>CAOKZL010000300.1:1200000-1556984 GCA_948472985.1 Iguana delicatissima
CTGAAGACTTCAAGCACTCTATTGAATATTTGTGTGTCCATGCCCAGCATGGAGGCTGTGGATGCTGTACTAGTTCTGAAAGAGCATGTGCCAAATTGGACATCTGAAAGGCCTTATGTGGACAGGGCCCTGGAGGTCACCAACCAGAACTGGTACTTGATTAAGGGTGAATGGTCTGCATGGCTACATAAGAGGCCTGGCCTGGACTTTCTGCCTGGACCAATTACTGCACCTTAATAACCGGACAAATTGATTGGTCACTGCACTGTTGAAGTTGTAGCCTCATGTTAATTCCATGCTGATCAGTTTTGGATGAGCACACGGTTAGAGTAATTTGGGGGCCTTCAAATTTTATGCCCCTGAATTCCAGCACCTTGCCAGACCTGTCACCCTTAGAACCTACCACTGGTTTGCTCACTCTTAATGCCCCAAAGAAGGCAGTAAGAGCAGCACCATAAAGTAGTAAGTCTTCGTATGGGGACACATAAATTCCTAGCCAGACACAATCTAGTCCTTTCAGGATATTGAGAGAGAGGGTTTGTGACATTCAGAGACCTTGCTCCTCTCCTTTGACCAGCCCTCAAAGACCTTATGTATTCAGAAGTCTCCCGTTGTATCCTCAGTCCCCTGTGATTTCAACCATAAGGCAGTGGCAGACAATTTGGTCCTAGATGACTGTGGGGATAAGCCCTTCTTACAAAGGTAAACAAAAAACTGCTGTAAATGTTCTGCTGGCATTGCCCATGCCTTCCCCAGGTTCTCCTGCATACAAAACAGCACTGACATAGCCTTTCTTGGTGCCACCGATAGGTGATGAATGATTTGGAACTCCCCTGGCACCTTCTTCTGCACCACTCCAAAAGGGGAGATACTCAAGTTGGGCAAAGGAGGTGATGGGAAAGGGCCCAGGACCCTACCCTCGGCCACTTCCTTCTGTATCTTATCTCTGACCAGATATTCCAAATTTTGATTTTTTCATGCATAGTAAAATTTGTGGATCTCTCCCACACACACACACACACACCCAAAAGCAACAACAACCTAATAATCTTATACAGAATTTGAAAGCCTGCATAAAGATTTTTAATTGGTGGGCCAGAAAAGGAAGACGGACTTCTCATGAGTTGTGCTCAAAACTGTCAAGTAAAGTGGACAAACCGTGGAAGCAAAAAGAAGAAAGCCTTCCCACCTTCAGTCAAGCACTGGAAACCCTCATACAATTTACCCTACTATATGCCTGTTCTTTCTGCCTACTTTTCATACCATTGGGAATGCTATAGCCACACCCACAAAAAGCCCACCTGGACAGCAGGTATCTGGAGTGCCTCCTTACCTCACAGGGGAGAGGGAGGGAAGAAAGAGAAAAAGCCTTCCTCATTTCTATTCCTTTTTGTGCATACAGGGGAATGTTGAGCTTAAACTCACTATCCTGGCCCAGGAGTCAGGTCACAGTCACACATCAGCAACCTGTCCATTCTTCAGAAGTGTAATACATTTAGAAATGTTAATATATGAAGTAGTATATAATTAAATATGTCACACTTATGCATTAGAGTTTTCAAATTCTTAGATCTGTGGATCATTTGTTACCCCACAATGTGGGTGACCCGGGGGTCCACCCATGATGCCAGTACCTCCACGTGACAATGGGAATTAATTAGCTCAAAATTAGGAGGCCTGCAAGATAACTTAATGAGATCTTTCCACCAAAGTTTACAGGGTTACTCAGGAAAGAACCAGCCAGAGATTCAAAAGTTAATTAAAAATGTGTTTTATTAAAGGGAATTCACTCACACATGCACACAAGATATAAATGGTCACACATTCACACAAGAGCTAACTAAAGGATAAAGGGAGGAAAAATTATGGATAGTGAGGCTGAGGGTTTTGAGTTATAATTACCAGTCCAGAAGAGTAGCGAAGTAGCAGTGGAGATGGTTTAGACTTGTGTCCAAGGGCAGTACGCAGCCGGGAATCAAAGTGGCAGAGAGGCATTCAGCAACCAGTGAACTTCAAGCTAGTTGCTCAAAACTAAGGATTTTTATACTCTGTTTCCCTATTGAACTGAAAATCAATTACAGACCAAATTAATTACTTACATTCATAAATTGTACAACTGAGTTTCCAGTTTTCCCAAGTTCATATTTCGTAGTTCAAAGTTTTAAATTCAGAGACCTTAATAATATTCAAAAACTTAAATGACTTTTTTTACATGGGAGCACCAGAACCTCAAAATTCAATGCTCTATGTCTTTTATGATGAAAAATGCTTTTTCTTCCTACACCGTTTGGTTTACTTTACAGCAGCTTCTTAATGTCTTGGTTGAGTAAGGTGACTGGGGGAAGGTCTCTGTAGGAAACCCAGAGAGCAGGGGTACTTACTTGCATCTGGGCAATTTGACTATTGTTTTCTGATGCTGAGCAGTTGAGAGGCTTAGAGCCATTAAGTCAGTCTTTCCTGGCTAATTCTCAGTGAACTTATGACCTGGCCGTGCTGAGGTTACCTTTGGTCTGCTTTCCAGGTAGTGTCCTTTCTCCACATGGCCTTTCAGCCATAAGTATCAATGATTTATATTTTATGTCAATTAAACATATCGGTCAAATAATATATTTTGCCAATTAAATCATATCAGAGTGTGGGGGTATATGGCCTGGTAGCACATTCACATACTCTGCTCAGGCTTCCATCATGGAACATGATTCTACAGAATGAAACTTGTGTTTACTTCTGAGGACAAGGTATAATTAGCAATCTTTTCATGTCTATACTCATAAATTTCTAGTTTACACCTTACTTCATAAACTTTAGATACTGCCTGTATGTACAGTGACTTCCTATTTGTTTGTTTTACTACACCTTCTCTCTTCTTCCATCGCTCTGTCCTGCAGTCATTTTCTGTCTTCCTTCTCTCTTTTCTGTAAGAGCACATGGGTTTGACTATGGCCCTTTCCACACGGGGAAAAAACCCGGCTTAGGGCGACTCATCCGGAGGTCATCCACACCGTGGAGCGCGCTAGAGCGGTTTGAATAGTGGAGGTTCCACACCTCAAACCACGCTAGCGCGGCCGCAAGGGGTGGTGCGGCGCGTTTTTTAAAAACCACATTTTATGAGGTTTTTACGAAACGCGAGCGCGCTAACCCATTGCAGCGCCCCGTGTGAAACTGCAGGGATGCGCTAGCACGTCCCTGCAGAGCTGCCCAGGGGCGGGCTTCCGGTTGGCGCGCTGCCCTGATTGGCGGAGCGCCGCTGGAAGTCGCCGGCCGCCATTTTGGGTGCCGTCGAACACCGCCGAAACTCGCCAGCGTGTGGAGCGGCGAACGCGCGCTCCCCGCAGGGACGGAGCAACCCGTTTTCAGGTAAGATCCGTCCCTGCGTGCGCTGCCCCGTTCCCCCATCCCCCGTGTGGAAAGGGCCTATGCAAACATATGTGTAATTAAGTATCTTTTACATCTTTTACAAAGAAGATTAAGTTTGCTTCTATCTCTTCTAGATCTTGTGTGTTCACAAGTAAGCTTGGGAAGGTTGTTAGTTTCTGCCTTGTCAGTTTAATAACTCTGCTTGAGAAATCCAGTACTACTCCTCACATTTCCTGAGATAGTTGTATTGCAATGATGCATACTAGAAGCAGAAACTTCAACCGTATACCACTGTGCAGTTCATGCATTTCTTTTTAAAGGCCCTGATTTGGGGAAGAAAAAATAACTAAGGCATCACACTTCACGTATAGTATTTGAAAGTTTTGAGATAAGAGGTCATGACCAGTGCAGTTGTGCAATAGACATTCTTCTCTCCTTCACGAGTAGAAATAATAAAACAGATTCTAGTCTCTTGGTTGTTGGGTTTTTTTACCTTTTTTTTTGCAATCCACATTTCAATTCACACACTACTCTGTGTGTGTGTGAGAGAGAGAATGAGAGAGAGACTGAGAGATAACAAGGCTTGCAAGCATTTTCTGCTTCAGGGATAATACTCCCATGCTTGTTTGACATTCATGATTCAGTTGAGTAATCCAGCTGATTTATGAGGCCTCACATTTCCAAACTGACTGGCATAAATATAGTTGCTCTAAAATGTGCTGCTAATCCAACTCTGAGCTACATAACTTTGTGTCCATCAAACTACATGCATTCTAACTTGGGGTCATGGAAGCCTTGATGTGGATTAACCAGAAGTTGGAAAAATCACTACTGGCACCATGCTGGCCTCGGAGCTGTCATCTGAAAATGTAGCCCTTCCAGTTTCTGGGATTCAGTAGGATAGCAAATTCTGTAATCAACATTACAGTCCTTTGAGTCAGTGTGATATAGTAATTTGAGCATTGGACTGTGACTCTAGAGACCATGGTTCAGATCCCACTCAGCTACGGAAAGCCACTGGGTGGCCTTGGGTCAGTCACATTATTTCCTCCTCAGTGGAAGGGAAAGACAAACTTTATCTGAAACAAATTTTGGCAAGAAAACCTCATGATAGTTTCCGCTTAGGGTTGCCATAGCCCAGCAATGATTTGAAGGCACAGAGCAACAACAGAAAGCCCACAGCCAACAGGGAATTTGTAGTCTTGGGTTATCTTCTGTCCCAAGGGAGGTAGAAGGAATCACATTATGACTGAACATCATGACGTCAGAGGCAGAGTAGCAGGCCAGTGTAAGAACCAATACCACTTCATCCTCTTACCATTCATCTCACCCTGTCAGTCACAGTAAGTTTGGGACAGTTGTTTCAGGGCTGGGCAGGATTTTTTCACCTAAGGTCATTTCCTCACTAGACTATTATAGTGCTATTATTCCACTTTCAACATCCTATGGAATCCTGGGCTTTGCAGTTTACCAAGAAGCCTCAAAGGCCACTTCCTAAACTGCAAAGCCCAGGATTCCATAGGATATTGAAATTGGGATATTAGCACTGTAAAAGTCTAGTGTAGAAATGGCCTTTCATGATGAAGCTAAGTTTGCTTTTTGCATGATGAGTACACTCATTGCATGATGAGTGATTGGCTGAGACTGTACTTTTAAACAGTCAACCATGTTAATAGGATAGTATGTGTAGGGGAGGTAAGATTATTTGCCTTGAATGCATCAATGAGCACCTTTATGGTGAATAGAGGACTCTCCAAGGTCCTCTTTTCAGAAGAAAGGCTTTAAAACTGGACAAGGGCAGGTCCTCCTTTTGAGTCCAGGATTTATGAGTCCGATCATCAGAAAGGACTAGGTTTCCTTAGCTAGGATTAGCCAGGGGAAAATATTCAAGATGGACTGTTATTAGAGTCAAGTTTGATTTGCCATGGGAGAATTGAGGGAATCATTGGGACCCTAGGATCACTTCAATCTGCACTTGTTTAATTTCTATTGAGATATTTTATAGGTATATGGATGTAGTTACCAGCTCTCATGTCTTGCCTCTTCCTTTCGTATGGGTGGGTGAAATTACAATTTTCAAATGGAAGTTTGTGATGTCATCAAAAAAGTAACCGACTGCTGACAGCATCATATGGCAACGAGGGAGTTTGCTAACCTGACCTCAGAATTATGTCAACAGGGAAAAGATGTAGTCATAGGTTAGAAAGAAAATTTATAAAAAGGGGACATCTTTGCATGGCCAAGTCTATGTGAAGAAAGACCAAGGGAAACACAAATCCTGACTCCCAAGGGAGAGATTGAGTCATGTTTTTCATACTATTTCTCCCCTAAACAGGAACACCCCACAAAATGAATTTCTGCGCAGCAAAATAAGAGTCATATGTATTTTTTGTCCAGTGTAAAGTCCCTCACTGTGAAGATTCTCACCCATTTTAGATTCTTCACAACAGTGTTTCCCAACACCTGGGAACCCCTGTTTTGACCATTTTTTCCAAATATTTGCAACTATTCTTTCCATCTCTCCCTTCCCAATTATCAGCAAGAATAAAAGTGGGCTGAATAAGAGAGTTTATGGAAGGGCTCCATGTGCTGGCTCCCCCAATAAAATCTCATTTCTGGATGGCGTCAGGGACCACTCTAGAAATCTTCAACACTATGCCTAAGAAGTTTTATTTGATTGACTGTGAGAGTTATTATACCCAAAAGCATGATTCAGAAGATATTTTCAAGATGCTATGCAGGTCTGTCTTTCAAAACGAAGGATGAGTCTTGTCACTAAGCAAAGCAAGGAGTTTCACTTCATGCAGCAGATTTTGGCTGTCATGAAAAGACAGCAAATGCTGTTGCTGTAGAATTTTACTGCTATGAAGAGTGTGTGTGTGAGAAAGGTAAACGTTCAATTTTTCCAAACCAATTTGACCACTCTCATTTTGCATAAAAACTTTGGATGCCTACCAGTTCCTCTCCGGTTCTAAGTATCAACCCATAAGTCTTTACACTGTTACTGCAATTGTCTAGCCTGAGCCCAAGGTCTACAATTTCATACTGGTTATGATTAATATTTCCATGTGGCACTCCATAAGATGAACTCCATGTGTCTGAAAGGGTCACAGAGAGCCTGTGTAGGCAGGCACAGTCACATAGCCTTAATTATGCAAGATAGGTCTAGACCAGTAAATAACCTTTGTCACACAGTCAGTAGTGCCCTCCAGACACAGCTGACCATTAAGCAAATGCAAGGGCTCTCAACCCTGAACTACTTGCTCTATACAAACGCTAAGCGCTCCTCATCTACATACTGTCCTAACAATTGGCAGTGCTGGCTAAATCTCATCAATTCTGATTTTGACCTTTCGGAGGCTTTGTCTCCACCAAATTCCTTATTGTTCTCCTCAGGAGAAGGCTAGCCTCCAGGTACAATCTTCCCTATAAAAACACCCTGTCCGAGTTCTTCAGTGGAACGCTCATGACTTGCTTCTTGAACCTCTGTCACTTTGTTAGGCGAGCCTCCCCTCAGCTCCACGTGCTGAGCCACACTGAACCCCAGCATCGCTCTCTATTCCTCTTTATCCAGACTGCAGGATCAGGTGGCATATCACTCCGAAAATCCCTACAAAATCCCTATCTTTTTCTTAGCTTTCTTCCATTAGCTCTTGGAAGTGTGCGTGAGTGCATGTGTTGCTGAGTGCTAATATTTTTGCCTGTTTTAATAAAACCTTTCAATTGGAACAACTTTGCCTAGTTCTTGACACGGCCTGACCCAGTAAACATAGGGTTAAAGATCCTGCTACGTTACCCTGCCTTTCGTAACGCTATAACAGTGCTCAGAGCTAATTTTCCCCACCTATAGTTGAGCACATTTTGGTGTCCCCCATGGGACCCCCAGTAAACAGGGTAACAACACAGCTTTGGCCTGGTTTGTCCTCCTTGTCATAAGTGTCCCCATCTCCTTAGCTCTTCTGGAGAGAGAGATCAGGATCATGTCACTGCTACTCACGAGAAACTCCATTTAGGCATGAGTAGCAAAGTGCGGCTCTCCAAGGAAGCACTCACACTACCCAATTATAGTTCTGTGATTCTCTTTCAATTGCTGTGGCAACATCCTATGGAATCCAGGGATTTGCAGTTGGGGGGGGATGAATTTAGAATTCTCAGCCAGAAAGCTCTAGTGCAGTGGTTCTCAACCTGTGGATCCCCAGATGTTCATGGACTTCAGCTCCCAGAAGCCCCAGCCTCTATGGTCAATGCTCAGGGCTTCTGGGAGCTGAAGTCCATGAACATCTGGGGACCCACAGGTTGAGAACCACTGCTCTAGTGCCTCATGAAACTACAAATCCCAGAATTCCATCAAAGTAGCCATGGTAGCTAAAGTGGAATCATACTGCTACAATTGTGTTGTGCGGAAGGGTCCTAGATCCTTCCAGTACTCCTTGCTTTTGGGCTGTGCTGGTTAGGTCTGATGGAAATTGCAGTCCAGCAACATCTGGAAGGCTACCCTTTTGCTCACCCTGTGTACTAAAGCATAGGATGAACCCTTTAAATAGTGGTACCCATTTTGTGGAGAAGCTGCTCCTAGAAAGCTTGCCAAATTCTTCCATTTTTTATTTTTATTTTTTACTAATACTTAGCAAAAGCCTTTGCAGTATTTCTAAAAGGGTTTGGAAAGTGATTTGATTTGACTGTCACAGCTTTACTAATATTTACTGATAGCAAGCTGTTTTTGACATATGCTGTATTTTTATTATTTATACTTTACAGCTGGCTCATTTTTTTAATCATCCTTATCTTAGACATACATGCTCTTGGCAATTTTTTTAAATCCCTTGGACAATTTATATGGGAGGAAAACAGCCTAAATAATGTGTGTAAACAAATAGATGTAGGTAATGCATAGCCTACCTTTTATAAATGTCGACTGGACATACTCTATAAGCCTCTCTCTTATGCCTGGGATCTTGAGGTGGCAACCCAAGTTGGTAGGAGAATGATTTGACAGAGCCAACTGCAATTAGACTTTAACTTCACTTTTTTGTCTTACATAGCTGAGTGACAGATGGTGTGACCTGGTACTAGACAGTCAACATAGGTGCCACCACCTGCTGCTTGTTTTTCCTGGCCATGAATCAATTCTTTTGTTCTCTTCTTTTGATCAGTTCATTCTACTAGCAGGGAAGTAAAAAACAGGGTGGGAGAAGGAGGTTTATAGGACATCCTTGAAGTTGCTCTCTATGATGAAAATTCTTTCCTATATTACAAGAGCCACAGTTCACGCTCTGCTGTTTCTTCTGAAGACGTTCACTTCTTTTGATGGACGGTACCCCAGGGATTGCCAATGGAGAAACAGTGAGGACATGCCAGGATGTTTTCTCTGGCTCTGCTTTGCTTGATGAACAAAACCAATTTGCAAAGCCTGTGGGATTAGAAACCCATAAGAAGCAGCTGTGCTGAGATGCCAGCCATGATTTCTTCTCCCCCTCACCATTTTCATTGTGCCATTCCTTTGCTCAGCATGGACAAAATGGCATTTTTCCAAAGAGAAGATTAACAAAACAGATGTAGGTACAGCCAGAATGAGAGTACAGGATTATACATCCTGTTCAGGTAGCATTTGCACTCTTTTCCAAGGCAGTAGTTATTGTCTTAATGGCTGGCTCAGTGAAAAACCAATTTGTTCCAATTTTCGTCAAACAAACAATGCTCTTTACACCCAAACAGAAATTTTGCTTTTTAGGCTAACTTAAATGAGAAAGAAAGCAGAGTTATTACAAAAATAAACTGATAGGACTAGAGTAAGTTCCCCCTCAGTAGTGCCCAGCAACCATTTCTGGTGTGAAAGTTGTAGAAATGAGCTTTATGACTCCCAGCTTGAGAACATGGGGATTTATAAGCAATATTGAGGAAGTAAATTGTCACAAATAGGAAGTGATTTGTAATTAATTCTTTCTCACAGAAAGGAAGGCAAAACTAAGCAATCTTACAATTGTAACTGAGTGGGAGGGAATTTGTGCATATAAGCAGAGTTTTGTTACAGTTCCAAGAGAGGGGGATGACCTATATCAGTTGAAGCTGGTGTCATGCATGTCCATGGCAGTTATGAATCCAATCAGGCTTGTTTTTTGAAGTTTAAGGAAGGTGGCCAAGGTGCTGGACCTATTTTGGAAGTAGGGTCCAAGCACTTAGGATAATTCCTTTAAAGTTAGACTGAGACTTAAAGTGGATTCAGTGTGACTGGAGTGGCACTCTGCTGGAACTACATGGCAGAGGGGAGAGTATTACATGGGTCAGGCACTGGGTCACTTTGTTACCTCATGCTATATTTTCAGTGTTGAGGTGGTACTGAAGTGAATGAGAGGAGTTTGTTTTGTACCAGACACCAGCAGTCAAGTGTTATTGTTACCGGAAAATATGGGTTACTCAGGGGTCCACCCACTATGCCAGTGCCTCCATAAAATAGTGGGGAATATTAGCTCAAAGGGGAGGCCCGTAAAGGAGAGTAACCTAACAGGATCTTTTACACCTGTGTATACTGGTACTAATGCAGGGCCATCATCTGAAGATTCAAAGAATATTTGTTTTATTGGAGGAATTAACAATCATACGTACTTAAGAGCACTCTCACAATCATGAGAGGCTAGCTGAAGGAAAAAGGAGAAAAAGTTGGATAGCAAGAGTTTAGGATGAAGTGGGTGATATTTACCTATCTGGAGAGAAGAGACAAAATGATAAGGCCTAGGTCTGAGGGTAGTATCAGAATGGAAATTGGAGCAGCAGAATGACAGCCTATGTCCAGAGTACTATGGTATTACAAGTTGTATGGCTCAGATCCAGGGTTTAAATACTCTTAGATTTCCAGCCTGAGGGGAAGATGTTAATGACTCTCTGATAGAGTGGACAGTTGGGTCCAGAATGAGCTAATGGCCTTAGCAGTAAGAGACAAAAGACTGATGGGAATTGTGGCAGCTCCTTAATGGTGAGACAGGTGTGAGGGACAAAAGGAGAGTTTTGGTGGACAGAGGAAGAGGGTGAAAGCCAATCAGTCAATCCATGGAAGCAGTTTTTGGTGCTATTGTTTCTAAAGACCAAGTCGTTGAGGGAAATTTGTAAGTCCATTGTCACTGAAGCTTCCATGACTATGGTCTAACTATGCCTTGAGCTCCTGATCTGACCTAGTTTAGCAATGCATGTGTGCAGCCAGTTCCTCTTTGCCAGCAGACTTCCCAGCCATAGCAGGATGTAATTTATATTTCATGCCAATTAATATTTGCCAATTAAACCATATCATGGAGTGGGGGGCATACGGTAACAATATATAGATTTTTATTTAACCAGAAGTAAATATTTTAGGTATTTATGGGAAAATAAACAGTTGTTTTGAAAACAGTATAACTATAATGGCAACTCTGTGGGCCTCACAAATATAACTGCAGCTTTGTATTTCAATCTTATAGGTGGTATTATTCTTCCAATTCAATGCACTTTTTTCCATGTAGATATGAAAAAGTAAGGACTGGAGATATGCTTGTTCATGTGTCCAAATACCTCCAGGACTAGTGTGATTTCAGAGTTCATGCTACAATTAGAATGTTGCACCAGACTCTTGAGAGTCTTCCTTATACATATAATTCTCTGAAGGTACCAGAGCTAAAGATTCACCTCATTAGGAGAAGTGTGATATCTGCCAGTGTTCTACAGGGTGTCATGTAAAATCTGAGAATTTATCAACTTTATTCTATGGAGTCCTACATTTCATAACCTCATTCATGGCATATTCTTTCTTCACCTCCCTCACCACATGAATAATGGATTTGCCAATGTGCATTTTGAATCCTACCCAGCCTTAAGCCTTGTTTAGCATGGCACAATGACTTTGCATCTCTTTCTCTGCATCCTTTCCCCTTTGCTTTCCTTTGTGATGGAATAACTTTAGGAAGATTATAAATACCAAGAGTTAGCGGCCACAGTACTGGGGATAAATTAATGGGATTATAGACAGAAATTGCCATCGGCATAAGCAGCAGAGCACTTGCCAGAAGTGAGATTTTTGGACTGCAATATTGTTTACAATTTAAACAAATCCACTGTATTTACTCATATTTGGCAGTCAGTTTATATTGACTCTACTTTCTTTGGATCAGGGGACCAAGCTCAACCTCCCTTGCATGCAAAATATGACAGGGATATCCATGAAAGCATATTTATATAGATCAGATCTACACATGCATAATTGCTACACCTAGTAAGCAGGCAGCCTGGGCTGAGCAGAAGTATGACAGGCTGTACAGGTGAATGCATGCAACTGCATATGTTGTCTTATAATCTGATGAGAGACACATTGTGAGCCTAATACTTGCTATCATGCCAGATGGCAAGTAAAATATTTCTGGAAATGAATTTATTACCAAGGCCTCCTAACTATGCCATATGAGGAGAGGCTTAGGGAGCTGGGTATGTTCGAAGTGAAGAAAAGATGGTTAAGAGGTAACATGATAGCAGTGTTTAAATACTTGAAGGAATGTCATATAGAGGATGGAGCAAACCTATTTTCCGCTGCTCCAGAGATTATGACATGGAGCAATGGCTTCAAACTTCAGAAAAAGAGATTCCATCTAAACACTAGGAAGCACTTCCTGAGCACTTTGTAAGGAAGAGCAGTTTGACAATGGAATGCACTGCCTTGGAGTGTGGTGGAGTCTCCTTCTTTGGAGGATTTTAAACTGAGGCAGGCCATCTATCAGGAATGCTTTGATGTTGTATTCCTGCATGGCAGGGGGATGAACTTGATGACCCTTGTGGTCAATTCCAACTCTATGATTCTATGATTCATTCATTACCAGGCATATTTCAGGCTCTCTCTTTGTGTTACTGACAATGACAAATGGATGGGTCACTGCTGAGCATCCTGGCTGGACCTAGCCACTGTTGTCTGTGGCATCTGAAGAAGATCTCGGTACTTAAGCAGCCTGCCATTAATAGGGACACAGTTGGGACTCTCAAGCAACGTTGTGACTCCATGGAGTGTCTACTAATGATGTTGGATATTTACACTCATGCGCTATCTTGACTCCTAGTTTTGGGAGCATGTTGGGCTATAGATGAGGAAGAGGGGGAGGATTCAGGCACTGGACCTACCAGAGTATACAGTGATGGGGACAGTACCCACAGCATGGCATCTTCCTCAGTTATTATAAGCTGAAGCAACATGGAAAGAGAGTTTCTGTGGTCATAATGAGGTAAATGTACCTTTGATAAGCTGACTCCATATGCCTTTCTAGCACACAGCTGGCAAAATTATCTCTGAGATGCTTTTTTGCACAGATATAATAAAAAAAGCATAAGAATTCTACAATCCATTATGTATAAATCTACCTTACTGTACTCTAATCAGATGTGCCGTATAAGAGCTAAGTAACTACATGAAGTGAGTACATTAACTCCACCACCCACTACATCATTATGTTGCTCATATGAAAACAATAGGCCTGGAGACGAGAATTTTTTCCACACTTAGAAGGTCTTCACATGAGTCAGAACTATTGTTAGTAGGTTGTACACCTCTGTTTTGATATAGTTTATTTGGCAAAATATATTAATTGTCATAAATATAAATAATACACTGCTATGGCTGCATGCCATGCTGACTAAGAGGAAAAGCTGGCCGAACATGTACATTGCAAGATCAGGTCAAGAAAGACCTCGAGGCATAGCCAGGTCATAGTCAGAAAATCACCAGGAAACTCCAGAGATAATGAACTTACAGTTAGCATTTAATGACTGAATTTTTTGAAACAACAGCATCTGTAATGTTCCCACAGAACAGCTGAGTGTCTTAGCTCCTCCGTCTCTGACCATCAAATGCCCCTTTTGTCCCCACACCTGTCCAGCAATTAAGAAGCTAACAAAGGTACTGTTAGCCCTTTGTCACCTAAAGCTAAGACCATTAGGTCATTCCAGAACCCATTGTCCACTCTCTGGACTCTATTGTTTACTTTGCCAGAGAGCCATTGGTACTTTCATACTCCAGGCAGAAAAAAAATATTTAACTCCTGGTTTTTGGCCAGCAAACTTGCAGTGTACTGGCTGCTGGTCACCACACTGTCACTCCAATTCACATTTGTGTACTGTCTTTAGCCTTGACACAGGACAGTACACAAATGAGAAGGACAGTACACAAATGAGAATTGGAGCGACAGCGTGGTGATTTATGAAAACTCTCTGCTTCTTTCAGGTCACTTTTCATATGAACAAAGCAATGATGGAAATGGAGGGTCTAGCATACTACTTCCTCATGCATTAACTTAGCCTATAAATAGATCACCTGGGTAGGCCCTGTGTATTACACAACTGGGTACTTGCTACTAGTTGCACATTTCGCATTAACCTACTGCTGTTCCATGGTGGTTTACTGGAAATGGGGGTTTCACATATGTACAGGAATTCTTCTGGTAGGTAAGAACTTGAGATTTTAAAAAAATGAATGTAAAGCGACTGATAGATTCATCAGTCCTACAGGTGGGAGATGCACAGAGAGAGAGAGAGAGAGAGAGAGAGAGAGAGAGACTGAGCGATGCAATATTTTATCAAAGTTAGCACATTCTGTAAGAAATCACACTGAAAATGGATTGAGAAAACACTAAACCTGAAGCTATTTTGTCCTGACTCTCTCAGAATGTTGTAATGTTGAGGTTATTAATTGGACTGGAAAAGAGTGGGTAGTGTGCTATGACTTGAACGACTAATTTAATTTACTCCCCGATCTTGGGCATTTCTCTCAGAGAAATACAGCTGGCAATACAAATAAGACTGTAACCCAAACCACATTCTGGAATTATTGAGCTGGTTTAACTGATCAGCTCTGAGGGATGGCAAAGCAATTTGCTACAGGGCAGGTAAAAATTGTCAGTGTTTGTATTTTTACATAGGAAAGCCCCAGAATGCACTATTTTACTGTTTGTCTCCACAGATGTACAACAAATTTGGCAAGGCTGTTTTCAGATGAGGAACTCACATTTGTCTCTGCTCATGAAAATAATTCAGGATTATGAGGACTTTATTGGCAGTGCACCACTTCTGGGTATAATAAAGAAGAAGCAAAGAGTGATTTCCTCCTGGGAGTTGTATTTCGTAAGAAAGCATTGATTATGTGGTATACTAATAATATTTAGTAAAAGGAGCTGTTTGGGGAATGCCTTCCCCATGCAGGTACAACTAGTACTGACCCTAGAAGCATTAAACACAAGGTCAAACCTTTTCTTTTCTTTTTTCTTTTTCTGGGCATTCTATGTTGGTCAGTCTGACTGGTACTATGGGTTTTTTTTCCAGGTGTATTTTATAGGTGTATATATGTACCTTACAATTCTTATTACATGTGGATTGCTCACATTGGGGTTTTGGGGTGATGTGCTGCTCATGAATTTGTAGATAAATAAAGGTGGGTGGGGTGAGTGTGTGAGGGTTTGTAAGCTTCATTTAGACTAGAGATGTGAAGAGTACTCATTAATATTTATATCCTTGGTGAAGAAAGAATGTCTCAATAGTGAAGACACTCCACCAAGGAAAAGGAAGCCAGCTGTGAGATTCTTCAGTCTTTGGGACTCAACTGGGAAAAAATTAATATATACAAAAATACCCATGCTTTTCCTACCCAGAAAAAAAGGTGTTTTAAATGAGACAAAAACATGTATTTGGTGTGTTCTTTATTCACTCATTTTATTGGCACAAAAAATACATGCAGGAAACTTTTATGTGTGTTTTTTTCTTCTGTGCAGAGATCCATACAGTTTGTTTTTTTCCGCATAAAATATGTAATTTTTACATAGTTTGCACAAAGCCATATGTAACTTTCCTTCATGTATTTCTAATGCAAAATAAGCAGTTTTTTCCCAAGGAATCATTATATTTTGCACAAAATATATGCTTTCTTTTTTAAAAAATCGTGTTGGAATTTTACAGTAAGATTATAGAAGAAAGAAACTGAAATGAATAAGAAAAAACAGGAGATATTGCAAAAACAAAGAATGATTTGCGGTTATATTTCTCTGAAAGTATGAAAAATGAAACAAATGCAGATATGATAATGGCAGCCAGTAAGCTGTCATGAGGGGGTTTTTCATTCAACAAAGTGCAGAATTAAATAAAAGACAGAAAGAACAATATTCAGAAAATCAATAATCAAATTAGAAGAAAATGAATTAAAATTTAACCCATCAGAAAAAGAGAAAAGAAGAAATGACGTTTCAAAAACAATTAGATATAGATCTAACTGAAGATATTGGAAAAAAAAATGCTGTATGTCAAACAAAATTATTTTGAATCTTTTAACAAACCCAAGAAGTCATTAGTGCTTAAACTAAGAAAGAAAGAAAATCTCTGATGATGAAAATTAAAAAGAGAAATGAGGTCTACACAGACTGCCAAATATTTCTTATAAAATTAAGAAATATCATATGGAATTATACAAAAAAAATGGAACTAAACAAGAAAACTTCAGTGAATTTCTATATAAACAAAAGATCCAGAAGTTAACTGATGAACAAAGAGGAAAGCTAAATCAACCTATAACAATTGCTGAAATTTTAGAAACTATTCATAAAAGCAAGAAAGGTAAAGCACCAGGCCTAGACAGACTGACAGCAACATACTATAAAGCTCTAGAATATCAAGTTATAACACCATTTTGATGAATAACCAATGCAGTGATGGAGTGTACAATTCCAAAAACATGGGGAGAGTCAAATATTATGTTGATGTTATTGAATTTTTAATGTTGATATCATTGTCAAATGTAAATTATAAAATATTCATTTCTATTTTCACTGACAGACTAAAACGAGTCTTGAAAGAATGGATCAATAAAGATTAATGTGAGTTTGTTATCAAGAGACATTTAAAAGAAAATACAAGGACAGTAATAGACATAATTGAATATTTTGAATGCTGTCCTGACAAGAAATTAGCATTATTGTTTTAAGACATTGAAAAAGACATTGAAAAAGACCATTAATTGGATCTTTATGGACAAAGTTTAGAAAGGATGAAAATAATAATGAATGATTTTTGAGATGGATTCAGGCAATATATAGTAACCAATTGGCACAAATCCTTATGGACAATTATAAACATACATACACACACACACACACACACACACACACACACACAGGAATCAAACAAGGCTAGGGAATCCAGAATTTTCCAAATCCAAATCTGGATCCAAATCCCTGGAAGATTCTGGGAATCCACAAATATCATAAATCTCAAATCTTTTGAATCCTTTTTTTTTTTTTTGAAAAAAAAAGTTTAAAAAGCAAGGGAAAGAAGGATAATCTTGGGCAAGACACACTCTGTCAGCCTTAGCAAAAGCCTAGGCAAAGGCAAACCTCCCTCTGAAGAAATCTGGCCAGGATAATTGTCATAGTTTTGCCTCAGGATCTCCCCAGATTGAAAATGACATGAAGGCCCTTTCTACATAGGCAAGAAAATGTGGATTAATCCTTCATTTTCCTGCTTGTGTAAACAGGGCCATGTACTACAGTACAAAGATTGCTTGTTTTCTGCTGCTCCAGAGACCAGGACAAGGAGCAATGGATTCAAGCTGCAGGAAAGGGGATTCCACCTGAACCTCAGGAAGAATTTCCTGACAGTCAGGGCTGTCTGGCAGTGGAATCTGCCGTCTCGGAGTGTAGTGGAGTCTCCTTCTTTGGAGGTTTTTAAGCAGAGGCTGGATGGCCATCTGTTGGGAGTGCTTTAAGGGTATTCCTGCATGGCAGGAGGTTGGACTGGATGGCCCGTGTGGTCTCTTCCAACTCTACATTTCTATGATTCTATGATTCTATGAAAGATAATCCAGGTCAAAACTGGCTTTTCTTTGCGTAGCTCCTTCTGGCATCTTGGGGTTTATAGTTTGATGAAGAACCAATACACTTTGGCAGAGAAGGCTGTGACACCTTGTAAAACTACAAACCCCAGAATTGCGTATGAAAAAGGTTTGCAAGGGAGTTATGCAAAGGTATGTTTTAGCTGTCCTTGAAATCTCAAGCCTGTAGCTTCCAGTCAAATACTGAACTCAAATAATAAATGTTCAATTTAAATAACTTAGAATACAAGCCCAGATGTAATGTCTGAAATTGTTAGCAAAGGCCATTATTACTCCAAGGGAAAAACTCACCTACTTACTATCTTCCCTTGTATGTCTGGTCACCCAAGTTTTCAGGTGTTCCAGTCTCCCTGGTTTTCAGGCGTCCCAGTCTCCAACAATCTATTTGGTTGTTGGTGTGATAACTGAAGCCCCTGTCAGAGCTGCTGATGACAAGCAGCAGCTGCGAGTCCCTGTGGGTCTGGCTGGAGATGAGTCCTGCAGCTCAAGAGCTCCCCCTGCTGCCATGGACCAAGCAGGTTCGGACGTTCCTCTGCCTGCTCCTTTAGGGCAACAGGGATCCGATTCTGAAGATGCCATGGAGCCTGTGTCAATCAGCCCACAAACAAGGCGGGCTGAGCAAAGGGAGGCTTCCTTGACTAAGTACAAGAAGCGGTGACTGGCCACACCTGTGCCTGAGCTATATAACTGCCTGCCTGGAAGCTTTCCTTTGCTTGTGGTAAACTTTCTACAAGTCCTCCCTTTGCCTGTTCCTTGCTTCCTGCACCTGGCTCCTGATACCTTGGATTGATCTCGTGGCTCCAGACCCCTGGATTTTGGACTCTGACTATGGCTTTTGCTTGTTGCTCCAGCTTAGGTAAATGGACTGTCTATGAGTAATTGCTTGCTTTGACTCCTCCTGGGGGGACTTTGTTATATCTCCCACTCCCTTCTCTGGGCTGGCTTGCCACCTGGGTCTCTGATCTTGACAGTTGGATTTGAAAGATTTGGTTTGCCTATTTTGGCACAGATATTCAGATTTGGGAATCTCAAATCCTTGCCCAGGATTTGAGGATTCAGTTGGCCCATCCCTAAACAAGACTGTTTACTATTTCCACTTATATATTTAATCTGGACTGAAATTTTGAATATGATTATAAGAAAGTATACTAAAATTAAAGGAATAACAATAAGAGAACCTAAATTTAAATAGAACTCATTTGCAGGTGATCTAGTTATATCCCTAGAAAACCCAATATAAGAAATGAATGAATTAAAGGAAACTTTAATAGAATTTGTGTATCCGGTTTAAAAGTGAGTGAAGACAAGACAAATATATTGACTAAGAATATGAAAAAAAAAAACAGAAAGGAAAGAAACAGACCAAATATTTGAATATAACATAAATAAAAAAATAAAATATTTGGGAATCAATATAACAGGCAAAAGCTCTAATCTTTTAAAAAATAATTATGAGAAAATCTGGGCTGAAATCAGAAGTATTTAAGAATGTGGAAAACAAAATTAGGGAGAATAGCTGTGAAAAAGATGAATGTCTTACAAATATTAATATTTTTATTCCAAACTATCCCAATAATTGGTGATGGAACAATTTTCAAGAAATAGCAAAAAGATATCCAAGAGTTTGTGGAGAATGCAGAGAAACATAGAATTAAAATGGAAATCTTGCAAGATGTAAAACAGAAAGGGGGACTGTGTTTACCAAATTTAAAACTTTATTATTATGCCAGTGATCTAGAATGGTTGCAATAATGAATAAACATGAAGAATGGCTGATTATTACAATTTGAAGGTAAAGATTGCAGATTTGGATGGCATGTTTTACAACAGTATGATAAAGAGAAAGTCAATAGGGATTTCAACAATCATTATATGAGAAAACCTTTATTGAAGATCTTGAAGAAATTTATTTATTTATTTATTGTACTTATAAGCCACCTTTATTTCCCAAAGTGGGATCCAAGATGGCTTTCAAAAAAGTTCTAAACCATTTGAAACAATTAGACTTTAAAAAAGATGCAAAATTATTAAACTGACTTTTTTTTTAAAAAAAAACAGCTCAATAAATAGATGAAAAGTCTTAAGCTCTCCCATTAAAAGCCTACTTGCAAAGAAATATCTTTGTCTTCTAGCAAAAGGAAAGCAGAGAGCGGACCAGCCTAGCCTCCCACAGAAGAGAGTTTCACAGAGTGGAAGCAGCCACTGGGAAAGGTCTCTCCCATGTCCTTACCAGGTGAGCCTGGGACAGCTGCACAACTGAGAGAAAGCCTTCTCCAACAGATCTAAGGGCTCCAGCAGGTTCATATAGGGAGTTACAGTCTCTCAAATAGTCCAGAACTAAGCCATATGGGTCTTTATAGGTCATAACCAGCACTTTGAATTGTGCCCAAAAACAAAGAGGTAAGTGAAGGTGTTTTAACAAGTGAGTTATGTACTCCCTGTAGCTGGCCCCAGTCAGCATGTTCACTGCCGCAGTTTGAACACACTGAAGTTTCCAAACAGTTTCCACAGGCAGTCTCACATAAAGTGTGTCACTGTAGTCCAGCCGAAATGTAATCAAGAAGTGTCACTGTAGCCATATCTGACATCCCAAGGAACAGGTACAGCTACAAAGTTTTAACTGCACAAATACATTCCTGACCATTGTTGAAATTTGGGGGCATACAGGCTCAGAGTTGAGTCCAGGAAAACACCAAGGCTGTGAATCTGAGATTTCAAAAGGAGTATAACCCCATCCAGCATGGGCAAAGTCCCTGTTCCCTGATCTGTCTGTCAACTAAAACAGGAGCACTTCTATCTTGTCTGCATTAAGCTTACATTTGCTTGTCTTCATCCAGTCTGTTACTGACAATAGACATCAGTTCAGCACCAATCTAGATGCTGCCCTAAAGCACCTCTAAGGGTTTCATCACATGGCTTTCTCCAAAAGAGAAAAAATAATGAAAGACACATGGATTTTGCACAAAGATATGTTGGTATTTTAAGAAGAAGGTCACAGAATCAAAACATAAGAAGAACTTTAAAAAGATGGAGTGATTTGTCATTGACTATTGTAAAAATAAAGAAAAACTAAAAATTGAAATAAAATTGAATGGGATATATGAAAAAGGTACAGAATCAGAAATAATAGTCTCTACAGAAAATACAAAAGTCTTGTCAAAAATGTATGGAATATTGGACTTCCGGGGGGAGACAACGTGGCAAAGGGGGGAATCCACGGATTTGGGAATTCCCAATTTGGGTGGGGTGGGAAACCCCAGATTATAATAAAAAAGAAAAAGGGGACAAGTTCCCTTTGGTAAAAGGGACATGGAGGAAAACTCGAGGGGGCCCCCATTAAAGACGAGTGGACAAAAGGGGAGGAAAGTGGATCTGTCCACGAAGATTACAGAGGGGTTGCAGAGCCGCCATTACCTCGCCGGGCAGCCCAGAGGCTTTAGCCACATCACCATCGATAGAGCTGCAGGTCTGTTTTGGACCAATCAATAATAGAAAATTCACCAGACGGGGTAGGTGAGACCCGACAATCCTTTATTGAGCGAATCTTAATTTAAAAACTCTAATTTACAAAAAGAGTTAAGTCTGAAACTACAGGCTTCTGTATAATACTAAAAAAAACACGTGGCCATGTAGTAAAGGCTACAGTGCTGGGAAGGGGTTTATTTTAAAAAATATAAAACTTCCCATTTATGAACAAATATTAATAATCAAGGTTTTGTTTCTTTTTGGAATAAAATTTCAAATTGAATACTGCATAACAGTCTGGAAGAGATGATACTAACTTCTAAATATTGTGATACTGAGATCTAAGGGGGAAAACGGACGAGGGTTTTAAGACGGGAAAGACGAAAAGAGACGAGGGAGCTATGTGAGGGAAAAGACTGAACGTTGGGAGAGAACATTAGAGATGTGTGTTGAAGTGCCAGTAGACGATAGAGATGAGAGACGGAAGTTTGGGGAGAAGAGGAAGGCAAAGGCTGAAGGGAAAGTGACGGTAGGTGGCGAGCTCAATGACGAAAAGGCCGGCGGATGAGAGAGACGGGGGATGGAAAAGTGGAAGAAGGGAGAGGCCGAAAAAACGTGTACGGAAGCAGTGAGATGAGTGGGGGGGGCTGTTAGGTGAGAGACGAGGGACAAGGACTTAGACAGAGACTGGGAGAGAGGGCCAT
The DNA here is from genome assembly GCA_948472985.1 of Iguana delicatissima. NCBI lineage: Eukaryota > Metazoa > Chordata > Lepidosauria > Squamata > Iguanidae > Iguana > Iguana delicatissima. The sequence goes on from CAOKZL010000300.1 coordinate 1,221,400, forward strand.
AAGACGAGCAACGGAAGTTAGTGAGACGAATGCTGAAGGATCGGTAGACGAGGAAGATGAGGAGGTAAGACTGAAATAAGAGGGACACCGAAAGATGAGTGAAGGGAGGTGGTGAGACAACTGGCGAAGGATTGGCGGATGAGAGAGACAAGGACGAAAGAAAAAGAAGAGACGAGGGAGCTGTGTGGCAGAAGTTGGAATGTTGAGAGAGACTGAGAGACTGAGAACGTTGAGAGAGATTGTTGAAGTCCCAAAGTAGACGAAGAGACGAGGGTTGAAAGATTGAGAAAAAGAGAGAGGCCGGGGCCGAAGGACGAGCGACGGTAGGTGGTGAGTCGAGTGACGAAGGGCCGGTGGACAAGAGAGAAAGGCGAGAGAGAGGGGGGACGGAAGAGTTGGAGGAAAGAGAAAGGAAACCCGAAGGACGAGCGACGGTAGGGGGTGAGACAAACAGAAGGGCCGGCTACGAAAGGGAAGAGATGGGGAGAGAAGATGGGGGAAGAGAAAGGCTGAAGAATAAGTGGTAGTAGGAGGAGACAAAACGATGAAGGACTGGCAGCCCAAGAGAGATGAAAGACGAGGTTTGAAGTAGTGGGGAGGAGGAAATAAGGAGAAGTTTATTATTGTGGCAGGTTCAGTTGGACAATGTTTTAGGAGGTGGATGCCTAAGTGGGTTAAAGAGTGTCTGAGTAAATTAAGCTTCTGTAGATTACTTCTAATTTACATAATATTTAGATATATTTAAATAGTTAAATAGTTACAAATTAATAATTAATTAATTAAGGTGAACAAGGTTTTCCCCAGAGTAGTAAACAAGGTAAAAGAGAGAAATATAGCATTGGAATCCTAATTTAAAACCCCTTTTATAAAATAAAAAAAAAAAATAATAATTACATTTTCAAAGGAAAATAAAATAACATAGATTAAATAAGGAAAAAAGCAGAGTAAATAAAGATACTTACGAGGACTTTGATAATTTCGTAATATAAATAAGTAATAAATAGTAAATAAATAGATAGATAGGTAAATCTCAAAAGATCACAGAAGATTAAGATTTGGGAAAATTTCAGAAGGAAAAATCTAGATTAAAGAAATTTTTAAAGAAGAGAGAGAGAGAGAGAGAGAGAGGAAGATGATGGCAGGGGGGGAAAGGAAGGCGGCTATGGGAGGCCAAACACAAATACAGACATTAATACAAAGAAGAGCCTCTACAAAATTTAAAAAAGCTGTCCAACCCAGAAGCCAAGATCTTATTGCCAGAGACTCAGATTTCCCAACAAAGTGGAGGACCAGACATAATAGAAGAGATAAGGAAGCTGACCATGACATTTAAAAACGAAATGAGAGAGACAAGAACAGAAATGAAGCAAATGAGGTCAGAGATTAAAACAGAGATTAAGAAGGAATTAGAGGTCTTTAACAATAAATTGGATAATATCACAAAGGAACTAAGATGCGTAAATGAGAAGGTTACAGAAATAGAGGGAAAATCTCTGAGAATGGAAGCACAGATGAAGAAGAGGGAAGAAAGGACAGAACTTTTAGAGAAGACGACATTATCAGTAGACATAAAGAATAAAAAATAAATCAATAAAAATAAGAGGACTACGGGAAGCTCCTCGGGGAGGACCTGTATGAAAGACTAACTCAACCATTGGTAAATTTATTATTGGGTTCCAGAACAGTTGGATCTTGAATTAGACAGGATTTTTTGGGTGAACTCAACAATAGCCAGAAGGAGGAATATACCACGAGACATAGTGGTCTATTTCCTAAGAGAAAAGGGTGAAAAATTTGGTCATACAACAGAGCTACGTAAAAAAATTGATTGTAGATGGAGATGAATTAAAAAAATTAAGGACGTACACCCCCCCAAACCCCTAAAACGAAGAAGAGAGTACAGCTTCCTCACACAGTTGTTACAAAAGAAAAGGAATACGATACACTTGAGAAAGAACTGAAGGTATCTCTTTCTTTTAAACAGAGAAAATTTATTTTGGGAATACAGTTTTTAAAAGCAAGGGAATTTTGGAAAAAATATAAAGAGGACTTAAATAGAATAGGGGAAGAAAGAAGTGTTGAAGAAGAAGAAATCGGGAAAGATACTGACCAATTAAGGCAAACGTTTGGGGGAAACCTCAAAAAAATTTAAAGGGGAAGGGGGAGAAGTTTACAGATAAGAAGAGAGGAGAAGAAAAAAAGGAAAGACAAGAAGAAGACACTGGGGGAGGAAGAGGAAAAAGGGAGAGAAGAATTAAATTTCATAGATCCAGAGTTAGAGGAAGAAACAGAAGAAATTGAAGAATAAGCAATCAATAGAGGAGAAAAGGGGAAAGGGGGGGGGAAGAGAGAGAAAAAAAGGGAAATTTTTTTTTAAAGAAAGACAGGTAATAAAATGAAATTAAAATTATTGTCATGGAATGTTCGCGGTTAAAATTTCCCCCAAAATGAAAAGGAAACATATATTTCATCAATTAGAAAAATTAAATTTAGATATTATTGCATTGCAAGAAACTCATATTAAAGAAAAAGATGTAAAAATTTTTAAAAACCCAAAACTTGGTCAATCATTTTTATCCTCAATTGATAAGAAAAAAAAAGGGGGCAACTATATTTGTAAATAATAGATTCGAAACAAGACAATTTGGGAAGGATGATATGGGGCATTGGGTGGGGAAAAAGAGGTAAATTCAGGAAATTTAAAATTAATAGTAGTTGCAAATATATGGCCCGTTAGAAGGTAAAAGTAGATTTTATTCAAAGTTATTGGAGGCTTTATTAGAAGTGGAAATAAAAGGGTCATAGGATGATTGTAATGGGGGACTGGAATGGTGTAATGGACCCAATGATAGATAGATCTAATTATAAAAAAGAAAAAAGGTAGTAGGAAAAAACAAGGTAAACTCCCCAAAACCTTTTTTGAAATGTTGGAAACATTTATCATTGGTAGAAGCTTGGAGATGGGTACATGGAGGAAAAAGGGAAAATACTTATTTTTTTGACCAACATAAATCTTGGTTTAGAATTGATAGGTTTTTTTCCCGGGTTAGAATGTTAAGAAAATAAGGAAATTAAAAAAGTCCTCCCCCAAACATACTCAGACCATAATCCAATATTATTAATGATATATCAGGGGGAAAAAATACATACAAATGGAAATTGAATGAAAGTTTGTTAAAAAATGAATTGATAGTAGGGAAAGCAAAGAAGGAATTGGGAAACTATTTCAAAAATAATTTAGGTAAAGGACAATCGGAGCAAATAGATGGGAAGCTAGCAAAGCAGTGATGAGGAGATTCTTCATTAACCAACAAGCGTGGGTGAAAAGGGAAAAAAGAGAAAGAATAAAATATATATGCATTATTACAGGAAAAAGAAAATAAATTAAAAAAATTCCCGCAAAACTCAGAATTATTGAAGGATGTACAAATGTTAAGGAAACAAATAAAACATTATTAGCAATGAATAAATAGAAAATAAAATGAAATTCTTAAAACAAAGACAATTTTAATACGCAAACAAAGCTGGCAGATGGCTAGCATTTAAGTTAAGGAAAGAAAAAAAGAAACGTTATATAAAAGGATTACGAGAGGGACAGGATATTTCTTATCAATATGCAAAGATTAAAAATATTTTTTTTACTTACTTTAAAGAGTTATTTAGAAAGGAACAGTGGTCACAGGAGTTAAAGATAGTATGATGAAATATTTGGATCAAGCAATGTTAAGGAAAAGGGTTTTGGATAAACAAAGAGAAGATTTAGATAAGCCTATAATAGCACAAGAAAATAAAGGATGTGATTAAAAAATTAAAGATAGAAAAATCCCCCGGGCCTGATGGATTCACGGCATTATATTATAAAACCTTTCAAGAAGAAATAACCCCTGTATTAGTTCAAGTATTAAATACAATTGATCAACAAACATTCCCAAATACATGGAAGGAATCAAATATAGTTTTGATTCCAAAAGAAGGGAAAGATTTATTGGATAAAAAGAATTATAGACCTATTTCATTATTAAACATTGATTATAAAATCTATGCACAAATTTTTTGCAGAGCGATTAAAAAAAATATTAGTAAATTGGATACATGATGATCAAAACGGATTTCTGCCCAAGATATTTGAAGAATAATATAAAAAAGTTCTTGAAAACAATTGAATTTTATCAGAAACATAATCAAAAAAATTAACTTTAATATTTTTAGATGCCGAAAAGGCATTCAAAATGTAAATTGGGCCCTTTTATTTTTGTTACTTTGGAAAAGATGGGACTGGGAAAAAAAATAGAATGGGGTAAAAGGGAAATTTTTAAGGAGCAAAAAGCAAGTTTAATTTTAAATGGAGAAGCAAAAAACAATTTACAATACACAAAGGGGACCCGACAAGGGTGCCCACTGTCGCCCTTATTATTTATAATTTGTTTGGAAGTCCTGAATAACAATATAAGGAAAGAAAGTACAATAAGAGGAATTAGAATAAGAGATCAAGAAATTAAATTGCAAGCATACGCATATGATTTGGTAATAATTTTGGAAGAACCCATTAATAGTATTATTAGAGTAATGGATATATTGAAACAATTTGGTGAATTTGCAGGGTTCCCAAAGGGTTTAAAGAAGAAAAATCATTGATGTTGACAAAAAAATTATCATTAGAGCAAAAAGAAGGAATTAATGGGGAAAAGTTGGGCTACAAAGCAACTAAAAAAAGGGTTTGGTATTTAGGGATAATAATAGCCAAAAATAATTCAGAACTATTTGATAATAATTACAAAAAAAATTGGGGGGGAGATAATTAGAGAAATGGAAAGATGGGGAAAGTTGCAGTTTCCATACTTGGTAAAATTGCAGCTATTAAAATGAAATACCACCAAAAAATTTTTTTATTTTTAAAATTTCCAAAAATTTATAATGAAAATTTAAAAATTGGGAGAGGGAATTAAGCAAATTTATTTGGAATGGGGGGAAACCCAGGGGTTTTAAAAAGAAGTATTTAAAGGATAGAAAAGAGACAGGAGGGCTGGGATTAACCCGATTTAAAATTATATTATGATGCATCGGTACTGTGTTGGATTAGAGATTGGATAGAATTAAAGAATACAAAATTATTAAATCTGGAGGGATTTAATAACTATTATGGATGGCACGTGTATCTCTGGTACGATAAACATAAAGTAAATAAAGACTTCATGGACCACTATATTAGGAAAGCGATTTTAAAAATTTGGTTAGAAGTGAAAATAAATTTTATTTAAAAATACCCTGTTGGGTGTCTCCACATAAACTTTTTATCGATTAGAAAAAATCAAAACGAAGGGATGGATAACATACAAGGATATATTAAGAAGGGAATACTACAAAGCTTAAGAATAGGGAAGAATTAATAAAAGATGGATAAATTCCCCACTGGCTCCTTATGCACAATTGGGGGGAGAAATATAAGGAAGATAGTAAAATATGGGAAATTTCATTAGAAGAGATAGAATTAGATAAATTAATGAAAACTGGGGTGATACGTCCATTAAGTAAAATTTACAAATTACTTTTAAATAGGAATATGGAGAATGAAATAATAAAAGATAAATTAAAAAGATGGTCACGAGATTTGAGTAAACCAAATTTCCCCTTTCAACATTGGGAAGAAGCGTGGAAATTAAATCAAGAATTCACTAAAAGTAATAATTTGAAAGAAATTTTTTTTAAATTATATTATAGATGGTATTGACTCCAGTCCAAATTGCAAAAATGCAAAAGAATAAAGCGAAAAGGGTATTTGTTGGGAAATGTTCGGAAAAATATTTTCTTTCACTGTTGGTGGGGGTGCAATAAAAACAAAGAAATATTGGTCATTAATTCATGGTTTAATAATAAAATACCTGAAAATTAGGGTTCCAATGCAACCGGAAATATTTCTGCTAAATATGTTTGAGAATATAGAAAAGACTGTAAGAAAAAAGTATCAAAAATTTAAAATTATATGCTATATGCCGCAAGAATAGTGTTCGCTAGAAAGTGGAAGGAAAAACATATACCAACGGTAGAAGAATGGGCAACTAAATTATATGAGCTGGGAGAGATGGATAAATTGACATTAAAATTAAAAAATAAAAATAAAAATTTCTTTAAAAGTGAATGGAGATCTTAAACCCTTTATGGGAAAAATATTGGGGGGATTACGGAACGATTGAATTATATGAATAAGAGTAATAGTAATATTTTTAATAAATATAATATAACTTATGTTTGGAAGTAAATAAATATGAAAGAGTACAATGGATTGGGAAGTGAATACCATTAGGAGAAAGATGTACAATAGATGTGAATGTTAAAAAAATGCAGTTGAATAGATTGAAAATATAATGTATTGCTGTAAAATGTAAGTATAGTATTTAATGGAGCAGGATGAGTAAGAATTATTGGGAATAACCCCGTGGTGATAAAGGAAGAAGTCATTGTGTAAATATGAATAGCGTAAGGCAGTGAAGAGAAGAAGTAAAAAAAGTAAAGATGAAATAGGAATAAGGTAAAATAGGTATGTAAAGGGATAGAGGGTATGTATATATGTTAAATTCTTTTCTTTTTTTTTTTGTTTGTTTGTTTGTTTGTTTTCGGTTTCTTCTTTTCATGTCATCTATGTCATGTTTTTGTTTTATTTTGTTTTGTTTTGTTGGGTTTTTTTAATGTCTAGTTGTTTTTAATGTAAAATTGTGGCTATAGTGTTTGTCATTTTGTTTTTATTTGAAATAAATAAAGCTATTTTAATAATTAAAAAATGTATGGAATATTGTCAAAACAGGAATCTGAAGACGGAACTGTCAAAGAAATTATGATAAAATGGGCACAAAATATGGACATTCAATTAAATGATCCAAAGGGGAAAAAAACATGGAACAAAAGATGAAATGCACAGTGTTACAAACCTTTAGAGAGAATTTATACAAGATGCATTTCAGATGGTATATGTTGCCAGACATGTTATCAAAGATGAATAAGAATTTTGACCCTAGATATTGGAAATATGGATCAGAAAGAGGAATGTTTTACCATCTCAGGTGGATGTGTGAAAATGTTTTTAAAAATGTAAATCCTTACATGTACAAACTGAAAAAACATTTCAAAGTTAAAATACTGATGACACCTGAAATGTAGTTATTAGGAATATTAGATGACAGATTAGAAAAGAGGGAAGGAAGAATTATATTTTATATGTCAGCAGCAGTAAAAATTGTATTAGCTCAAAAATGGAAACAAAATGTTCTCCAAAGAATAAGAGATTGGGCAATCAAACTGATCAATATGATACAGATTGACCAATTTAGATACCTGATACAAGAGGGATCTTTGGATAATTATGTGAAAAATGAGGTATCGTTATGTCATATATGAATATTATATGGGCAGAGCTGGTAATAGCTAATCTTAAAGAATGAAGGTAAACATGATATATGTTACAAGATGAAATTTATTTTGATTCTTGCGTTTCCTAACTCTGTGTGTGTATTATGTGTACTTATCAATGTACAAAGATCTTTAATGTATATATGTAGGTATCAATAATGTAAAAATACATAATTTGGAAAATAGATATGACATTTATAGTGAATTTTTTACTAAGATCTGTTAGAAGGAAGTCAATGTGATAAGATGTAAGAGTCCAAGAATGACTGGGTTATGAAAATTTGATTGGATGTATTTTATATTTGAAAATTTTTAAAGAAAGTAAAGGAAAAAAAGTGGGGAAAGGGTGAAGGCAAACACACGGGATAGACACAGGTGCTAGATATATACCTTGTTATAAGCTGACCATCTTTCCAAAAACAATTTTTCTTGAAGTTGGTATCTGTAAAATATATGTTCACATGTAGCTAAAACATTAAACAATAGATGGTGGATCTTCATCTTCCCAAACTTGCAGTATAAGTTTTTTGCAACAGTAAAAGCATACAGGATCCAATGAAGTTAAGCTTTAGTTAAATTCCATACCACAAGGAGGTAATTCAAAAGAATCTGTGCATATGAAAAAAACAAACAAAGTTTGTTCTAACAGAAAATTAATATATGATTACGTATCTCACCAAAATATAGCCCTGGACCTGTGCGGTGCAAGGTGCTGTGAGAGAGGGGTCGCCTTTTATGGCATCCATGGAGGTGAAGCCAACCTGAATCAGATTTGGTGCCATCCACTATGATGCTGTACATCAGGGGGTGGACTCATAGGGTTTTAAAGACCTGCTTGCCCCCTAAAACATTGTCAATCTCCATCCACCATCCCATCTCTAGTACAGTGTGAGTGTCGCTGGTAGCTTTGGAGACAGGAATTTCCTCCCCTTTTATGTTCCCTCACCCCACCCCACCCCACCCCATTGTGTATCTGAGGGACTTTGATTATTGGTTTAGGGTGTTGTCGTAAAATAAGTGGTCGCTTGACAGGTAGTAAGGGAAAATAACAGTTTGCTTATTTTGGGATCTTAAAGGAGCATGGCTTTCTATAAGAATTCTTGAAGCAGATACAGATATTTTACTTCTCTCCTAACTCAAGCATGCTTACCTATGGGACACCTTCTGATTTTTTGTTTTGTTTTTTGTTTTCATATAAAGAAGGGTACACAACAGGCATGCATTTTCTCTCCTTTGATATGTGACCTGTTTTGAACCATTAGCATGTCCAATTAGGTAAAATCTTGGTTTATATCTGAAATATATATATGGCATTTTTGTGTGCTGATGATCTTTGCTTTTAATTTCTAGGATGCAATCTTTCTTACCAAATTTGATAAAATTAATTAATAGCTTTAGAGTCCTTTCTAGCTATCTTGTTAATTGGTCTAAATCTGAGGCTATGCCAGTTGGAGCTAATACCACTTCTGGGTTCTTTGCCAATTGATGGTTTTGCTTGTGTCCAGAAGTTATTAGATTTGAGGGCACATTGGTCCCAAATGATTAAACTGAATATGTCTCCCTTGCTTGCTGAAATATCTCTGGATCTGTAGAGGTAACATCACACAGATTAAATATTTTAGATTAAATATTTGTACTAGGTCATTTATATGGTGGCGGTCTTTTCCATGCTTTTTGTTTTGTTTTGTTTTTCTGAAAAGGCTGTAATGTTCATGTTAATTTTCTGTACTTGAATTCATATCGTAAGGAATATCTTCTTACTCATACAAATAACTGGCAAATGCAGCCTAATTCAGATATATCTTCTCAGGCAATCTGAAATCAATTTATCTGGACCCTCTTTTTGGATGGACTGCCTTAGGTCCTGCTCACTGTAGGAAAAAAGGAACAGTACCCCCTGCAGTCTCTGCTGCCAGATACAATATAGTGTCAGTTACAATTTACCTGTAATTTAGAATATGTTCATGCTAAAGTAGCACTAGATAGTAATCATAATTTGAAAATGGAAGATCCTGTTTGCAGCAGAAATGAATTGATTGGGGATTATTGCTTTTCTTAAATACTGCTGTCTGTTTATCAGTTATCTATGAGTGCACTATGACAACATTACAGTCAAAACACATTCTGGTACCTATATATGGGCCATCATCTCTGAGTGCTTCATCCCTCCCTTGCTGAGTTGAAAACATTAATCATATTGTTAAGAGACACTGAAACCAAAATATGTATTTTTTGACCATAATTATGTTTTCAGCACAGGGAAACTACGTGTAATTTTTGCACAAATCAGTTTGCCTCAGTCAATCCCACAGTCCATGAGCATTGCCAGAAATACTTTTTTTTTCCCACATGAGAAGAAAATTGCTGATTTTTTACTTGCATTCAGTAACAAATCAGTGAAGATTTATACTCTTAATTTAGAAATACACATTTAACAGGGATAATATTAGAGATGTGACTAACTCATTTAATTAGGGCCCTTTCCGCACGAGGTGAGTGAATCGCTCAGTGCCGTTACTTACCGGTTCTTCTGGGTCCGAAGTAACGCGGACTTTCCCTTAAGCCCTTCTGCAGGGCTCCTCCATTACTCCAGGGCAAATCAGAGCACTGTGAGGTCTTTAGATCCACACTGCTCCGGCTGAAAATGGTGGCTTCCTGTTTCTTCATGGGTTTGGACCAACCACTGATGCTGGCCATGCCCACAGCCCGTCCTCTGCTGATCGCAGGCTCACATTAGTGCGAGTCTGTGCATCTGCACAAGTCAGCAGGAATGCAATGGCGCTCTCCAGAAGATTGAAAGACAGGATTTTTCCAGTCTTCACTTAGCGCACTGGAGGACCACTCCGGGGCATTTTGGATCAGACTAAGGTGCAGAACTAAGGTAAGTAGTCCGGACCTAGTCCGATCCAAGGTGCGGACGACCTCCATGCCAGGATGCCTTGGCCCGTTTTAACTTCCTCATGCGGAAAGGGCCTAGATCTCTTATCTAAGAAAACCCTGTGAAATTCATAAGGAAGCAGGTAAGTTGGAGGCACATACAACATACATATATCACTATGGACATTTCCACACTACACTGTTAAAATGCTGCTATTTCACTTTCAACATCCTATGGAATCCTGGGGTTTGTACTTTAGGGAGGGCCATTTAGAATTCTCAGCCAGAGAGCTCTTTGGCCTCAGTAAAGTACGAACCCCAGAATTCCACAGGGTGTTGAAAGTGGAATAATGGCACTGTAACAGCATAGTGTGGAAAGGCCCCATGTTATTACAGCTTTAAAAAAATCTCACTCTGCTACTCTCATTTAAACAAACATTCTAGAGAGACAAACATTCTACAGAGACAAAATTAATGAACTCCTGAACTAGCAGTGAGTCATCAGATTACAAGAAGACAAAGCTTTGTGACTAGAATTTCCTGGGAGTCAGTTTGGTCAGAAATACCCAGAGGACAAAAAAGAGAACTGTCTTATACCAGGGTCTATAACATGAGCTGAAAGAATCAGAACATAATTAGCTTACTTGCTAGCCAATACTTTTTCTTGGGAATGAAACTAGAGCACGAGAGACAGTCAACTGATTTGGTATCTCTCCCTATACAGCAATTACATTACTGCGAAGCAATTCTGAATGTGCTGAAATTTAACACTGATATAAACTCTGTACCTAAGAAGAAAGAGTAGCAAAAATAATAGGGTTAGGAAATGGTTTCCCTGGGATTTGTGGAAATTAGGGCAGAAGAAAAGGGCCAAGCATTCCCACTCCCTATTTTTTTTTCCTGATATGCATGTTCTCTCTCTCTCTCTTTTCTCTCTCTCTCTCTCTCTCTCTCTCTCTCTCTCTCTCTCACACACACACACACACACACACACACACACACACACACACACTGAATGCTTCAGAGTTTGGGAAGAAAGCTTCAAAATATGGGGTCATGAGATATAGGTCATTGTTTAGTTGCATACTACATGTGTTATGCACAAAAAGTTCCAAATTTAATCCATAACATATTTTCCAGGTGAGACAGAAGATTCTAGTTAATAATAATACAGGCCAAGTTATACCGGTGGTCTGACTTAGCATAAGAAGGCTCCTTAACATTTATTTATGATACTACTATATCACCTTCCAGCCCACAAGGACTCCTGAGGAAATGGACAAATAAAACCTATTAAAACAATACAGAGAAACGGACATTTTTAAAACACATTAAAATAAAAGAATACTTTTTAAAACCGTCTAAAAGCAATCCTAAAATACAATTTTGAAACACTTAAAACAGAGTCATTTTAAACATTAATGGTCATTTGGAACAGCACTGTTTGGGTGGTCTGCTAGGAGCTCAAAAGAGATGGAGCCTGCTTAACTTCTTTGGTTATGGAATTCTACAGCTCATATTTTTAAAAATGGCGACCCACCATTTTGTTTTCATTACTACAAGCATTGTTAGATGTCACAAGACATGTCATTACCTATGAGTGACTTACCAAGCTTGCATTCTTCATCTTGTAAATGAAGTAAACTGTGGAATTCATGCCTTAAACATCTAGCCAAATTTTTGGACCTTTATGCATTTCCGGATCCTCACTACTGCCTTTCCTGCCTAACCTGATGCAGATGGAGAACTCAAAAGCTTGCCAGTTTCTGTGACTTTATAATTGGTCCTATTAAAGGTTTTGCCCATTTGTAAATGAAGAATATTTTTAAGGCCCATATCTGCTTCTCAGTTTCATTTTTGAAGTAGACAATGTTATATCTGGCACTCTCCTGCCCCTGCAAATAGTCAAATCTGGGATTTGACATCTCATTGAGATATAGATGTCAGAGCTGAAATATTATTTGGGAATTATTCCAACCTTTCATCCTAAGCCATGTTTTAAAGGAAGTAGCTCTCGCAAGTATTCATCCAATTTTGGAAAGAAAAAACAACAGCTTTTTCTTAGCTTAGTTAAAACAGTATGAAACATGTGGAAGCCATTTTGCAGTGTTCCTTGTAGAAAGACCCTCATATGATTTGCTTCCTCAGTAGCAACTGCACCTCCACTGAAATATTTAAAGGGGATTTTATTTTGCATATATTTCAACTGTTATGACAAATACCATCTGTTCATGTGGGGGGGGGGCTGCTCTAAAAAGCAACAACGACAGCTTTTAAAAACTAATTTCTTTGCAATTTTATTATACTTCCTCTGGGATGAATGGATTCATGATGAGGCTATGTTGACTAGTTACTATGTCGAGTGCCAATACAGCTACAAGACACATCCTTCCATCTTGTACATGTACAGTTAGTGTATAAAGAATTTTTGTGTATATATAGACACACGTAGAAGGTAAGAGTCCCTGATCCATCCAATTTCTGGTCATACCTAATAACACCAGACCCCCCCACCGCCAAAAAAAAAAAAAAATTATGAAAGCAACTGTAACAACACAAAAGAGTAAAACTGTTGGATTTTCAAATGAATGTGTTTCACCTGAGGTAACAATGTTTGAGAAAATTCAGTTTTGCAGATTTCAATGTGAACTGACTTGATTCACACCTCCCAAACTAAAATCTATTTCTGAACATAGTTATCCTTCCTGCTGTTCACTACTCTGGATTTTATGATTCAGTGATTGGTTCTGGAGGCCTGTCAAAACATATCTTAAAATGCATATTCAGAGGAGTAATACTTTAGAATAAGAAATGGTCTTGGAGAAAAAAATGATTTTAAGTATGGGATTTTGTCCAGATTAAAAAAAATTCCACAGATCATCATGGATGAAATTGCTTTATGAATAAATACATGCAGAGGTGACACAGAATGAAAATAGACTAGCTGACCTTTTATGTCTGAAGAAAAAAGTGATAGAAAAGCGACTATCTTTGAAAAATACTTTAAAATGGAATGGTGATGATTATATATTATGTATTCAAAATGCTAGTTCCTATGAATGTGTACATGTTGAAATTTACAGTTTGAGAGAGGCGACTAAATGTGTCTTCAAAGAGGTGTAGCAATGGAGGAACAAAATGAAGTACCCCTCATATGAATTTTGACCCCACAAATAAAATTTTCCTCCAGTCTCCAAATTTCTAGCATTGCAAATAGCTTAACATTTCAGCTAACCATTTGAAAACATAGGCCATTTCCAAATGGTGTCACAGTTCTGTAATGGGGACAAGATAGCAGCGGTCTATGGGTCATGCTTTCACACAACGTTGTCGTGGTCCTGCTACCAACCCATCCCCACACATCACAATCATGGGATATTCATTTAACCGAAAAAAATCCATTAAGTGCCCACGATCGTGTGATGGTCCTGTCACTGCCATCCACGCAGAAGAGGTGGAAGCACAATCATGCACTTCCTTTTTCAGTGCAGCATGAGAAAGAGGCCGGCTGCACTGCGGAAGGAAGACACGTGTTGCTCATGCTTCCTTCAGCAGGGAACTGGCTGGGATCGGAGGGGAGTGTTCACGTCATGCTCTCATCAGGATCACAACGGGACATCCACAGGAACTGGTTAGGTGCAGAAATGGCTTTAAACATTCAAAGAAAAGGGACAGTCAAAGTTAACAGGGGAGTGTAAACACACAAAAAAATAGAAGAGTTCTATTCTGGACAGCTAGGGATGTTCTAGCTGGAGATCTTTCACTGAACAGAGGGTTAGATATCATAGCCCATGTGTTCCCTTTCAGCTCTATAGTTCTATTATCCTTTCGAGTGATATTATAGAGTGATAACATATCTCTCCTTCTGGAAGTTTTAGAGGGGATCTAGGCAGGGGCAGCTTGTGAATCCACCATCATATGAACAATGAATCTGGTCTTATTTTATCACTGCTCTTGCCACAGCTGCTTCAAGCTGAATGGGAGCTCTGCTGATGCTGAAGCTCTGAAGGGACTGGATCAAGTACTGCTCCCATTCCATTCAGAGCAGTTGAAGGAAGAATGGAGATAAAATCAAGTGCAGATTAGTTACTCTCTGGATCTAAGGCAAAGCTTTGCACCCCTAAGATGAAAGCATTTATTATTAGGTGGAATGCTGTGAAGTGGATCCTAGAATGAAATGATAAATACTTCATCCTATTGCGTCTTGCAAATTCCCATCTGCCAAAATCAAAAGTTGTAGTACCTGCATACCAGTCTTTGAAGCATTTTCTTGTGATCTCCCCTTCTGTTTCTCCTAAGAGCTCTTGATCAAATACTGCTAAGATACCAATGAGCTGTTCAACATTCCTGGTGTTCAGTTTTACCGCTTGCAGTGAGGAAGCATGACAAGTAAGTAGGAATGTGAACATCTTTCAATTTTGTTGTTTATTTCAATCCTGTCCCTATTTCATACTGTGTTTTGTGGGTTTCTTTTTTTCCTCTCCATGGAAACTTGCATTCATTTTAAAGACTTTTCACCTTAAGATGTGCATTTGTTGCAGCATTTTGCTCACTTTACCGATTCATGCGCTTCCCCCTTGACAAAAATGTGTTTGTGACCATTTCCCCCCCAATTTTTCCTATGTTAAAAATATGTGTTTTTCTTGGCATGCGCTTTTTTCTGCCAAACTTACAAAAAGTGCGCATCCTCCAAGCAAGGTGTATTTCTTTGTGCAAAAAGGCACCTACGTTTGGGGGTAACAAAGGATCAGTTTGGCCTTGCACAATCATACAAAATGGGTTCTGTATTCCCCTGCATCATCCCATCCCCATTTTAAAAAATCAGATGATTGATTTGCATCCTTTTTCTCCTTCTAATTCCATTTAAGGTCCACACTAGGCATTATATTTAACATGTTGTATCATTTAAACTTGGGGCAGTTATAAACTGTAATTAGTGCTACAGGGAAGACCTCATTTGTAAGGTTCCTTCACTTGAGGGCCCTCCAACACCCCTAAACAAATAGCAAGATCAACAACTCTGCAGGCAAGATCCTTTAGTAAATATATTTCAATTTGCCTATGTCCAATATGTTACCTTTTGTATGTGATATGTTACTACAATCAGATAATCATTAACAAGGAATTGTTTAAGAACCAAGCTCCTGTTACCCTGTGAACTGGGGGGCCCGGGAGGGGCGCCCAAATAACCAAACCACAACAAGCAAAGATGGGGAAATTAACTGGAGCACTTCACTTTAGCTAACGAGAGGCAGGGTAACTTAGCCGGGATCTTGTAACCCTATGTATACGGGGTGAGGTCAGTCAAGCAGTCAGACAGTTTAAAATAGCAAAAATGATGTTTTATTAGAGACAAACACTTAAGACAACACAACCACACAGCAAGCTAAGAAATAAGAAACGAGAGTTTTCGGGGAAAATGGGTAATACGACACCTTTCTCGTAGTCCTGAAGAAGTTGCAGATGAAGAGAAGAAGCTCAGCGTGGTTCACTGAGGGGAGCTCACCGGGCAAAGCAGCAGCAGGGCAGTCTGGAACTCGGGAGCAATCCAAGGAAGCTCTCGGAACTGAGGGTTTTTATAGGGAAAGTATGACCGTAGGCTAGTCTGGACTTGGGAGAGAACAATGAGGTTTGGGCGTGAGACAATGCCTCTGAAAGGTCAGAATTTAACATGATTGAGTTAAGTCCGAATTGAGAATGGAATGGCCAGTATGCAGACGCAGCTCGCTTGGGTGGGTAAGCTTCTAGCTTGTCAAGATACCTGCTCGAGGCAGGGGGATCTTTGTGTTAGCATGCATCCTTAATGATGTGTTTGTCTAGGGCAGTGGTTCTCAACCTGTGGGTCCCCAGATGTTTGTGGACTTCAGCTCCCAGAATCCCCAGTCACTATAGTCAATGCTCAGGGCTTCTGGGAGCTGAAGTCCAAAAACATCTGGGGACCCACAGGTTGAGAACCACTGGTCTAGGGAGGTCTCCTAAAGCAAGATCTGACTGAGTTTGGCTTGCCTAGGTGGAGAAAGGAATGTATGGCAATTAATAGCCATGCCTAGCTCCGTGCTTGTTCGGGGGCCTCACAAACACTTGACTAAGGGTGGCAAAATGAGGCCGAATTGTGATATCAAAATGATATCTAGTATCTACTGAAGCCAGGCCAGTTCACGGTGATAACACTCCCTCCTGATGCACACATAAGAGACATTCTCTGTTTGCTAGTTCCCTTTGTTTCTCCCTAAACCTTGGTTCTATTTTCATGGACAAGCTGGTTCTGTTCAGTGTTCCAGCAAGGTAGACATTCCTATGCATTTCATTGACAAGTAAATCCTATTTTATTCAATTGGTCTTACTTTCATGTGAGTACATATAGGACTACAAACTTGTAGTATAACAGAATTTATCAGAAGTGAACACTTTTGTTCCTTTTCTCTCCCCTTTTCCAGTGTTTAAAGACTTGACACCAAAATCCTTTGAAAACAAAGCCACAAGGAATGGCATGCCAACTGGACAATTGAGGTTAGGAGTGTGAGGGTGGGGAGGATGCATACCTTTTCTCCAAGCTCTAAACTCCAAAAGCCACAAAACACTAATACCATTGTTGCCTTTGTTCTGTTCCACCAAGTTATTTCTCATTTATGGTAGCCCTCAGGAAAACCTATCTCCACATTTCCCTGGCAAGATTTGTTCAGAGGGGGCTTGCCTTTTGCCTTCCTCCAAGACTGAGACAGTGTGGCTTACCCAAGGTCACACAGTGGCTTTCTATTACTGAGCAAGGATTCAAATCCTGGTCTCCGGAGTCGCAGTCCAACATTCAAACCACTACACCATGTTGGCTCTCAGAAACAGAGAAGTGACTGTTGCTAATAGAGTTGAAATGTTATTAGCTGTCTTTTCTTGGTCTTTGTCCCAAAGGGGAGTGGCCTCTGCCTGCATTGGTTTATCTCTAGACTATTTTAACTGATAACAGATTATGACACAAAATGTGGCTCTGTAACTCTAACACTGTCACCCTTCTTCTCCTTTGTGATTTTGAACATCTTTGCCTGATGAAGAAGTTTTGAAGAAACTTCAAAAGCTTGCATGGTATATTTTCTGCATTTTGGTTGGCCAATAAAAGCATTTGGGTTTTTTTTTTTTTTTTTGAAGATTTTGGCTTTTGTCTTATATTTGCTGCAGACCAATGCGGCTACCCTGCATGTGTTTCTTAAACACCTTTACTTCTTTTGTTTATTTTTTGGGGGAGGGGGCAGAACATCTTTCTCAAGTCTGTGTTTTGCTAGGGCCAAGCCCCTTGTTCAAAAGTGAGGATGCATAAAAGCAGGTATAGTGGAAGTCACACATCTTCCCCCACAAGGGACACAATAATGTTGGCACTCAGCCTTTCTGAAACAAGTTACATACTATTTAAAAAACAAAAAAAGCCAATTACAATACATTGCTTAAATCTATTTAAATCATGCAAAGGGGAGGCTAGGCAGTAAACTGCATGTAGCTGACTCTCCTGATGATAATTCTTTGTCTCTACTTCAGCAGCATTAATGGGTATCAGATGCCACTGGATTGTACTGTTCTAACACTGCTTGTGACTAGCTATAGAAAAATTTCCTAAAATCTGTTAGAAGACCTTAATGTTCCATATAAATACAGAGTCTTATTTGAAGTTCATGTGTGGAAGTCCAGGACAATGAAGGTGGCCACCTGGGAAGGAGCTTAATGGTGCTTTCCTCATGTACTCCTACAGATAATCGGTGGCCATGGGGGTGTTACCCTCCTTGTCGGGGCTCCCTTAAGGGGATTCCCAAAAGCTGTAAAATTGTGGGGAAAATTAGCTTAGAGCACTGTTTAGCTACGAGAGGGAGGGCAACTTATTAGGACCTTTAGCTCTATGTCTATGGAGTCAGATCAGTGAACAAAAACAGTTCATAATAAATCAAGTAATGTTTTATTGAACAGTAAACAATTAAGACAACAATCACACACTAACTAAATAAGAAATAGAAAATAGAAATGAAGTCAGGAATAAGCAATACGACCTGTTCAGAAGTCCTGAGGAGATGGAGAGAAAATGGGATTTCCTTGGAGTTCGCTGTGTAAACTGGTAGCAGGACAGGATGACATTGAAAAGCGGCCCACTCAACTATCACAATCAGGGGTTTTTATGCTTGTGACTCATGTCATAAACTTTGAGAACAAAGTTAACTTTTTGAAATGCACCAAAAGGCTTAGAAGTGATCAATCATGCAGCCCAAATGTCAATCTGTTATTT
Source organism: Iguana delicatissima (assembly GCA_948472985.1). Classification (NCBI taxonomy): domain Eukaryota; kingdom Metazoa; phylum Chordata; class Lepidosauria; order Squamata; family Iguanidae; genus Iguana; species Iguana delicatissima. Next base: position 1,239,938 of record CAOKZL010000300.1, read on the forward strand.
ATGGGCGCGAATCAGGTATCTTGTGAGATGAAAGGAATAGCATCCAGATCCCAGATAACAATCCAAGTCAAGGCTTTTTGAAATGCCCATTTTAACAAGAGGAAGTTGTAATTCCTGTCATAAACAGCTGCTTCTTTCGCCTGTGTTTCCTGAGATCCTTGCTAACACATGAGCCAGAGTGCATTGAGAGGTCAAATTATTTGATATCACAAAGGGATATCTAGTGCTCAAAGTTAGGTGCCTAAATCACAGTTACAGGAGCTCACCAAAGCTGTGCCCCTGCACCATCTGGTACATGTTGCACAGCCAAGCAAAACTGTTACACAAGGAGGTACTGTTACTAGCAAGACATAAAATCACAAGAGGATTCCAACCAGTAAAGGAGTGTTCTTTTCTTTTAATGGGCCTACAGCCAGGGGCATCACCTGTGGATTCTCATAACATGGACATGGTTGAACACCACCAATGCCACCCTGAATCCTTGGGTGTCATGTCCTAGATAACTTGCTCTCAAAAACTTTGCGCAGAGTTTCAAACAGAAGCGTTTATTTAGAATAGCAAACTTTTCCAAAAGTTTCTGAGACAAAAGCATTTAGATTGGTTATAGGCTTTATACCTTGTAATACACATTTTGGCATGCATATCATGCATGGCTAAAATTGTACATGTCAAGTCACCCCCTCAGCACAAGCATTTTCCCAGGCTTACAGTTATTTATGTACCTTTCATCATGGGAGCGTGTTAAAGTCATGTCACCTTATCTATGCAGAGTTGATTCTCGTAACACCTTCCTGCTATTTTCCTGCCCCCTTTTATATCCTTCTGTCTTGCCCAATACAAAGTGACATTGATAATGCCACAATTAACCGTTTGTAGCCTTGGGATACTTTGAAAGTGTAAACCAGACACATAACTGTAGATAGCAATCAGCAATGGATCCATATTATCATTTCAGCCAACATTGACTTATTTGATCTATGCAGCTTTATTATTATACATATAAATGCCTACATATGACAGGAGCCACACATCCTGACATTGTGACATTGCAGTTGGGAGCAAAAGGGGGTGGCAATTTTAATTACTCATGTTCATTTATATTTCAGGCTATGTAAATTTTTTCAAAGGCAGCTGAATCATGGGCATGCAAAATCTGTATTAATAAATTTTATGTTAATGTTGCATACGATTCTGCAATGCTTACCAGAAATTGATTGTAGTCGCACCCTGCCACAGATGGCCTGCCAAAAGAGCAGCATGTAAATATTTTTCCAATCTAGACGAGAGCAGGACCTGAGAGAGATGGCTTCAGTGTGTTTTTTTGCAAATGGGTTAATGAAGGATATGAACTTAATGTAATTAGCTATTGGTCCTTTTGGCAAAACATGGTCAATGGGATGGAAATAGAATATGGAATGCTTTAAAAAATAATGCAGTAGTCTCTGAACACACTTCAGTGAGTTTCGCTTCTCATTGAATGCTTATGATACACTGATCCAGAGGAAAGGCACGCATGCATAAGGAATTGGAAGCATTAATATATTCACTTAGCACATTTGCATCCTACTTCCCTTGAGCCTCTGGCAATGTACTTTGAAGGTGTTCCACACTTTATGCTAACAGCAGCCATGTAGATTAAGCTGATTGACTTAGTCATATACATTGAGCTTCATGGTTGGCATGGGTCTGGAAAACTCAGATCCCCTGTAATAGACAGCTTGAAAACAACAAACTACAAATAACTAGTTCCTGATAACTAGTTTGTTTTCCCAGATAGACAGATAGATAGATAATAATTCAGCATGAGATAGCATTGCAGCTGTATCATGTTGATTTATAATCATAATACAATTGCTTCTTAAGGGAATGTGACCTCATGTGAGGGTGTATCAGGGACCACCATGCTACCATCCTCATCCCCTGGTGTTTTAGACCAGTGATGAGAAGAATACAGGCAGGTGTGCAGTTGAACAGTCACCCAGTAATGAAGTTGCTGGAGACTCAACAACTGGGGAAGAAAAGGGAGCAATAGAGGTATAAAAGTGTGAGGTTATAGCTATGGAAGAGAAAGAATCAATCAGACTGTGTTGGGTTTTTCTCAGCCTTGGAATATGGCCACTGAAGGAAGCAAGGGAAGAGGAATAAGAAAATAATAAGAAAAAGCCACAGTCTGCCCAAAAGATAAGCTTGTCTAAGACAGATGGGTAGATGGTTGTGGGAGAGCTCCATAGCAGGTTCAGGTTTTAACTCTTAACCACATGAACCCCAGATTGCCTAGCTTCTTCACCGTCCACAGCAGTTCGAAAGAGCTGAAGTAGATTCTTTGTACTAGAATTGTTTTTTGTACTGCATGGGAGCGGGTTGGACTGGATGGCCCCTGGGGTCTCTTCCAACTCTACATTTCTATGATGTGGTTGTTCTTGTGGCTTAAAAGTTTCAAGATCACTTTTGAAATGGGATTGAAGGGACTTATGAATAAACACACACAAGAATGGCATGGACTTGAAACAGATAGATGCATTCATCCCAAACTGATGCTCACCAATTCAAGATGTAACATCATCCTCAGGGTAGAAAAATCTCTGTCACACACACAGAGACACCATGAAAAGCTCCCCCTCCCCTGCAAAAAAAAAAAATAGCTCTAGAGATTTCTTCCCACATTGCAACAAATGTTTAACACTAAATGCACCTACCTACCCAGTTGCCTTCCCACATAGCACTAGCACTTTCATACCTTAGGAGCAAAGAATAAAATATAAGAAGCATGGGGGAAGGGACATAAAGATTTAACACATAAGCAAACAGGGCATATAGGGTGCTGTATCTCAGTCTCATGTAGTGGTTTGAGCATTGCGTTATGATCCTGGAGACCAAGGTTTGATTCCCCACTCAGTCGAGGAAACCCACTGAGTGGCCTTGGGCACATCACTCACTGTTAACTGTGATAGGTTTGCCTTAGGAACTCCATAAGTTAGAAATAACTTGAAGGCAAACATCAACAACATTTTAATAGTGTCTTGCAAATAGATCACAAAGTCCCATAATAATATGATTCATATGCCTGTCATATAAGCTTAATAATTCTAACTCTAAATAGCACAGCATATCCACATATATATTTATATATATATTTATATATATATATATATATATATATATATATATATATATATTTTCCCAAGGATTTCAAGGCATTTTTTTAAAAAAAGAATAAAAGTAAACAGTGAGCTCCTTATGAAGTTTTAGGAAGTAATTTGATTTTATTTTAGGAGGATGGTATGCACTTCTGTATTGATAGAAAACAGAGCTTAGTCCTCTACTTGCTAAGTCCTCTTGGAAGCCTGTATCTATGATAATCCTTCCTCCAAGCCTCTCTGCCTAATTGGGTCAAACCAATGCATTTGATTTGAATCCTTTTGGTGATTTTCAGCTAGAGCAGACACATTGAACAAATTGTTGTACAGTTAGTACAAGCCACTGAGCCAACACTAGTTGGGAATATAATGATCTCCACACTGAGTCCCTGTTGTTACTGTAATTGTGTATTGTGGGGAAAAGGGAGTTCCTGTTTTCTCTCTCCAGTTCAGGAAGCAGTTCATGACTCACAAATGAACAAAACCATGGACTTCTGCCAATTTCACCAAATAGGTAGCTCTTAATGTTAACCAGGGGACATCTTTGCTTCTTTTGTAGCTAAACTGCTGATCTACTGTAATGAATTATTAAAGTATTAAAACAGTCCATTAATTCTTATCACTCATACCTTAGGGACACCTCCCATTCCTCAAAAGTAACATGCTGCTCTGAAAAAATGTTGTAAATGAAACTATTTATGAGGGTCTGTTTACATCATAGAACACTTGCTTCACCATAGGCAGGTTTCCTTATTCTATATACCAGAATGTAATTTTTGACAGCTAGACACCAAAGCAAATGCCAGACAGAGGTAGGGGAGAAACTTCTCAGGTTTTCATTTTCTGCAAAATTCCTCAGTTCAGAGCAACTTGTACCGACCATGGAAGCAATTGCTATGTTTGCAGTCAGAAATCTGTCCATTCCAAAACTTGTGATAACATTTGAAAAAAATGCAGTCATTCTGAAAAATGTGTGTGGAACTAAATGCTAATTTACTGTAGGGAGAGGTTGCACTCTTAATCCAATGTGGGTAGCACTGGAAAAATGAGAATATTGATGATTTGAACTAGATGGAGTGATGGTTTATCTTATCTGCTATAAAGATAGATGTGCCCCCCTCCCCTTGTGTGTGGTAGGGAGAGAGAAAGCTAGGAGAGACAGTGACCAGTTATCACTATCAACTGATATACAACTGAGAAAAACCATCACTCCATCTGGTTCAAATCATCAAAGTTCTCATTTTTCCAGTGCACACTCAATTTATATTTGAGAGAAAGGGGGACAGAGGGAAAGGGAAAATCTGAGACATTTATGCTCCCAGAAAGCCCCTTTATCACTTCTACGTGCAGTCCGGAAAATTCAAAATGCAGGCCACCCTAGAAAAAAGCTATACTTAAGCTGCCACAGAGATTAACTGTTTTTGTTTGCTACAAGCCAGCTGGTGTTCTTTACCAAGAATTATCATGAACCACAATAACCATTTGTTTGCTATGTGTCTTCCACTGTAAGCAGATTTACAGCGCGATCTTATGTATGTGTCTACACTGAAGTATTTCCCAGAGCTTTCAGTGCAACTTACTTCTAGAGAAATGAGCATAGTGCCGTAGTCTTCAAACGTTTGCCTCTGAGCCTCACCATGTAGCAGTGCCATATGGATTCTTCCATATCCATGAAGCAGTGAATCATCTCTGGGCTTTAGTCTAAACTTCAAAGGAGCTATCCAATGTGCTTAATCTATTTAGATGGTCCCATTGAAGCCTACAATGGATTCACTACCCCAGCAACATGATAGCAACCAACCATCGCAGTCTACCAGATTATCTTATTAGCTTTATTACATTAAGACTCTTGTTTTATTTCATACTCTGTGTTCTCTGTGAGTCCCTGTTATGGGCTGGATGACATATTCTGCAAATGTCAGGCTCTGAATTAAGCCATCAGATCTAAATAAGTAGAAATAAGATGCAATTGTACACTTGAATAAGCACATTTAAAGGGTTAAGAGAATCAGCAATTTTCAGAAAAATAGTCATTTTGAGCCATCCAGGCATAGTGCCAAGGTGGTGAACTGTATTAGAAAGAATGATAAGAAAACAGTAAACAAAGAGACTGCTCAGTGACTTGAAGTTCAAAGAAACAACAACAACAACCTAAAACTAGCTAGCTAGATGGTTTCTATGAGAAACATCTTATGTCATGATTGATGGCAGATGACACTCATTAAGATCCCTGAAAAACACATTGTTAACTCATCTTTGATGGATGAGGAGATCAGAGGTACTCTGGGAAGCCTGCCAGAGCATTCAGAAGTGCATGCCTTGGTGAACTGGAATTAGATTGGTAATCTGAATGGACAGTAGCAGATAGGCAAAGGATATAAAAGAAGACTAGTTACAGCAGTTAGAGTCTGGTCATATTAAGACTCAGACAGAAGAGACTGATCTTTCAGAGCAAGCCAGATGAATCTGCTAGCTAGTTGCGCTCCTTAGCATAGGTGAGACTGCTATATTTATTACACTTGATAGAAAGGTGGTAACAAGAGCTTCTCCTCTCTGTGCTAATGCTATGCCATAATAGAAATGTAATGGAATATCTTTTGAGATGTATGGTTTCCTTAATGGATGTCTTTTTCCAAGTGTAGTTTCCTGTACATATGATAATGATTAGGATATTTCAGTTCCTTTCCAATCAACATACTACAAAAACCATATACCTTAAAAATTTGAGAAATATTCACTGTAAGTGATAATATGCCTACTTTGCTAAAGAACATGTAATATCTATAGAACCTACATGCTTAGACTATGTAAATTCTATGAAAAGAGATATAAACCTAGACTCTGAAATGTCTATAAATAAGAATATAGCTACACAGAGAGATATCTGTGTGATTTAATGATTCGCCCAAGATGAATATATACATATAAACTTGCTTTACTTTAATAGTAGTAAATAGTAGAAGATATAAAGCTGTCTGTTTATTCTTGCACTATAAATTCCCCCAAGTTCTGGTGCTCAAGAGATCCCCTTAAGGGAACTTCCCCTTAAGGGAAGTTTTTGTTTTTTTTTCAAAATGGATATTGTTCAATTTCTGAATGCTTGATGTACAAAATTAAAAGTAAGAATATCTTATAGCCTCTGACATTTCACGGATAAAAACTGGGCAAACAGTCTCCCCTGCTGAGTTGTGTTCATGCAAACTATTTTTGCACTTTAAACATCATTCGTAACAACTAAAGTAAGGTGAGGATGAATTAAGGGTATTAAGGGAAGTTGTTGTTAATCCCCCTATTTGGACAATAATGTGGTCAGTAATGTGGTCCAGGTAGACAGAATGTGGAATGTGGACTTGGCATCATGCAAGAAAAGAAATTCTCATAGATAAAAGTTTACTGACAACAACAAAGCATCTTTAGTCACAGAGACAGGAGATGTAGGAGGCCTTCTTTATGCACAACCCATTTTTTTTCCTGGCTTCAGTTTCTCATCTTCAGATCTTTTCCTTGTCAAAAAAATTGTGGTCAATTGTTTATGCTGCTTTTACAATCATCTCCTGCAGAGCTGTTCCTCAGTCAATTTATAAAGTGCTTGTTTGCCTGTCAGGTTTTGTTGTAATTTTCTCCAGGGAAAACAAGCTTCATTTCTTCAGAACTTTAATTTCTTTCTTGGTTGTAGTCTAAAAAAATACCCCACAGACTTTTGCCGTACATCACTTACTTCTCCCCCAGTGTGCTCCAAGATTTTTTTGTTAAAAAAAATGAAAAGCAGACATTTTACTTTGCTGAGGTATTTGTTTCAAATTGCTCTGCTGATACTTGGACCATCTGGAAAAATAGGAATCTTGAAGAGTAAATTTCACTTTTCTCTTCCACCATAGTGTGGATGCTTATCTCTCCTCATAATGGAGAGTGAGAATGGGACAAATGCTTTTATTTGTCTTAAGAGTTTTATATGTGCTTTCTCATGATTTCAGAAATCCACACAAATTCTGTGGAGTATCTTGGAATTGCAACTGTTTTTGTGTGTGCTTCGACTCAAGTGTCACTTAATGCAAAAGGCTACTTTTCAAGCTAATTTCTGTTACTTCTGTGAGCCAGCTTGTGAAATGCTGACATTTTACATGTACAAAAACGTTCACAATGCTGGTTGTTGTGTTAGTATTTCATTCCACCTTGGTGGCCGAATGTGGGAGCACATACACAGTTTGCTGAGAAAAAGAGAAAAAAAAACTGTGAAACCGATTCTAACAGATTGTCTTGTAAAGTGCTAGCAATAGGGTCCAGAAATAGTTTTCTGGTTCACATTACACAGTAGATGCAGCTAGGTAATTTAGGCCCTGGATGCAATGATCTTGGGGAAACTCTTAATACTACTCCAGTTGTAAAATACACAGCCATCATTTGTCTTCCGTTCCCTCCCTGAAATTCTACTACTGCTTCTACATTTGTGTTAGAAATCAAACAACATGCCAGCCCTGATTTGGACAACAACGAGAACAACAAACACAACAACATCCAAAATGAAAGAGAAATATCTGAGCAAGTAGTTTCCCATTTATAAACTCCCTTGAATCAGAGAATCATCATGACTATAGGAACATAATAGGGATTTGCTTCTGAAGCTAAACAAATCTGCTGGGGAATGAGCACCATCTACTCACATCTACTCATGGAAAAGGAGTGTGTATGTGTGTGAAATAATAAAATTAGTATCTATAATAATGAACCTGACCACTTAGCAACATCCAAACTATGAAGTGGCTTTTCAAAAAGATAAGAAGAAGCACACTGCAGCAGCAACAGCAAGAAAATTCCACCCATGATTTTGGCATGCCCATGTTAGCCCAGGTGTTGGTGCCAGTCCTGTTTCCTGCTCCTCCCATCACCTGAAGCTTGCTGTTAGTTCTCTGGGGGCCATATGATTTTGTCCACCTCTAATTATACCACTGACTGAAAAATGAGACCTTGCCCAGCTTATGCTCTCTAGAGCCCTTAGCCAGATATTTGCAGGAGTTGTGGATGGGAATGTACATCATACAGAAAAGTGATTCCTTTAGAAAACATTAGAAATAACTTATTTACTTTGAGAGCTGTTAGGGAGTAGAATGGATAGCCTCACAAGGTGGTAAACTCTCCTTCTTTAGAGGTCTTAAACATAGGTTGGATGAATGTGTTCCAGGAGTGCTTTACTTATGTATTCCTTCACTGAAGATGGCCCTTCTGGTCCTTCTCAACTCAAAGATTCTATAATTCTATGAGCCTGGTACCTTCCTCATGTTTTGGATTCTAACTTCCATTGGCTATACTAGCTAACAATACTGAAAGATGTAGTCTTAAATATTTGGAATATGCTGGGTTGAGGAAGGATGGCATACGCCATCAAGAATAATGCAGTGTGGATAAATATCTTCACGTACATATGCATTCCAATACATACTTGGTATCTGCCCCACAATGTACCTACTTTTCAGAGGAATTTGTGTAGGCAGCTACTAATTATTTTTACCCCTGATGGAGAAAAACAAGCGAACACAGGAGAGACTGGGTTATCAAGAAGGACGGAAATAATTTGCACTGATGAACCACCACAGGACCAATCAATCTGAAAGGTGTGAAAACAGTAGAAAGCTATGGCGCAAGTGTTTTAGAAACAAAAAATTCCATGGAAACCAAATCTCACATGTTAGAGTGACATCTCTAAATTTGCATCATTATTTTTTAAAAATATGAAAGTAAATATTATTTTTAATAATCACTTATTTAATATTGTTCAGTTTAATGCACAGTGGATATATCTGTGCTCAGACAGCCAACATGGCAGAGTGATTTGAATGTTAGGCTAGGATTCAGGGAGACCAGGGCTGAGACACCTTGGGGAAATCCAGTGGTCTCAGAAGAAGACAATAGCAAGCCTCCCCCAAATATCACTTGCTCAGAAAACTTTCTGATGGGGTTGCCTAAGTTGGACTTGACGTGGAGACACAGAAGAACAACAACAATGGCCTGAAGTCTGTTACTAGTCCAAACTAAAGTACCCCTATTGAATCAATGGATTTTACCTAAGTGTTGACTTACCATTTGTCAGGTTGCTAAAGTTTCTGGGCTCCCTGCCATGGAAATGCTAACTTGTTGAATGTGTATTATTTGCTAACTGCTACTTTGTATTTACTCATTTCACAAATGCAGCTACTTTGTACCCAGGCTTACCTACTCCTAATTGCTGCATCATTGTAATCCATAAGCTGCTGGCTGTTACATAGTGCCTTATGGAAGTCTAGATAAGGGATTCAAAACCAAAGCTGGAAGTGTTGAGATGTTATGAGAACAAAGCACTGTGGAGGTATGGACAGAGAAATATGCACTCAGGGTCATCCTGGACAAGGGTATATGCGATTGTGGCAAGCATCAGCCAGGGAAACTAAAGGGGGAATAGACACATGAGGAGATTAATGGCTGGGACCAAAGAATGCTTTGGGTGTCTAAACTTGTACTGATAACGTGTAAAAGATGCATGTTGTATGTACCTTCCAGTTTCTGCAACTTCTGTGGAAGCATGCTGTGTTGCTCATACTTATCTATAAGAAGTAACTTGTGTCTACCTCAGAGTGTGTATTGTGGAGTATGGGTTATGTAGTATGTAGTACATGACACCATTCAACAATTCATTGAATGGGTCTAGTCTAGTTAGGACTAGTCTAGTTAGGACTAACCAAAAGGATTCCAGCCAATATCTGTGTTATTAATGCTACTGTCCTGTACAAACTTATACGTCCCATAGAACTCAGTAAGGATTACATCCAAGTAAACATGTTACAGCAGAGAACTAGTACACAGACCACCATGAATACTCAGGAAAAGTGCTATACAGTACTATCATTACTCAAACTGAAATGATAATCACATTATTTGAGGTGGAAATCTTCTGTGACAGAAATAGTTCTGAACCTCTCTTAACAGTCCCAGTTGCATTACATTTCATTTGAAAGATCAAGCAAACAAATAGCCAGGGTACAGCTGGATAAAAATAGCCCAGTCACTTGTGTATTCAGGACACTGAGGCAATATCCCTTAGTTTGAGTCAAATTTATAACTGTGCCAAACTGAGAAATGCCTCTCTAACTGCTGGCGTGCAACACTAGGTCTTCATTAATTGTTTCCCAAATGTGGCTGCATTAAAATTCATGGATAAACATAAAATAACACTGTTCTCCTCCATGAGGCTGAGATATGTTAGAAATATTTAATTTGATTGGGCTTGTGGTGCTGAATGAGGCCACTGATGGGCATATGCAAGGGAATCTTAGTTCGGAGGTGTATCTAGGATGAGGCAAGTAGGGCACGTGCTCTGAACACCAAAGCCAGGGGGGCAAAGGAAGCCATGCAAGTAGGTGTGGGCATAGGGGTAAGAAGGTAGGAGCACAACTTCCACGCTTTCCCTAAGCACTGTTTACCCTAGATATGTCACTGCCTAAGTTATTATCAAGCAGCCACAAAGCAACCTAAGCCATTGATGAAAGAGGGAGGAAGAAGAATATGGGATAGAAAAATCTATTTAAAATACAAAAGTTATCAGTGGTGATGGTATTTCCCACAGGTCAGAGATGTGGGAATCCACTTTGGTTTTATTCCAGATTTTCAAGGAGCTATCCAAGGTACTGTACTTTATCCTGCAAATTGACTCAGAGCCTTGGATATCTTCTTTAAAGTCTAGAGTAGAATTTAGAGTAAATTCACTACAACCCTGTTGTAGAAGCCACTGGCTGCTACTAAAAGGCACATTACTTCTTAGAAAGCACATTCTTTCATTGGGGAGATCCATAATTACATTGTCCTTATATGAGAGCAAGTTGAGGGGATTTCCAAGACTTATAGAAGTCTTAGATGAATAAATAAACCTTGAGTACCCTCCCCCAAACTCAAAGTGGACAGAGCACTGTCACTGTTTGTGGAATATAAAATACCTGTTTGGAAGGGTGAACAACAAACCAGTGGAAGAGAGTAATGAAATGAAGTATCCTGGAAAAGGGAATGGATGGTGGAAGAACTCCCTGCTCTACCAATTTGTTGCAGGTTGTACTTATATCTGTACATGCTACAGAATAGATTATAAACCAGTTCCCAGCATTCCATCCCATGTTCCTAAAATATTATTCACACAATCCTATGCACACACAGCAGATGCACAGGAGCTCCCTACTGATCATACTGACAACATCAGGAAGTGTACAGAGAATTGAGAACACACATTAGCTTAATCCAAATTAGTTAGAACATATACCTCCTGCTTTTCCATGAAATGTTTATGGAAGTGTTTGAAAATCACTAAAGTGATAAATCAAACAAGAGATCAGCAGACTGCAGTTCTTGGCCTAATATAAAAGCCATGCTGGCAAAGAGGACTGGCTGAACATATGCAAAAGTAAGTCAGATGGGATATCAGGGCATGGCCAGGCCATATCAGTCAGGAAGCTCGGGTGCTGATGAGCTTGAAAAATCCCTCAGTGACTTAACCTTCCAACACAATCGTACATTAAGTTGTTTCAACAGAGCAACTGATGGTCATCAACTTGGTTCCTCTTCCCACTGAAACTCACCTGCCCAGACATTAAGACACTATCACAGTTCCCACCAGTGCTTTGTCACTGAATGCTAAGGCCATGCTCTGCCATAGAACGATTAATATCTTCCCCCTCAGGGCAGAAATAGGCTATTTAAATCCTGACTCTAAGCCAGACAACTCATAGTACGCTGGATCTAGGCCATTACTCTGCTGCTCAGATTCCCATTCTTCTGCCACTCTCAGACCCTTAGTCTAAGCCACATCACTTTGTCTCTTCTCCTCAGGAAAGGTAAATATCACACACTTTGCCCCAACTTTTCACAATCGAAGTTTTCCTACCTTTCCTTCAGTTAGCCTTGTGTGGTTGTGAGACTGCTCGAATATTTGTTTGTTTGTTTGTTTATTGTATTTCTAGGCCACCTTTCTCCCAGAATTGGGACCCAAGGCAGCTTCCAACAATAAATACACATTGAAAACATTAAATATATTAAAAAACATTCAAGACAGTTAAAAACATTAAACAGATATAAAATCATAAAAACACTTAAGAGGAAATTTTGGGGGTGTTTGTGAATTTTCCTAATAAAAAATTATTTTAACTCCAACTGGTATCCCTGCTTTAGTATCAGTACGCATAGTTGGAAAGTCCCCCTCTGTCAGGACTGTCAGCTTCCTTTGAGCTAATAATTCTCCACCATTCCATAGAGTCACTGGCACCACAGGTGGGCCTCTGAGTCATCCATCTTTGGGGGTAGCAGCCTTTCAAAAGAACTTAAAGAAAATGCAAAGAACATTTTTGGATCCAACCTATGAAGTTCATCAGGCTGTTCATACAGTGGCCAATTAGTTGTCTACAGGAAGCCCCCACAGCAGGATATCAGTACAAGCCTACCTTCCATCTCATGTTCTCTTGAGTAACTGGTATACAGAGGCATGCTGCCTCTGATACTGGAAGTGATATATAGCCATCTTGGCTAGTAGGCACTGATGGCTCTAACTTCCACTAATTCATAAGATAAGATCCTGTCACAGGTTGTCATGTCTGGAAAGCAACTGCTCTTGGTGTGATTTGCCCAAAAAGATCCATTTGAGATTGATGATCTTTTTGACATTAAAAATGTTCCCCAGTCCTGAGGTCAACAATAATATCAGAAAACAAAATGACTAGCTATACTTGCTTCGTAAGCAGCTTTGACTACTGTAAAGAAGTGGGGAGGACATTTTTGTGGATAGCAAAATATCTGTGTATGGTGCACAATTATGGGAAGCATTGGGAAATGTAAAACGTAGGGTAAAAATATTTGAAAAAGAAATCATGTTCAACGCTGGAGCTGAAAAAAATCCCACACATTTGTGAATCTGCTTAAATGAAACCTGATGGAAATATAGAGGTAGACATAATTACATTTGTTCAGTGAATTGCACAGAGGTTTCTACGAACATTGTAGATGATTGAAAAGTGAGAAGGCAGACAATCAGGAACATCCCTTGTTCTCCAGATGGAGGCTTGATCTTTTTGCCCATCTCTCATATTGCCACTTTCTTTTTTGTTTTTATAAATGCGCTTTCTCCCCGTGAGGTATTGTAAAAGATTTTTTGCCTAAAAAATTCATGTCATCACGAACTAAGTTATTTTCATGGTCTCATCACTCCCAGCCAAGACCCTACCATCTGGCACAGCCTCCAAATGCAAAGGCAAAGAGCATAATTCACATTACAATCACTTCATAAAAATGAAGGAGCAACCTCTTACAAATGAATCTATATGTTCCTCTTTCAGTGCATCTGTTCTGTTTTCAGAGTGGTAAATGTTATCATTATAAAGCATTTCAGAGATATGTAGATGGATGGAAGGATGGAGAAAGGGGGGAGCAAATTAACCATACATAACAAATATGTTTCTATTCATAGGGCAAAGGTCTATTACTGAAGATATGCAATGGGGAACATGCAGCCCTAGTGGCTCAAATTCCCCTTGTGTCTGTGGCCATTTCTGTACTACATTCTTATAGCACGATTATTCCACATTCAACATCCTGTGGATCCTGGGGTTTGCAGTTAGAGAGGGCCAGCCCCTCCCTAAACTGCAAACCCCAGGACTGGCTTTTTGAAGGGACACTATAAAAAAAATGATTCCAGGAGAGACAATTCACTTACTTAATAAGTTGCAGAGCTCCTCTGTATTAATATCAAGACACGTCTGTTATACAAAATCAGAAGTGGACTTCAACTCTTCCGCCTTTATTTTACTTTGGATTTGTTTGTTTGTTGTTTTCTTGGCAACCTATGTGGCCCTCCAAGGGCCCCAGGGGCTGAAAAATGGTTCCAGACCCACTGCAGCTGCTCATCTCTGGGATAAGTAACTTTGTGCTAGTGTACTCCAGATCACACCAGGACATTTGGCTGTGTGAGTCAGAATCATCCAAACCTAGCCAGTTTATTTTGGCAACTGGGGCTGATCTTTCAGGTATCCCCGACTTTGTGTTCTCAAGATATATTCCTAGAAACATATGATAGTGGGGTCTCTAATGTGGTCCAGAACCTGATTCAGCAATATAGACTAGGTCTCAATTTGATTCAGACTTATTTGGGTCCACTTTGGCCTGACTCAGACCCAAATGTGAATTGAGATTTGGAATTCCAAGTCTTTGGGTTTCCCATTTTTCTGCATTGGAAAACAAAGTAGTTTTAATTTTTCAGGATATTTTTTAGTACACAAATTCATGAAATTTGAGGAGCCTTTAGAGCAAATGAATCCTGCCAAATTTTAGGTAGCTAGGTCAAGGTTACATGCCGGACAGGCATGGTTTCCTCTGAGTGGATGGCAGAGGAAAAGATGATGTGGCCAGACGAGCAGGTGCAAGGTCATCAGGATTGTTTTGGCTATGAGTTGTATACTGGAGAAGGCCACAGGCGAGAACACTGATTGGGTCATCCCTACTTGTTCAGGGTGACAGGGAGACAAAGAAAGGCTGGTGTTTGTCTTTACCAGCTGCCAGTCAGGATTGTCTAGCTGGACCTGTCAAGCTGCTGACAGTGTACATTTTGTAAGGGGAGATGCCGCCCATTTATCTTCTGTTATCGTTCTATTATTCTTACTAGTTTAATTGCTGCTGGAATGTTTTGCCAAGAGCCTTATCTTAGAGCGCAGCAATAAATTCTGCCTCTAAGCCTAACTTAATGAGCCTCTGGAATTGTTTCTGCTTCACTGGGAACCTCTGCGCAGTGAAGCCTTGCTTCACTGTTCAAACTCTGCTCGTGCTCAGAGGAGCCTGATTCTGCTAACTTTGATAAACTAACCATCTCCCCCCAAGAAAAAAATGATATACATTTTTAGAGGATTTACAGCCTGTTGAACACTCAGCCCTGACAGTTTATGCTACTGTCTCCAGATCTTTCTAGTCTAGACTGCTTTGAACCTGATCTGGATGGGTCTGAATCTGCTCAATTCACTTCACAATTTGTTTCAATCAGTTGCAAAGCCCTCATTTACAATGAGTTAAAAATTAATTAAAATTGAAATCTTATAGTGCCTACAAGGAAACCCAGAGACTATAGGTTTACTTTTGGGAGAGGAGACCCACTGTCAGAATCCTTGTCCCAGCCATTGAAAAAACCTCCATAGCTGGTTCTCCTCTGACATCTGAACTCTCATGGTGTTTGTAGGTATCCCTCAGGCATTATAGGAAGGGACGGGGATTCATCATACCCACAGCCCTCCCAGTCCCCACAGATCCCCCCACCACATACTTAAAAATGTTTTTTAAAAGAATCAGTAGTCATGCAACTTGTATAGGTTGGTGCAATCCCTTTAAACCAAAAAGAAGATATATTTTAACACAAGTTTAAACATATTTTTATTGATTTTATATATTATTCTCTACTTCATGAATCAATGGCCCTTTCCACACAGGGTAATTAAAACAGTGTAGAGCGACCTCTAACGGAGGTCGTCTACACCATGGAGTGCGCTGGGGCGTTTATAATTTTGAGGTTCTACACCTCAAACCTCCTTGAAGCGACCGGAAGTGGTGGGGCTGCGTGTTTTTTAAAAACCACTTTTCAAGTGGTTTTTATAAAACACGAGCATGCAGCCCCATTCCACCCCGTCGCAGTGCCCCGGTGTAGATTTGCAGGCGCACGCAAGTGTGTGCCTGCATATCTGCCAGGGGGCGGGCTTCCAGCTGGCGAGCTTCTCTGGTTGGTGGAGAGCCTCCGCCAGTCATAAGCCACCATTTTGGATGCCGCAGGACGCTGCAGGATGCCGCAGGAGTGTGGAGCAGCGAACTCGCACTGCTCCTCATGGCAACGGACTTACCCAGTTTCTGGTAAGCTCCGTTTCTGCACATTTTACCCCGTTTCTCCCTCCACATGTAGAAAGGGCCAACGTCACACATAACCCAGCATCACTTATATCCATTAATCTTTAGACTATTTTATTCTTAATATGTCATCAAATTAATAACTCTTGACTTCTTCTGCTTTTGGTCATGGTATAAGTGTAAGTACATGTCCTTATTATCTTCTTTTCCTTCCTTCCCCCTCTTACCCCAATTATGAACTTATAAATACATCATGCAATATACATTATACAAATCAATCAACATTTATACTTTCTTCTTTTGGATGTATTGTTATTATCTTCTTTTCCTGCCTTCTCTCTCTTATCCCAACTATGAACTTATAAATACATTATACAATATACATTATATAAATTGATCAATAATATTTATATACAGATACATACATGTAAATAGATATATTTTTAAAGAGGGTGGAATGGAGGGTGATTAAAACCCAAGACTTCATAATTCACTTGGCAGTCATTTGATTCTGTCTTACAATTAAAAACAAAATTAAGACAAGGAAAGCCAATAGTAGATGGCAAACACCATTATCCAAAGACTGATGTGTTCCTCTGGAAAACTAGCATCTGCCATCTGGAATACTTCTTGTTAAGCTATCTGATGTGTCACACTAGCAGGCACTTTTCCCTAACATGCCAGGGAGCAGCATCATATCAGTGTTCATTGACATCTGCTTGCTGTGGACGGACACTCAATAGCTTATGGACTGGTCTTGGTCCACAGATGAACACTTTGAGTTGAACTGCTTTAGAACAAGATATTGGACCACTGTGTTTCTGCCGTTATCCAGATGTTTATCTCATGCACATTTTTCTAGTCTGCTCAATAATGAATTCTAATGAGGATGAAATTGTAGTGTTTCATGTAGCCCAGTTGATGAGTTGATAGTATACAAAGGCAAACTCTTTGTCACCATATAGGACTATGGATATTTTTGGGTGGGGTGTCAAAGCGGCAGAGTTGTAGCTGCCTGATGTCTCTCATTCATTTTATTTTGCGTTTGCATATACTATTTTTAATAAATGCCCTTCTAACATGACTCATCAATTTTCTTGCTTATTTCTCATTTTGTCCCAAATTGTTCATGTTCCACTGGGGCTAGGAAAACTCCCTGACAGTTATGAATGGCCACTGATCAAAAGGAAAAGAAGATCAAGCACTATCTATGCTGGTGGTTAGTGCCATCCCATTTTGTCCCTTTTTCTTACCATTTCCCATTCACCCTTTCATCTCTTCTGTTATTTTTTTTCTGTCCAGGCTCTGAGTGCCTTCTCAGATGAGGCTGGGACCTTCATATCACCCAGGAGCCATAAATTTCTATTTGTGCATAGTCCTAGAACATGTAGTTACCAAGGTACAAGGTGTCCATCTTAAGGATGAGGCCATTTTGGAAAATTCCCATTCATCATGAGTCCTTCCACTTATTTATTTGATATATATCTTGCCTTTTTCCTAAAATGGGACTCAAAGGGGAAAGTTTTTTAAAAATAGCTAAAACATGTGGAAGAAAATTTTTTAAAAGCTTTGAACAATCAATCCAATTAAAATGTTACTTTCAAGATATTAATTTAAAACAAATAAAATGTGTGTTGGCTGCAATCCAGCATCTCCTTAGTGTAAGGAAAATATGTGCATGAAGTATGCTGTGCTAGCACTACACAGCCCCCCACGCAGAATAGCAAAATGGTGCTACGCATATCAATGACTGGGAGCCATTGTACAGTATACAAGGCACTATGAACAACCGGTATGCACAATGTGCAGCCACAATGCAGAACACATAACCACAATGTGCAATGTTGCTATGTGCATAACTTCACTTCCACCACTGTCTGAAAAATAGATCTGTTGTTGTGCTATGGTGAATAATTCAGCCTGCGTGCATAGTACGACTTACACTTGTATTGTCACTAATAGAATGCCAGCCATTACAGAGATAGATGGATAGATGGATAGATAGAACGTCCCCTTTCACTTGAAAGGTCACTATTGTTGGAAAGGGATTGCTGTGACCTTTGCTCCAATTAAAATACTTTTGATGTGCATGTGGGAAAGCACTCAGGGAATGACTTGACAAGTCATGATGTAATCCCCAAGGGACAGTAAGGCTGAGTCATGGTGAGATGAAATCCTGGGATAGGGTTGCATCAGCTGTGGTCTCTAGCTGATGAGCTATCAGCCAATGTGTATATAAAGAGGTCAGCTCTGACAGGCTTTCTCTCGATCTCTCTGACTCTTGCTGACACCAGAGCTATGTCCAAACAAACCTCTGCCTGATGTGATTGATGATGGAATGCTGAACCTTTGACTAAGGATCTGCAAATCCTGCCTGTACAGATGTATATATTGGAACTTCAAGAATAAAAGCCTCCAGGTATTTTTTGGATGACAACACTGTGTGCTAGTGTTTCTGACCGGTGGGTAGTTTTGAGTCAGAGCTAATGCTGTATGTTTACACTCTGCTGCTGATCACGCTTGTGGCTGTATTTTTATACTCTGCTGTGTGTGTTTTTGCTTGCTTCTGAGCCACGTTCTTGTTCAGAGCGCAGCGGTTCCAGTGAGGATTCTGGGCCAGGTACTTGAATCCATCCCCTGTCAACTATTACATCAGAGAAGAAAAAGTACAAAACACAGGGTTTTTTTTTAAAAAAAAAATATGCACACACCATTGCCATTAGTAAGATGAGAAGAGTAAGGAAAGGTGAGGGGTTAAAGGGTCTTGGAGATAATTACGGATAGATATTTGTATCCTTATCAGGTTCCTGATGATGTTACTAAAAATTAATGGGGGTCAAAATCAAAATAGGTCTATGGTATCCTGAGGACCTCAGAGGAAGGCAAAGATAATGCCAGCTCTACTTGGCAAATTTTGCCAAGAAAACTCTGTCATAGATTTATCTTGGGGGTTGGATAAATTGGAACTGACTTGATGGCACACAATAACAACACTGGGGACACTTCACTTGGCTTTCTGGACCCAGAGTCAAATTAAGATGCTGAAGGACTTGCCCATCTCTAGTTTTTACCAGTTTTCAGAGCATCTAAGCAACCCAAACATGCTTTGTCCTGGCTTTCCCATTTACAAACTGACTCCTATTATGTGAGTACTGGTTTCAGAGCATAACAGCCTTCAGAACTCACAAAGAAATTGGAATATGAAAAGCAACAAGTAAAAGTATCATCTTTGAAAGTCTGTCTATGCTTTGCCTATGAAATTGTGCCAGAAAAGAGGCCTGCTATTCCACATATTCATTTTGAAGTAATCATTACTCTGTCTGCAATAGGATGAAAGAGTGTCTGGAACAGGTTGACTTTATAAAAAAAAAAAGGCAAGTTCAGACGATAGAAAGTGAAGTACTGTATAGTTACACTAGAGCTAACATTATGAAGGAATTAAGAAAGCTATCTTCCTTCCTCTGAATTTCATTCAAGCCACGTTTCAAAGCAAATAGACCAACTTCCCACATTTCTCAGACTAACATATAGATGAGAACCTTTAAGATCTCACACTTCCCTCAGTATTTCATTGCCTCTCTTGGATCACAAATGTGATCAAAATATAAAAATGTCTGTCTTACAAGAAATGGCTATTAAAATACATGTGCAACTCGTAACCCTCTGGTGGAACACCTGGAGTTCAACCTTTTCTTGTCTCTGAGGAACTGTTATAAAAACAGAGAAGGGAGGTTAAGGAGAGATTGTGAAAAGGGAGAAAGACAGGGAAAAAAGACACCTGAAGGAAAATGACAGTTTCAGTTTCATTCTGTCCCTTATCAGAAATTATCAGACTGCGGACTGTAGCTAACGCTGACACTTAAACAGTACAGTATGAGACAATTCTTAGGAACTTGTGGATCCTCTTATTTGTGGTAGTTTTCAAAGAAGTACTCTTGTTAATTTCATAGCATAAGAATGAGGAAGGAAGGAGAGAAAAAATGTGGCAGCATTTTTAAGACTAATTGGTTTTTATCTTAGCATGGGCTTTCATGGATATAAACCCACTTCTTCAGATGCAGTATGGAGTGGTATTAAGGCCTCAGGTATAAAGCTTATTTATACAGTTGTGGGAATGGGAGAGAATGTAATAGGATGCAGAAAGATACAAATCATACCCCTATCATTAAATTTTCAAAATTGCTGGCCAAGGTTCTACAAGTCTTTCAGATCTTTACAGTGGTCAGACAGTATGAACGTGTAAAAGCAATAAATCTGCTTACTAAAAGTCAGTTTTCCTGGGTTCAAAACTGTCCCTGGGAAGATTCCTTTCTTTATATGTGTAGTAATAAGGACCTCTGTTAATGGACTATCAATTGTGAATATAATTCAATTCAGAAGTTTCTCTTTCTAGTCTTCCTTTGTAATTTCCTGGTTCAAGGACTGCAACATGTTAATCCCTTACTCTATGTCCAGAAAGGCTCTGGTTTTAGGGCACCACCATTTCTAATGTCAGATTTGTGTCTATTAATCCTGTTTTGCAGAGACTGTCCTGTTTGTCCAATGTAGACTGTAGAGGGGCATTGCTGCCATAGGATGGCTTGTTTTGTTTAGACACTTCCATTAATCGTAGACTAACAACTGTTATTTCTTCTCCCCACACCTGTGTGTGCGTGTGTGGTTATGGGTGCAGCATGCCTATATGCACATGCGTGTAGCAGAACAACTGTTATCACACCTTACACCCTGACCCACCATGATAGATAGCAAAATTGGAGAGAAATATAATTTTCCTACAAAACTATATTCTTATGACTGGAAAGCATACAGTAGCAGGACACTGGCTATAAGTGTGTCCTAGGTCAGGATGACCTCAGTATGGCCAGATCATAAGTTCAAGAAGATTAGACAGAAATCCCTGATATTAATGAGTTTAGGATGATCCTCTCAATGACCCAACTTCAAATTGCAATAGAAGACAAAACTGCCCACATACAGCAAACAAACACCCCCTTCACTTTACCCAACCAAGACATTAAGAGATTGTCAAGACTCCCATCAATGCTTTGTCACCTAAAGTCAAGACAATTAGCTTATTCTTGACTCCTTTCCTCCATGTGCGGGAAAGCCATTACCGCTTTGTCCATGCACCCTCCTTTATGTCAGGAAATAGAGTACAAAAACCATGGCTCCAGCCCAGATAATTTGCAACATGGTAACATGCTAGCACGTTGGGCATCACAGTGCACGCCAGACTTCTGTTCCTCTGCGTTGCTCTCAAACTCCTGTTTGGGCCACTTCATTTCAATCTTCTGCTTCAGGACCTTCTACCCCAAATTTCTCTCTGTTCAACTTTTCTCACTTTTTCCTTCAATAGCCTTGCATGGTTCAGAGACCGCTTGATTTCTTGTATGTGTGCATTAATTTCCAAATAAAGTACTATTTTAACTTTTAACTAGAGTCCTCTCTACAGTTAATACTGGTATACACTGGTGGAAATATCCTGCAGTTACTCTCCTTTGACAGGCTTCATTTGAGCAAATAATTTCCCTCAAGGTCCCCCCCCTTTTAGGGTAACACAACATAGAATGGCATTTCATGCATCTGTATCTGAAATGAATGCCAGGTTTGACAAGTGCTGCATGTCCAGGGGCCAATTTTCTGTCCTGCTACCCCTCAGGGCTTATGCAAATTGCCTAACAAACACAAAAATGATGGACAAGATCCTGCATCAGGGTCTGTTCTCACCCATGTGGAAATGTGATATGTATGGATACCATTCTATCCTTATTTCTTACTCAAAGGAAGAAACATTTGTAAAGATATAATTCTTGTTAATTTCATTCTCAAATGAAATAACAATCATTTTTTTTTATCAATTTTTCCCACCTTTGAAAATTGTACAGGTTTCAAGGACTATTCACAGTTGAATACTTATTCTACATAAAATTTACATGTCACATTTTTGTGCTGAAAATGCATTTTATGAGCAGAAAAATATTTTTCTGTGAAAGAAATAATATTCTGCATAGAAATATTTTGTACACCAAAAAAGTTGTTTCCTGCACAGAAAACACTGTAGTTGGAGACTTATTCTGTGTGAAACTCACCTTTTTTCCCCAAAGAAAACACTACCTCCTGAACTGATTTTCTGCACCAAAAAAAACAAAAACTAAACCTATTTCCATTGAAGAAAATGTTTTTGTGGAGAAAAAATGTGCAAATTCCATGTAGAATAAGTCGTGAAATGGTAAAGCTTTTTTTGCCAGCTTATTTTTCTCCTTGTCACAGTTTCCTGATACTTGAGAAATGCATTTTCACTTTTTTTTTCCTTTCTTGAGAATTTCAAATATTATTTCCATCCATAATGGTACACCTTCCCTCTCCATGGCTATTCAGTATTTGGTGGAGAGCAGGGGACATCAGGGAAGCATCTGACTATGTGCCTATAGCCAACACACAGTGACAATGTAGTCATCCAGGACCTCTGAAGAAACTCCAGGAGGTTTGGAAGAGGACCTTTATCATTCTGCACGTAGACTTTTTTCCAATGCCCTGCACACTCCACTAATAGTTATGGAGGGGGTGTGTCCACAGGAGGAAGATGAGTCCTTCAGGGGTCTTTGTTGTTGTAGGAAGGAGTCAGTGAATTCCCCCATCCCCCAAGACCAAAAAAGGTCACTATTCCAGCGTAACTTCCAACCACGCTTGCATATGTCAGTAACAGGAGAACAGAAAAAGCTCCAAACTCCAAAGTAACAAGAGGTCCTCTTCTCATTTTGAATATTTTTTTTTTATGTTAAACAGTGCAGGACCCCCTGCAATGTATTTAAAGCACTAATTGTCACTTTTTTGAGTTGGGGATTAAAAGGGAGAGCTACAGAGTCTGAAGGAACTTCAGGCTGCAAGAACAGGCCGAGCCACATGTAGCCACTCTTTGCCCAATAATAGTCTTGGCATTAGTGGCACAAGATTCTTTGTGGCATTTATAAGGCAAGCTCAATGAAAAACATCCACAGTGAAAAATGCATACCCTGTAAAAATCAAAATATTTCATGCCACTAAAAAAATGTGTGTTCAATTATCTTTCATTATATTATATATCTATATAATTTTATGTGTGTATAATGAGGAATAAAAAAGAACAGTTTGAAGCAGGAGAAGAGCATACTGCACATGTTTCAAAAACCATGTGTTTGGCATTTGAATATTCTTCAGAAAAAAAGATCAGAAATTTTAAAGCTCAAAGCAGCTTTATTCCCAATAAAGTGATATTACCCAAAACAAAATGCAGCACAGATAATGGTACTCCGTGCACTTACCACTCTAGTTATTCATAACTCCAGGCAATACCGGCAACATTAATGTGGATAAAAAAATTAAGAAGTATATCACTACAGAAGAATCTCAAATTAAAATAATAAATGCTACAAGGAGGTGAGTTGTCCTATACCATCTGGGCAACCACCTGCAAAAGCGGAGGGGCCATTCCACCTGCAATCCATCTCCACAGGCCACCGCATAACTTCCCCTTGTGGCTAGAAGTGATGTGACACCACTTCTAGGCCCACATATTTCTAGTACTTGGGAACTCCAACGGGACTCAAACTACCAAGTTTTTATTCAAATTTTGGGTAGTTTGGGGAAAATTTTATGCTGAAAAGTTGGCTGATATTTTAAGAAGTGTTGAGGTCCTGGGGCATTTGGGATGTCTTGGGAGGTCAGACGGGTGCAAGGTGGTATTCCAGGATTTACATTCAGGGGCCACATATGGTGCATAATCTGCATCCCCCCCCCCTAGTTTATAATGTAGACATCTTGATTCTGAGATTTCTTTTCAGTGTTGTTCTCTTCTCAAAAGGCAAAATGAAAGAAAAAAACAAAAAAAAAGAATTAGCCATACTAAAACAGGATGTTGTCCTGAATTTAAGATAAAACTCCATCAGCAGATTTCACATATAAAAAGATAAACACCATGCATGAGAAATTTTGGCTTCTCTCTTCCTTATTTTTAAAAAACCCAAGGTCCTTTTAGCCTAAGTATGAAAAAAAACAGGAAACGGCATTTTCTGTTCAGGAAACAGCATTTTTTTCCTCAGAAAACGGGTTTTTCTGTGCATTAAGTAACACTTGTTGCCCAACTGTGAAAATAAAGAGTCTGGAGCACAGAGACTGGGTTGAAATAGGACACTTTATTTCAGCTATAAATATTTTAACCCCTGAGATGCAAAAGAGGGGAGTAGCCTAGCATGGGAGCCACTGAGGCAGGTGGTCTCTAGTTAAAACGGAAGCACATTGAGTAGTCCCACGCTAGCCAATAAACAAATCATACAAATAATGAATCACCCCTCTTTAACCTGTCCTCATGCTTATTGCCCATTTGAGGAAAGTATTGAATGTCGCAAACATTGCACATGGTACTAAACACACTATAGGAAAGGTGCAATCCATGTAAAACATGCCATCAAATGAGAACCTCGAAGCTCAAAATCCTTCAGGTGTATCAGTGAAAGGTGAAATGCCAACTTGATTCCATAGTTCATCAATTCAGCCCTCACACTCTGCCTGCAAATCTCCCTTGTTGCTGCACTGTACAAAATGTACTGTATGGTACACAGTTCAAAGGGAACAGCATCAATAATTGATCACTTTTGAATAGGACAAACGGGGAATAATCCTGTATTCACCAGGGGCTTTCTCTGGCACAACACTGATAGAAGACACCCTTAAGTTGGGAATGGGGGTAGGTGAAAGGAAAAGACCAATTACCTTCCCCTCTGAGATCTTCTTCTGAATCTTCCCCAAGCTACATCATCCAAGCCTATGACTGGCTTTGAATTCTTAGGTCTATAAAGATGATGAATTCCTTGAAAGGGAATCTAAAAAACTACCTTGAACCCTTCCTCCAACTAAGGTACCATATCCCAATCAAAGTACAGTTACAACAAAACCGATAATCTATGCAGCTTAATGGGTCTGGGTCCCTTTAGGAATATAGAAACTTTTTGTGCCCCCTTCTTATGCAATTGCTGCCCCCTGTTGCCATCTGATTGACAACTTCTTTTGGGAAATTTTGAAAGGAATCAGGTCCTCCACAGACTGAATATTTATGCTTCAGCTTACACAAGCAGCATACATATGTACCCTAAACACTGAATTCCCAGCAAAGTAACCTCTGCTACTGTTCTTGGGTACCCTGAGACCAAACTGATATACTCCCTTGGGCTTTCTGCCCAATATGACCACTGTGTGACCACCTGTCCAGAGTCAGTTATACAGGCGTCATGATTTGCATCCACAACTGTGGCTGCAATTGGTTCTTTCTGAATTAATCAATGCCTTCACACATAAAGCTTTATCATAAAGTAACCAAGCAGGAATAGAAAAATCCACACAGGCCTGATAAGCAATATCCATATGCTGGATCAAAGAAAAAGCTCACAAAGGCTGCACTCTAAAAATAAGCCCATACACATATAAAAAAAGCCAGGCAATCCATGTCCTATCAACCTTGTCTTTCATTAGCTTCTTCCTTTCCTTGTCATCTATCTCCTCCTTGTCCTTCTTCTCCAAATATGATAAAACAGAGTGAACATATCCATGTATTTACTCTGCAGTATTTTATCCTTTGTTGATTGGAGGAGATTATCACCCAAAGAGAGTGACTGCTCCCCATAAGGAATGGCCAAATAGGGAACTGCTTTACAAACACCACTGGATGAAAGGTCCATAGCTTCCCATTTCCTGCCCTGCTGTGTTTGGGTTGCTGAACTAAGGGGATCATTCAACCAACACTCCCATTGCGACTGTACCCATGCTGGTGCAGGTTGAGTAATTAGCCTGATCCTCACAGCTCCTGAACTACTAGGGTGTCCAACCAGGACACTCCCACATCCCCAAATGCAAAGTATAACCTCCTGAGATCCTACTAACCATGTCAGAGCCTCACTCAAAGTCACTTGAGCTGCTGAGGTCTCTGCAGATCTCCCAAGGTTACTTGATGAAGCCACAGCCACTAGTAGCCATACGACATCCTGCAGGTTCTTTTGACATCTCTGTCTCTCTAAGGCAGTGGTTTTCAACCTGTGGGTCCCCAGATGTTCGTGGACTTCAGCTCCCAGAAGCCCCAGCCACTATGGTCAATGCTCAGGGCTTCTGGGAGCTGAAGTCCACAAACATCTGGGGACCCACAGGTTGAGAACCACTGCTCTAAGGCATCAAGACAAGGCAAGACAAGATTTGACAAGTGACCTTCTCCTTATTAGGCACCCTAGGCTTATTTTTGGGGAGGTGGAAGTGGCTGCTTCACGGGAGTGTTGACCTTCTCTAAAGCTTCCAGCCTGACCAGAATGGCCATCAAAGTATCACCACCCCTTCATCCACCTCCAGAAGTGGATGCTTCAGTCCTTGTCTTTTTCCTGGAGTCCTACTTGTTGATCTCCCAATATCCTTCTTGTCCTACACCAGGACAATAATCCTAGTCCAATGCTCAAAATATGCTGGGACTACCTGCTTGTTGAGTTTAACTAGCCCAACTAAGTCCTGACACAAGTCCAGCCATTGGGGTGGGGGAGGGGGGACAAGTAGGACCTAACTAACCTAAATCAGACTTATTTGTCCTTCCCTCATCAAAAAACCAAAAACAAAAAAACATACAACCAAACCTACATCAGCTTACTATCCTAACCAGGATATGAACCAAAAGTGGGGCCAGTGGGGCCTGCAACAGCCTAGTGGGGCCTGTATCTCCACCAAGACTTAGCAGAGGCCTAAAGGCCTGACATAACTCATGAAGGCTAATAGGTCTGACTGGTGCCTAATCAGCCAACAATGATACAGGCCTGACAGAGGCCCAAAGACCTTCTCAGAGGACTATAGGCCTGTTACAATCTTAAGAAGTCTGGCAGGCCTAACTGCTGCCTGGATAGACTGAGCAGGGGGACTAAATGCCTAAATGAGGACTAAAGGTCTAGTTATGACCTTCTGGATACATGGTGACCTGACAGGGGCCTACAGGTCCAACAGACACCTACAAACATGGCAAAGAGGGCCACACAGTGCTCAACAGGGGCAGTAGGCCCAATAGAAGCCCAAAGACAAGACAAAAGAGCCTTGCAGGGAAATCACAGACTACAATCTTGCCCTATGCCCACTCAGTCAAAGGGTGATATGTGTGATAACTGAAGCCCCTGTCAGAGCTGCTGCTGATGAGCAGCAGCTGTTGGTCCCTGTGGCTCTGGCTGGAGATGAGTCCTGCAGCTCAAGAGTTCCCCCTGCTGCCATGGACCAAGCAGGCTCGGACGTTCCTCTGCCTGCTCCTTTAGGGCAACAGGGATCCAGCTGTGATCCCAAGGATGCCCTGGAGCCTGCGTCAATCAGCCCACAAACAAGGCGGAGACTCAAGGGAGCTGAGCAAAGGGAGGCTTCCTTGATTAAGTTCAAGAAGTGGTGACTGGCCATACCTGTGCCTGGGCTATATAACTGCCTGCCTGGAAGCTTTCCTTTGCTTGTGGCAAACTTTCTACAAGCCTTTTCCTTGCTTCCAGCACCTGATACCTTGGATTGTTGTGGCCAGAAAAGAGACGAAGACCAGGTTTCCAGGGAAAAATCAAAAAGCCTTTTTATTGTTAACAATTTACTTGTGCAAGGACGACAACTATTTCCAGGATTGTCGTGCCAATTGATTAAAACACCTAAACTTTATACCTTTGATCAACAACGTCAGCAATCAATCACTCATTTAGCCAGCCCATCACAGAAGAAAAAGATCTTTGGTTAACTTTCCATTACATCATTAACTTAGCACACACGTGTACAGAAGAGAACAAAGAGTTAGTTAGAAAATGATACAAAATGATGCATATGGCCAAAATGAGATAGCAGGGAGTATGCCTGACTCCCTCTTAGTTCCCAGACACCTGAGTGAGTGTTGCAAGGCCATTCTTAAAATTGAGATAAGAGAAAGACATCTGCTATTTCACTCAGAGACTCAATTCAATTCGCTTATTTTCCTATTCAAGTAGCAATTCCTTGGATTTAACCCCTTCATCCCCCCTTCATGCTAAATTCAAAACTTTGCAATTTCAAGCATGTACTATTTCCTATTTCCTTATAGCACAAGTGATACATAGCAGCAGAATACTTAGCAGTATTAGGATTCACTAACACACATTACACGCTGTTCCCAATAACGGAGGGGGTCTGATTTGTGCGTAGAGAGGTTAGCTTCCTGGAGTAACCCCAGCAGAAATCTAGCCCCAATCTTCTATTCCTCAGCAGCTGCTGGGTCTGATGTACGACGCCTGGCAGCCTCCGGAGTGCCAGTTGTATCATCTAGCCCAGAATCCTTCTTTCCTCAGCAGTTGCTGGATCTGACATGCGTCGCCTGGCAGCCCTGGAGTGCCAGTTGCATTGTCTAGCCCAGAATTCTTCTGACCCCCCTTTTCTGCAACCACCAGTTAGGCATACACAATAGCTTTCTCCTTCCATTGACTTGAGCATTACAGATTAGGAAACACTTTAACATGCAGAGTAAAGACAGGCAGATTTAGGAAGGCCATTACATTAGTACAAAGTACTTCTGCATACAGTGCCTTTACCCATACTCATTTAGGGAACCCAATAATCATGTCCACATGCCTGCAGACCACTAGAATGATCTTCTAATATTGTATACTTCAAAATGCATTTTCCCTTTTTGTATTCAACTCAATTTTTGTGCACTGAGTGAAAAGTGATTTCCTCAGTGGCCAAATCAATTCATCCCAGGAGATGAACCATATACCTATTTACCATTGTAAAAACTGGTTGCTTTCCAGAACTGACTATGGAGGACCAACCCCCCTTTTCTCACACAACTCAATAAAACCAATGCTATAACTGAAAAGAAGTTAACATTGAGACAGTTCCCTGGGCATGCCTGTTTGCCATATACACATATCTTCCTGTCCCTAGTGATAAAATAGGTAAACCAGACTTCCTGCCCCTCCTATACCGACCTCAACCCATGGTATTTTTTCCACATTCAAAATCTGATCATGCATAAAATGATGCATGTGTCCCGAGTTGCAACCACCGCATCCTGGCCACCTTTACCACAGGGGGGTTCTCACTACTACCTGATAGGTCTCCTCCACCCATGTCCAGGCTGCCCCCAATCCTTCACCCATGTCTCCTGGTTTGAGAGGGTGTGCCTGTGCTTGTAGGGAAAGAAGCCCCTGTTTTAACATTTCCTCCCTTGTCGTACTCAGAGCTTTCCCTAACGCACTAACTCCTTCCTGTAGAGTTATGTTCCCTTAATCCATCCAAAAGGGCTTTTGCTGAAAGGTGACAATTTTATGACTCTGTGAGGTGTGTACTGCATCTTCTTCCCCATCATAATGGGGCTCTGGGAAAAACAAAAACACTCCTGGTTTCTCTGTTGTGGGCTGCACATGGAATGAGAGTGAGAGGTTTCTATAAAATGGGCTAAGAAGATGAATGTGGTATCATGCCACTTGCCCTGTGCTGGCATCCAGTCCAAAAAACATAGCCAGGGTGTTATCTGGGCCATGCACGTTGAACTACTGTGTCTTCAGGATTTTGTTTCATCTTCTCCAGTTTCCTTAAATTCTGAGGTCTGCAGGTACAATGTGACTCCTCCGGGTGACTCCTAGAACAGTGGTTTAATCTTTGATGATCTTGTGGACAAATGCAGGTCTGTTGTTTGAGCCTATATGGTGTGTGGGCTTTTTCAGGGCTGTTGTCGGTCTGTTAGCTGTCTCACAGCTTGCATCTCTCTTTTCCTTCTCCTCTGCCTTCTTCAGTCAGAGTTCTTTAACTGCAATTCCACTTCCAAACTGGAGAGGCGCTCTATCGCCTCTCAGAAATGCTCCCTTATTTTCTCCCTCCCAACTCAGAGGTGCGCCGTCACCTCTTCTCCCAGCTTGCTTGTAGAGGTGCTCCATCACCTCCTCCATCCTGCTGGGACTGTGCCAGGGAGCCTTTCCAGTTTCCACCTTATCGGGAACTGGTGAGGAGGCGCTACTTTGCAGTTGTGACTCGGCCCTTTCCCGTATTCTCCATACTTCTGCTGCCAACGTTTCTTACCAGAATGTCACAACTCCGAGCCCTTGCCCTGTGCTATTTATGGGGTGAGGAACAAAACTTTTCCTCTTAACTGCTGACCTCTGACACTATTCATGGAGTTCTGCTGTCGTCTTCCACAAAAGGATTCTCACCATACATCACCTCTCACTTGGTCCCTGCATATGCCAGTTAGACCATCTATTCTGCTGTCCTCTTCCACATCCACCACATATCCACATCCATATCCACATCCTTCTCTGACTGTCTTCACCATCTGTCCAGATTTTCTCACCTATGCCTCTTCTGCCCACACTGGGCACATTGGCACACTCCCAGAGACCCTCTTCCTCTTCTGGGATCTCCTACCACCTTCTCATCTTCTGACCTCTACTTTATTTTGGATTTTACAAAAACTTACAGCTCCCAGTATTCACAGGCGGTCTCCCATCCAAGTACTAACCAGGTCCGACCCTGCTTAGCTTCCAAGATCAGACAAGATCGGGCGTGTTCAGGGTGGTATGGCCGTAGGCTGCTGAGCTGCTCCTCTTTGCTCTCTTCAGCCCCTTGCAGCTCCTGGACTTTTAGCTGCCCTGCTAGCTTTTTCTGTCAGCCGCTTGACTCTGCTGCATTTTATTTTCTCTTCCGCCCAGTTCTAAAATTCCAAACATCAGACGAACTAAGGAAGGGAGGGGGGTGAACCGCCCCTTTTCGGGACTGACTCCTCTATTCCTGCTACTTAGTGTTAGGCTTAACGGTACCCATACCTTCCAGTCTTCGCCGCTCATGGGGAGAGTATGCCACCTATTCCCTCTCTATCTCTCCCAGCCTCGGCTACATCCTCTCAGCCTCTGCTGCTCACATCCCTGGGGCAGCCTCCGCTGCATCTGCCGCCACTTCCATTCTCCCCCCCAATCTGTCTCCTCAGGGGAAGGACAGGCAAACAGGCATGCAGGCACCTGAGTAAAGGAACCGATGGGGGTGAAACGTGGCTGTCTCCTAACGAGCTGCCATTGCAGCTTCAAAGCCTCTGTGGGGGCTCTACTTCTCTGTTCTTTTGCATTGGAATTCCCAAGGGTTCTTGGGGGGAATTTATTCAGGTACTACAATTCCCATGTGTTCAAGATTCCTATGTCATCTGCTTCTCCAAAAACTCATTGTCAGATAGAGTTTTGCAGCTTTTAAGTCCGTCATTCCTGAACTTCCCCCTTCTCCTCCTCCTTTCTATTTGTTGGATTAGAAAGGGCTGGCCTCCCAAGCTGGGCTTTTTTTTCTTTTTCTTTTTTTTCAATGTCAAAAACAACTATTGACAATCCTGCCAATAAAGTACCTATGAGGCCATGATACTGGAGCAAAGTTCTATTATTTCTTGTGGCTTTTCCGTATAAGTTGCACAGTGTGTCTTCCAATTTAGTAGGTCTGATGTGATGAGGGGTGTATATTAATAACTCTGAACTCACTGGTAGCCCCCTGACTGCTGATCATCATCTACCAGCTGATCTGTCTGAGTGGGGCCACTACCTCTTTTTCACCACTGTCATCCTCTTCTTCCTCTCCACTCCCTTCATTCTGGGTCCGGAGAGGGGGTTTGTCCTATGGTTTCTTTGGCTTTTTTTGCTTTCACCTCGGGCCCATTTCTAAGATTGAAGGCATCTGTGGGGCTTAGGGGATGTGTCATTTCCCTTTCCCCTGCTGGTAATATGGGATGTAGGCTTTTCAAAGTTCCTGATTCTTGGGAATCTGCATATTGTCACCGAAGGGGAGGAGGTACGGGGGGGCCTTGTGTTTCCACAGACTGTTGATTGATGAAGGGATACGTTGAGCTTCCCAGTAATATCTTCTCCCCTGCGGTCTTTAGTGTTGGCTGGTTGCATAGGTGGAAGTCCAGTGGCTTGTGCCGCCATAGGAGCCACTTGGACTTCTGCTGCTGGCACTACTAGAACCTCTTCTGCCTGTGCCGGCAGGGGTATACGTATTTTTTTGGTTCCTCAGGGGGACTATCTAAAATTATGGGACTTACTTCTGTCATTAAAGGGGGAGAAACTGTCTGTTCCCCCCTTTCAGTGTTACTTGATTCTAAAAAGGAGCCTTGAGCATGAGTTTTCAAACTTACCTGCTGCCAGTCTGGGCATTAAAATTGCAAAATCAGGCTCCTCGCTTCAAGAGGTGGCCAAAGAGGGCTGTCAGTTTTTTTTTCTTTCCTCTTTCAACAGGGAGGGGTGAGGGGGAATTCCTGGTGAGCGCAGAGTTTTTTTTTCTTTCCTTTTCAGATGCAGCTTTTAAACAATAGGACTCTGTAAGCTGAACTCTGCTCATTGAGTTATCTTTGCTTAGAAATGTTGCAAAAGTACTAGAGGAGAATCTTTTCCAACTCCTGGCATGACTCGCATTAACTCGCTAACTCTATTTCTGCTATTCCCAAACCTCTTGGCTAAATAAATGTCTAGCCCAAAAACAGCAGCTATAGGGTTAAAGATCTGGAGGAGGAAGGAGGGGTTGCAGGGGGACAATACTGCTTTCCAGCAAAACAGGAGAGAGACACACAAACCTTTGAAATTTTCCTATTTACATTAATTCACTAAATCAGTGTATGTCCGCTATCTCCAACCAGGCAAAAACTGTTTAAAATACATCTCTTCTAAACCCTTTCTTGACAAGAGAAAGCCTCTGAGCTCCTCCTCCCCCTTTTCCTACTCTGAGTCGGCAACCATTTATGAGAGCTAGCCTTTTCCTCGTTCTTCCTTGAAACCCTTTGACTGTTAATTTCCAGCCCATTAAATCTCCATTAAATTGGTCAGACTTGATCCTGGAAAATGCCTTACTTTCTGTCAGGCTGAAACGAGTTGCTTCCACTGCCTTTAGCATGGGACAAAGGGATTCTTTTCCAGTTAATTGAAGCATTTGACATAGTAATAGCTCTCTGGAGCCCCTTGGATTCAAACTCAAAACTCCCACTGCCTGAATTGCAAAACAGGCTTGTTTTCTTCTTCTTACACTTAGAGAAAACAATGAGATTCTGCATTACTTCCTCACTATTTCTCATTAACA
Source organism: Iguana delicatissima (assembly GCA_948472985.1). Lineage (NCBI taxonomy): Eukaryota > Metazoa > Chordata > Lepidosauria > Squamata > Iguanidae > Iguana > Iguana delicatissima. The sequence goes on from CAOKZL010000300.1 coordinate 1,273,048, forward strand.
CCTGAGGTTTTGCACTGACTTAATTTCTGCCATTTCCCAGCCTCTGGCTGAGTTAACTTCTGGCTTAAAACAACAAATGACTACATGGTTTACTCCGGAGAGCCCAAGGAGGAGGGGCTTCAGGAAATGGCTTCAAACACCCAGAGACAACTAGAGAGGAAACAAACCATTTTTTCCCACACTACAACAGCAATAGTAAAGTTTCCACTAAATCCTCCTTTAAAATTCTTTAACATACAGCCCAGAGGAGTCTGCTGGCTCTCTCCCCTCCCATTTCCTCCCAAGTTCCAGACAAGACACAATGGGAATGGGATTGACGCACGGGTGAAGGGGGTCCCGTGCGCCCACACAAAGGGGTTTTGACTCCAGTCACTCAATGCCGACCTAGCCACCTGGACGATTGACAGCATGGATGTAGGAAGTGCGGCATTCACTCAAATCATACATGCTTCTTTCATTCAGATGAACAACCTCCCATCAGGCCCCTTAAACCACAACTGAGACGTCTCATTTATTATTCCGCCATACCAAGAGTTTTTGGGGTTTCGCTCTCCACTGCTGAGAGGTACTCGGCCGAAACTCGGGGAGTGTTCAGTTCCCCCTTCCCCCCTTTCCAAACATAGGGGGGTCTACTCACCAGAGGGACATGGGAGGCTTGGTTTCCAACTGTAACCCGAGGTCCGTTGACTGGATTGTTGTCGCCAGGGACGCCACCACTCCCCCAACCAAACCTCTTCGACAAAGGTCGAGGGTGCCCTGGGTTTTGTCAAGGGGGGCCACAATCCCAGACGTCCAAACGTCCATCAAGAGGGACAGAATAGCCCCTTCCCCCGTTTCCCGGCCAACGCACCAGAAATGTTGTGGCCAGAAAAGAGACGAAGACCAGGTTTCCAGGGAAAAATCAAAAAGCCTTTTTATTGTTAACAATTTACTTGCGCAAGGACGACAATTATTTCCAGGATTGTCATGCCAATTGATTAAAACACCTAAACTTTATACCTTTGATCAACAACGTCAGCAATCAATCATTCATTTAGCCAGCCTATCACAGAAGAAAAAGATCTTTGGTTAACTTTCCATTTCATCATTAACTTAGCACACACATGTACAGAAGAGAACAAAGAGTTAGTTAGAAAATGATACAAAATGATGCATATGGCCAAAATGAGGTAGCAGGGAGTATGCCTGACTCCCTCTTAGTTCCCAGACGCCTGAGTGAGTGTTGCAAGGCCATTCTTAAAATTGAGATAAGAGAAAGACATCTGCTATTTCACTCAGAGACTCAATTCAATTCGCTTATTTTCCTATTCAAGTAGCAATTCCTTGGATTTAACCCCTTCAGGATTGATCTCTTGGCTTCTGACCCCTGGATTTTGGATTTGACTATAGCTTTTGCTTGTCACTCAGGCTTAGGTAAATGGACTCCCTATGAGTAATTGCTTGCTTTGACTCCTCCTGGCAGGACTCTGCTATCTCTCCCTCTCCCTCCTCCGGGCTGGCTCACCTCCTGGGTCTCTGACCCTGACAATATGTTGCATCCTAAGCAAGGCCTATCTGCTCAACAGAGGCCTACTGGCTTAACTGAACCTGAGATAGTGAAATCCTCCCAGGACTAATGGGGCCTATTCACCCAGCCACCACAAGACCACTTGTATCACCAGATACTTAGCCACTTGAAAAGTCCAGCACCCCCCACTCTCAGGCCCTTTTTGCATATCAGTTATGTTGCAAAATGGCCGCAGGAGCTTCACACGATTGTGAGGACTGTTTCACATGATGTCCTTGCAATTGTGCAATGCTTCCAAGGCCAGTAGGTGGCAATCATGCATTATATCATTTTCGGCTTGTTGTTGAAAATGATGAGCAATCGCGCGTCCCTCCTGGGCCCCACACACACTTACCTTGTATACGGAGGCTCCAGATACATGGCCATCATGTTTCCTCCCCCAGTGCAGCCTGGGAAAGTACCTGGCTGTGCTGTGGAAGGAAGGGGTGGAGCCCTCACGCTTCCTTCCGGCCAGCACAGAGTTGGTGCGGAGGAGAAGCAGAGGGGACACAAGTGCCTCCTGGACAAGGCTTTTCACACGATCAAGGTAAGGTGCGAAAAGGGCCTCAGACCAGGAGGCTGCAGGATGTCCAACTGCATGGTGGTGATGCCTACAGATCCTTACCACAGTATGACCCAGATCTCCAAGCTGCTGATTGCCACAAAACTGTTCTACTATCTGTTAATTGTGTTTGCTATTCTCCCATGATCTGCTTCTCTTCCACCATTCACTGCCACTTTCTGCTCACTTCCCTGCTCAGCCAGCAGGATTATTTCTGCAAAGGTGGTTTAGATGACATTTGGCCAATGAGGAAGAGGAGAGGATGAGAGGAGCTTATAGCTTTCAATTCTGTCTTCTATGCTGTGCATTATGGTGTGCTGTCTCCCTGCTCACAACACTGCATAGCCTAGAAGGTGATATAAATTCTGCATAAAAATATCTTCTATTCAAGAAATGATATTTTCGGTGTAAAACAACTATGTGCAAAGTTTGCATAGAATAAGTCCTGATTTTTAAATAAAATGTGTAGGTTTGAAATCTTTCTTGCAGCCAGAAGAAAATTGCTAAAATTGCTTGTTGCTTCCCTTGGGAAGTAAATTAGTGGCAAATTATATTTCTGCTTCCAGGTAGGCCTACATAGTCTTGAAGCCTTAATTAACTATTAAATTTTGCATATGATAGTCCTTCAACTTTTATGGAATCATCCCTAGATGTACAAGCAATAGTGCCTTCCAATTCTCCCATGTTATCCTAAGAATGAAACAATGTGTAGAAGAGCCTTGACTCACAGAAGTTAATTTTCTCTTTCAATTTTTAAATAACACTGAGTCTGATGTAAAATCTTGTGTCATCTTTTAATTTACAGTTTACATTACAAATATCATCTGGGCTTAATTCAAATATTACAAAGTGGATCGTGCTAAATTTGTGCTAGAAGATCATCACAATCAGTGTAGAGTGACTCATTCATATTTCTAAGGAATCAGAATGCAATCCTATTCCTATTTTCCTGGGAGTAAGCTCTGTAGTGCTTACACTAAAGGCAACAGATCCTGTCTGATCTTGGAAGGTAAGCAGGTTCAACCCTGGTTAGCATTTAGATGGGAGACCACCAATGCATATGAGGTGCTGTAGTCTATATTTTAGGGGAAGGAAATAGCAAAACCACCTCTGAGCATTCCTTACCTAAGAAAATTCTATGAAAATCATGAGATTGCCATCAGTAGACAGGTGACTTGAAGACTCATGCACACAGACAAGATTCATTGGATTCAAAGACACTTACCTGTGTGTCTGTCCATCTGTCTATCTAAAGATAGATAGGTATAGACAGAGATATAGCAGGGGTGGAAATTGTGTGTTCAGATGTTGTTGAATTACAACTCCCATCATCCATAGACACTGTTGTCAATTATTATTAGCACTGGTAGATATAGTCCAAGACAACTAGAGGACCAGACAATTCTCACCCTGACATATAGTCCCATAGCTTTAGAGTATTATAGAGAATATTACAAACTGTCTGAACAGTCTGTACACATTTTTTGCTGAATGTCTCTTCTGAGCAAAGAGGTGTTATTCGCAAGGATGTCTTGCACAGGATTTTAGCCCAAATAGGCCATGCCTCCTAGCCTTTGCTTTGCAGTCACCTGTTTCATGTTAATGTTAGGCAAAATTGTGTTAAATTGCATGTAGTTCTATGTGCAAATTAGTTCTGGACCACTGGTTCATGGATTTGTTCCAGGTTAGCTCCTGGTAATGAATAAATTACTTCAGATGATATGTAAATGTTATTTCTATTCTAACACTACTAAAAGCAGGAGTGTGAAAAGGCCGTATTCATCAGCTCCACATAGCCTTTGCTCTGCATCCCTCTACCCAGCTGAATGGTAAGAAGAAATGTTATTTAATCTGGCTCAGATATTAGATCTTTATTTGTTGCTTGCTATCATAAGCTGACCTTCTCAATTGCAGGCTATGAATTCCATTAGCAGAGCTACAACAGCTTGACTCAATTCTTTTCTCAGGATGCTGTTTCAGCACATTTTTTCCCCTGACACCTCATTGTTGGGTGGGGGAGAGATATGCAGGAGAAACGTCTGGATCTGCTCCACTGCAATTCTTTTCTCACAAGATAAAGATGATAAGCCCACATACAGGCCAGTTGACCACTGAGAATACCATTTGTGCCAAATGAAACTATTCTTAGCGTCTTTGTTTTAATATCATCATAATAAAACCTATATGAGGTCACTGGATCATACCCTACTGGAATAATTTAAGCATATGAAGTCAAAACCTCATAGCAACTTAAGTATCCAAGGGTATGCCCTGTGTGTGTAAGATCCATATGGCTAGAAAGAATATTTACCACTGTTAATTTCCCAGCAAAATAATGATCAGAATTTGGGAGACACTACCAAGCAGAATTACGCTGAAGGAAAATTCTATATACTTCATGGTGTCTCTCAGGGATTTATTCTCCAAAAAAAAAGAAAAAGAGAGGCAAGTAGGGGTGTCTCTATCTGTTTGTTCATTGTAAAGAAAGCATGTTTCTTGCACAATAAACAGTATATTTTTTATAGAAAATACTGTTTCATGAACAGGAAGCATATTTTTCATGCAAATCAACCAATATTTTTGCACAGAAAAAATCTGCACAGCATAACTCTCTGAGAGAATTTGCAAAATCTGAATACCTCTTGATAAAAGTGCAAAACTCCTCATTTTCTCCTGTGGAAGGAAGAAAAGAGAAACTATTCAGCATTGTATGCAAGCTTAAAGAATGCAAATATTTATATCACTGGTAAATGCCACTGTCTATTTTATTTCATTTTAATGGAGAATGTTAGTGGACTTTTGGCTGATTGGTGTACCACAGTTCCCACATGGAATTGTTGAACATGATTCTATAAGTCAGGAGTTCCACAGGGTGGTCATACATACATATATGAGAACATATATGAGGACATCAACCTTTAATTATAGTTTTCATACATGTGTATAAAGCTGTCTGGTCAGGACTATCCCAGGCCTAGAAATTTCAAGGCCACAAGATCTGAAATCTATAGATGACTACCTTCTAGTGTCATGAATTCCATCTTGGGAGAAAGGTGGGATATAGATTGGGAGGTAGGCCCTGGTGACATTTCAGAGACTGTTACAAGGGTGATGTTATGAAACAGAAACCACAGTAGCACTGAGTATGCCACTCATTAATAAAAAAGTGTATGCAGTTGTTACCTCAAAACGTTGGTGACTCAGAGGTCCACCCACAATGCCAATACTTCCACGTGACAATGGGAAATTAATTAGCTCAGTTAAGAGGTCTGCTGGGGGAGTAATCTAATGAGATCTTCCAGGAATGTTTACAGGCTCTCCACAGAAAAGAACCAGCCAGAGATTCCAAAATAAAGTAAAATGTATTTTATTAGAGAATTCAGTCACTTACACTCACACAAGAGCTAGTCCAAGGATAAATGGAGGAAAGTTGTTCATAGCAGAGGCCCTTTTCACACAGCATTTGCCATGAGAAAGAGGGCCTGGAGTGTCGCACAATCGTGAGGAGCGATCTGCATGACTCACTCACAATCATGCGATGCTCCAGGGGCCGGCAGGGACTGATAACATACCTTTTCATTTTCAGCTAGAAGCCAAAAATGGTGCATGATTGTGCATTGCTTCCGGGGCCCGCACACACTTATCTGGCATGCGGAGCCTCTGGAGCCAGGCCAGTCATGCTTCCTGCCCCTGGGAAGTTCCCAGGCTGCACTGTGGAAGGAAAAGACGGGGCTCTCACACAAGCAGGCAGCTCGTGCAGAGCTGAAGCAGCAGGGAAGGGAGAGCCTCTCGGCAGAGGCTGCTTGCGCGATCCCTGTACCCCAGTGCCGGAACACGGTAAGGTGCGGAAAGGATGAGAGTCTTAAGATACGGGTGATAAGACCAATCCAGAGATCAGTGAAGGAAACAATGATGTGGCTTACCCTTCCACCTAAGGGCAGTACACAGTGGGGCATCAAACTGGCAGAGTGACAGTCCGCAACTGGTGAACTGCAATGTAACTGGTCAAAAAGGAGGGTTTTTATACTCTTATTTTCGTCCCTGAAGGAATGTGAGTTAATTGCTTTCTGGCAGAGTAAACAAAAGGGGTTTGGAACACACTGATTGGCCCTTTTCACATGGCATTTTCCATGTGAAAGGGCCCCTGGAGCGTTGCGCAATTGTGAGGAGTGATCTGCATAATGCACTTACAATTGCATAATGCTCCAGGGGTCAGCAGGCACCGCTAGCGCACCTTTTCATTTTTGACTGGAAGCTGAAAATGGTGCGTGATTCCGCATTGCTCCCTGGCCCCGTGCGCACTTACCTGGTATGCGAAGCCTCTGGAGCCACACTGGTTGTGCTTCCTGCCCCAGCACAGCCTGGGAAACTCCCAGGCTGCACTGCAGAAGGAAGAGGCAGGGCTCTCACACAAGCAGGCAGCTCATGTGGAGCTGAAGCAGAAGGGATGCAAGAGCTTCTCACCAGAGGCTGCTTGTGCAATCCCGGCACCCCAGCACCGGAAAAAGGTCAGGTGTGGAAAGGGCCATTGTCTCAATGTCTTGGTTGGGTAATGTCATTGGGCAAGGTTTCAGTAAGAAATGGACACAGCAGCGGTGCTGGCCTGCTGTGCTTGGGTAGTTTTCTTTGACTATTGTTTTCTGAGGTTGAGGAGTTGAGAGGATTAGCTTAGAGTCATTAAGTCAGACTTTCCCAGCTAATACACAGTGAACTTATGATCTGGCCATGCTGAGATCTAACCTATTTTTGAACATATTCCCAGCCAGCATCCCTTCTCCACATGGCCTTTCAGCCATAAGTGTATTTAACTTAATTTCACGCCAATTAATATTTGCCAATTAGATTATATCAAAGCATGGAGCTGCATAGCTGCTAACACACTTTTCAAGGCAGTGAGCTTATCCAGAGATATTTCGTTCTTGCTCTGAGTGGTGGAGAAGAGAGCCCAGGTCCTACAATTCAAGGGAATTCTGGAACTCCTAATGAGAGAGAGAGGGAGAGAGAGAGGAGGAAGAAGAGGAAGAAGAAGGTAGGTAGGTAGGTATGTAGGTAGGTAGGGGAGGGAGTTCTTTAAAAATTGCAGATTTAACTCATATCTAATCAAACCCATATGAAATCAAGATGACCTTATCAATGTTTATTTGCAGATCTTGTACCCATACTTGTCAGCAACCTTTATTGGTAATCATATCATTTTCTTATTATTTTAACAAAATCTTTCTCTTTCAAAAATAAATCTAATCACCTCAGCCTCTGCAGTCATAAATGCCATCTCTGTGGACTGTGATGGATATCATCAGCTATCTTTCTTGCTAGATGAACATTTTTGGTCTTCCTTTTTCTCCCTTTGAGTAGTTATATTCATATAAGATTCCATGCTGGCTTTCTCCATAATGTATACATCAAGTACAGTTTTCCCAATTCTGAGAGAAAAAGAGAACAGAAAGCTTATAGTGATCCCTTGATCCACATCAGACATGTCCAAAGAATCTCCTTTTGTCTCTATCAGTTCAGAAGCTCAAACACTAGAGAGGCAAAGGCCAAAGAAACTTCCCTGCCATTTGGAAGGAATTTGCAATGTTGTATATCCTCTTCCAAGGACTGACCTCTAACTCTGTCTTCAGACAAGGCAGATAGTGTGAAATCCTTCCAAAGAATATGGAATTGCAGTCTAACTGACCAAGTTGCTCAAGGGCCAGTTGAGATTAAACTAGGCCAGCTGAACCAAATCCAAACCCTTCCCAAACTAGGAATGTTGAAAATTACTTGGACTATGCTTAAACTAGTCTAGGTTTCTGCTAACATGGTGGCATTTGTTCCTGGACTGGAAGCGATTGAATCTAGTCCCTTGCTGTGCTCCTTCTCTTTTCCTTCTCTGCTTTTTTTTCTTTTCCACTCTTCTACCCAGCACGTTTCAGTCAGGAGATCACTTCTTCCAGCAGTTTGTTGACACATATCTGAACCTGCTGACAGAAGAGGGTTTTTTGTTCCCCAGTAGAAGAAAATTTACCTAGTTCTAGTGTTCTCCAGCTGGGACATCTTTGCAATAGGAATATAAAGCTGGACAGTCTATTTTTGGCATGGGGATTGGGTTCTCTTCCTTTTGAAATACTTTTCTGTGGTTTAGTTTAGTCACTGCTTTTGAAAACTTCAAAATAAGTGAGACACATCTTTTGACCTTCAACTTGCCCTTCTGGTAGGGAGGCTCAAGTTCTGCTTTTGCTGACAAAACTGTCTTTAATTTACAGTGAAAGCTAGGAAAATGGTGCTGAGGCAAAAAGCCATTTGTCACTCTGTGGTAAAAGAGAATAATGTTAAAAATGTACCTTCCTTCCCTTTTAGAAGGGGAAAAGCCACAGGCTGAATCTACTGATGCATTTTTATAGCTTACAGGAGATAAAAGGCATGCATATATCTTGGGAACAAACATAACCTCTTTTATTCTTCCTTTTGAATTCATTATATTTGCAAAGTCCACACAGAGATATTAGCAGGGGCTTTCTTCTAAGCATTTATAAGAGGGGGGAGCATCTAAGCAATTATAACATTGTTAATACACAAATAGACTCATATGTCTTCCTGGGGCCAGAAGAAAATTAGTTTTAAGGTATCCTTGAAATGGAGACAACAATAAAATTGATATGAATTTGCAGAACTCAAAATGGAAGCAAGAAGCAAAGGTAATGAGTTCAACCTATATAAACCCTGAATAAATGAGAAATGGTTCACTGTGACACTCTCTGGTTATTATCTCTATTACAAAATGTAGCAATAATTTCCAAATAAGCAAAGGAGAACCAAAGCTTATTTATAGTAGTGGAATTTTAGTTTTGTTGCTAAAGGGGCAACAAATGAATCATAGAGTTGAAAAGGGTTCCAGATGCCATTGAGTCCAACTTCCTGCTCAGGGCAGGAAAACCAGGGCCCTTTTCGCACGGCATTTTCCAAGCTAAAGGGCCCCTCGAGCGTCGTGCAAATGTGAGGAGTGGTCCACACAACGCACTGACATTTGCACGACGCTCCAGGGCCTGGCGAGCACCACTTGCACACTTTTTCATTTTCATCTTTAAGCCAAAAATGGTGCGCAGTCGCACATTGCTCCCAGGCCCCATGCACACTTACCTTGCATGTGGAGCCTCGAGAGCTGGGCTGGTCATGCTTCCTGTCTCAGTGCAGCCTGGGAAGGTCCCAGGCTGCACTGTGAAAGGAAGAGGTGGAGCTCTTGCATGAGCAGGAAGCTCATACAGAGCTGAAGAAACATGGACACGAAGGTCTCTCACAAGAGGCTGCTCAGGCGAGCACCATACCCAAGTGCTGAGAAAAGGTAGGATGCAGAAAAGGTATAGATAGGCAACCCCAAAAGTTATCTCTCTAATTTATTTCTGAGGGCATGCAGAGAAAGAGACCCCATAATTTCTGTAGGTAATTGGTTCCATTACCAAATCACTCTTAGCATCAAGAACTTCCTTCTTATGTTCAATTGAAATCTAAACATGTAAAACCATTAGACCTGTCCCCATCCTCTTGAGCAGCAGAGAAAAGCCTGCTCTCTCCTCTCTGTGATAGGCCTTTAAGTATTTAAAGAATGCAATTATGTTACAGCTCAATCTTTTCTTTGCCAGCCTGCATGTGTCCAACTCCCACAAACATTCCTCCTTAGTTTTATTCTCCATACCTCTTATCATCCTTTTGGCCCTTCTCTGAACCAATCCCAACTTATTTATATCCTTCTTAAAATGAGATGCCCAGAACTGAACACGGTGCTCCAGATGAGACCTGACTAGTGCAGAACACAAACCCTTTTTGCATGGCATTTTCCATGTGAAAGAGGGCCTGCAGCATCATGCGATTGTGAGGAGCAATCCACATGATGCACTCAAAATCGTGCGATGCTTCAGGGGCCAGCAGGCGCCAATGGCGCACCTTTTCATTTTTGGCTAGAAGCTGAAAATGGTGCACAATCGTGCATTGCTCCGGTGCCCCGCACGCATGTACCTGGCGTGAGGAGCCAAGCCGGTCATGCTTCCTGCCCCAGCGCAGCCTGGGAAACTCCCATGCTGTGCTGCAGAAGAAAGAGGTGGGGCTCTTGCACAAGCAGGCAGCTCGCGTGGAACCGAAGGACTCTGAACATGAGAGCCTCTCGCTGGAGGCTGCTCGTGCGATCCCCGCACCCCAGCGCAGGAAGAAGGTAAGGTGCAGAAAGGGCCCCAGTGGGAGTATCAGTTCCCTTGACTTGGAAACTATGGTTTTTTATCAAAGTAGGCTAAAGTATTATTTGCCTCTTTCCTGCAGTGTCACACTGCTTGGTCATGTTAAACTCATGATCAAGAATAGACTTGGCGAAATAATTCATGACAGAATAATCAAAAAGGAAGTGTATAAACTAAGAATATTTGGAGATGACTTAGGACCTTTTTGCACTGCATTCGCCATGCAAAAGGGCCTCTGGAGCATCGCACAATCACGTGGAGCTGTCCACATGATGTCCTCGCAATTGCGCAACGCTGACGGGGCTGGCAGGTGCTGAAAGTGCACTATGCAAGCGCCGAAAGCAAACTATTTCATTTTCGGCTTTTAGCCAAAAATGGTGCACGATCATGCATCACTCCAGGGCCCTGTGCACACTTACTGTGTGTGCGGAGCTTCTGGAGCCATGGTGCTCATGCTTCCTGCCCCAGTGTAGCCTAGGAAAATCCCAGGCTGCACTGCAGAAGGAAGAGGAGGAAACTTCATGCTGCCTGCTTGCTAGCAGGCAGAGGCTGTGGAGCTGAAGCAGCAGGGATGTGAGAGCCTCTTGCAAGAGGCTGCTCACGTGATCCTCACACCCCAGCACCACAAAAAGGTAAGGTGTGAAAAGGGCCTTAGAGATTACATTAGAGAACCCTTTGGAGAGTATAGAGGCATTGTTAGAGACCTAAACTGCAAACCCCAGGATTCCATAGGATGTTGAAAGTGGAATAATTGTGCTGTAAGAGCATAGTGTGGAAATGGCCTATATTAAGACATGGAACATTATTAAGAGGGTGTGGTGAGATGGGTGAAACCTAAATTATCATTATCAGGCAGAATTTTGTGACACCAATAATATAATACCAATTAGACTAATAATATATTATTAAAACAATAGCAGAGTGATTTATCAAAATTTATATGGCAAGGGAAGAAACTGAGAGTTAAATATAAAATTCTAAAAGAAGCAAAACAAAGTGGGGGATTCAGATTACTAGACTTGAAATTCTACTTTTCTGCATGTTAAATGATTTGGTTGAAAGACTGGATTGTGCTGACAAATAAGAGATTTTTGGATTTTGAAGGGCATGAAATGAGGTTTGGGTGGCATGATTCGTTTGTGGTATGATAAGATATGGTGAATACAGATTTAACAACCATTATGTGACGTGAGCTCTATTAAGAATATAGAATAGATACAAACCAAGTTATTCACCAAGATAGCTTTGGAGAGAGCTTATAATCACTGGGCCTATTTAACTCTATCCATGGGAGAGGGGAGGTGTTGCTTGCTCAGAAACCCTGCCTACTGTAGGCCACACGCTGGTGCTTCAAGGCCTCTTCATGGTGTCAAGGCCAGGTGAGCCCTGCAGGCCTTGAAGCCTACAGTGTTTTACAGTCACTGAAGGAGGGGAAGACTAGGAGCTGCGTGGTTCTGGCCTACCATGTGCCACTACATGCTGCGGCCTAGGTGCATGGAAAACACGGCCTATACCAGGATTCACTCTAGCAAGAAGCAAGGGGGTACATGGGCCAGCTGAAAGGCCTACTCCCAGGCCCAGATGACTGGTATGACCGTGCTGCAGTTGAAGGTCCAGATGGGCCTATGCACACGCTATCTGACACAGAAAGGAATTCACAACAATGCTTAGCAATGATGGGGAGAACAGGCATGCAAATGCTCTCTGGCCTATGCTGCATGCTGACTCAAGTTTGGTATGTTGGGCAGGGGTGGGAGGGCGGGAGGTAAGATGGGTCACACAGACATGCAGCGGTCTGCATCAAGTGCAGGCTACAACAGGCCAGACTGACCAGACTGTACCGGGACTGTACCAAGGCGGCCAGGAAGTAAAAGGAAATGTAGCACAACTCAGTGCCACACACTAACTGACCCTCAGCTGCAGGGCAGACCTCCAGGCCAACTGGGCTGGCTCCTCAAACCTCCCCACTTCCAGCACCTGTGAGTGCACTCAAACAAGGCCTTCTATACCTGCAGTCCAACCTCTTCGTCAGGGGACTGTTGGAGGCCAGGTCATGCCATAGCATGGCCTGTAGGCCCTACCAGTCTGCAATCAAGCCCCCAACACTGCTCAGTTACTAAGCCTGTGCAATGGTCATCTGCTTGTCTGCAAGGTAGACAGCATCAGTACTGAGAAGCAGTCCAGGGCCCTTTCTGCACAGCATTTGCCATGCGAAAGGGTGCCTGGAGCATCGCACGATTGTGAGGAGCAATCTGCACAACACACTCACAAATTGTGTGATGGTCCAGGGGCTGGAAGGTGCCGATCGCACACCATTTCATTTTCAGCTGGAAGCTGAAAATGGTGCGCAATTGTGTATTGCTCCCAGGCCCCGTGCGCACTTACCTGGCGTGCAGAGCCTCCAGAGCTTCGCCGGTCATGCTTCCTGCCCCAGTACAGCCTGAGAAACTCCCAGGCTGCACTGAGGAAGGAAGAGGTGGGCCTCTCACAAGAGCAGTCAGCTCATGTGGAGCTGAAGCAGCAGAGACACAAGAGCCTCTCGCTGGAGGCTGCTCGCATGATCCCCATACCCCAGTGCCAGAAAAAGGTAAGATGTAGAAAGGGCTCTTATATTTTGCTCACTTGCTCACATGCAAGTGTTCACCTCAAAGCTAGAAAGTCAAAAAGGAAGAGCTGGGGGGTGGCAGGGCCTTAAAGACCCCCAACTCCCCCCCTCACATACACTCTCCATCATGGCTCAGTGTGCTCTGACACTGTCTAGCATGGCTTCTTCTTCCACGAGCCTAGCAAACCTGCCTTTCCTCTGGCACAAGTGTGACAGAAGAGGGGAGGCAAATTGCAGCGTTAGAAGGTAGATCAACAGTAAACAGATTAAAAGTTACACCAGCATTCATTTGAAATTAGACACCAGCATTCATTTGAAATTAGAAATTCCATTGATTCTAGTGGTAGAAATGAGGAGCATGTTAATGGTTCTGGGAAACTGGTGATATATTTGACCTGGAAACACACCAAGAATCATGGGGAATGCAGGTCTCTCTCTCACACACACACAAAAAGGATTTGGGTGGGCACCTGTAACCCAAGGATCACACTTCACCCACATCTGCTTAAAAGTGTATTGCTTGTTCCAATTTTGGTTTTATATAGTGTAAAATCTCCCTTGGGGCAGATTTTAATGAAGCCAAGCAGTACATAAGGTACATAATTATCAGAACACTAGGAATGCTTGCATTCCTAGTGTAAGCTCAGGTAGTCAACAAAGCAACTAGTTACCACAGGTTTTCTATAAATTAGCTTCAGGAGTCCCTGTGCTGTGCCGGACTGGCCTGATGAATTGCAGTGGGAGAGGACTAGAAATGGCTATACAAAACAGGAAATCCTGGCCTCATTCATTCAACCACGTGATTTTTCTACAAAGAAGGAAAGAAATGTATCTCAGCTAATCTACTGCTTGCTTCAAAGAAGTTCTGAAGGCATTTTGCTATTTATCATGGAACATCAGATTATATATCCCAAGCAACAAAATAAAACTTGAGAAATTTCTGAGTCCAAGAAGCTTCTATAATGCCCTCCTCAAACTGATTTTTGCTTTGGATCCCATTGATTGCCTTTGTGAAAAAATAATGTTTTAGCCCAAAGCTTGCATAAAAATGACCTCATCAGAATCAATCCAGATTTGACTATAAAGCACAGATAGAGGTTTCACAAGGCATTTCTGCACCTTATCTGTCTCCATCATCATCCCATCACGATCCTGGCAGTGCCTCTGCTGAGATGAGAGCATGATGCGAATGCTCCCCTCTGCCCCCAGCTGGCTGCCTGCGGAAGGGTAGTGCAAGCAACATGTTCCTTCCTTCTACAGTGCAGCCAGCCGCTTACTGTGCTGCACTGGGGAAGAAAGTACCTAAATCATGCTTCCTCTCTTCCTACCATTGGCGGGAGCATCATGTGATCGGGGGCCATTGCGGGATCACAACAGGTGGGGATGCATTGGCAGTGGGACTGCAACAACGCTGTGTGAAAGCACAACTCACAGACTACCATCAATATGTCCCCATCATGAGTCAGTGATGTCCTGTGGAAATGGCCTCAGTCTGAGTTCATATAATCTTGAAGAAGATGCCATTTTAAAAAACAAACTTTTAATAAGTAATCTCTGCCTCTGGTATTTGAAATACTGGTCATATTTGTAGGCATGGTCCTACATAAAATAATTATATTCACAACAAGGACTGCAATTCCTTTTACCTATATGGATCATGCTCTCTCCCATGCTATTCATGGGCCCCCAAGGGACTTATCTCCCCCACGTCTCTGAAATAACATGGCACCATGACATAGAAGGTCATCCAGAAGCATTGCAGGAGGACTGCAAATTGGTGGGTTATTGCTTTGCAGCTCCAACATTGCAATAGATGCAATAGAGAAAATATGTCTAAGAAACACACACACACACACACACACCCCTCTACCACAGTGATGTCAGAGTTCAGATTTTAACTACTGGATGAGGAAACTGACATTTACATTCATCCCATTGATTCAGTGTATTTACTCTGGTTAGGACTAGCAATTGGATTTAGGACCATGATTGCTGACTCACTTATAAGATGGTAACAGCTGAGGTACACACATGCACTGTAAACCAGCTATGTACTAGGTCCTGTGAATTAAAGTGATAAGATGATCTATGACTTGAGAGCTAGCAAATAAAGAATGATTTTGTTAGACACTTAAACAGGAACTGGAATTGGTTTGGAAATGAACTCTCAAGGGAACCCAGCAAAGTTTTCAAGAAACTCATTTGTGAGTACTTCTTCCTCATAAAATGTACTTTGTGAGCAAATCTTTGGTTGCTGAAAAGGCACAGGACATTTTAAACAGATCTTCTAAACGCTCTAGCCACACTATTTTTCTCACTAAAATCCCTTTTCACAGAATTTTTATCTCTTACCTTATCATCACAGTGTGAATCTCTTGCAATACACCATATCTTGTAATGCTCAACAGATACATTAATCTAAACAGTTGGTTGGATCAGAGTACCAGGAAGAGGGAGGTAAAAATTGTAGATCTACTACTTTTTGTCTTCAACATAGACTGGATAATCTTTTGTTTGTGTTAAAATTCTGGACCACCAATAATGCACTGTCTGTCTTGGGTTTATTAAGGAAATCCTGAAAATCTTCTTAGACAGAACAATTCTAATATGTGTTCTATTTCCACAACAGACTCACGGTTTTGGGGAGGAGGTGTGTGGTTTTATCCTTTGTCCATCATAGATAGAACATAATCGACATAATACCAGGTTCAGAATCAGTAAATTCTTGAAGGCAAGATGTCAAGGTTTAGCAATTACTGATCACTTTCATGTCCTGTTGGTCAGTTTGAGATTATTTTCAATGTTGGTGAGGTATAAAGTTACACTAGTGTACCTGAGTTATGCTTTGGAACAAAGGACAACATTCTAGAAGTCTTTTGGAGGGAAGGCAGAACTGTGTCTGAGCTCTAACTGCCTCTTCAGATGACTTGTGCTGTACGGCAAACATGAACCGTTCATGCAAGGAAGAACTGGATACCTCCTTACAGAAGCAAGTAAAAAGTAAAACCACTGGTGTTACCTGGAATTATGCTACCATAACACCCCAAACTGGATCCCAGACCCTGTTTTCAGAGGCCTTTGATTATCTACTCTTGAAATCCTAATGCTACATCTTTTTGAATCCTTGCTTTGCCCATTTGAAAGATCTTTGTGTTCTTTTGTGCTTTCCAGCTATGTTGCAAAGGATTCCAGATCCCAATACATTTAAGTCCATACATGCATTCTAGAAACAGCACAAAAACCCTGAACTTCTATATTATTTGTAGTGTAGAAGGAGCCCTGTGAACAGCAGTAACCATGGTAATTAGAATCATAGACTCATAGAGTTGGAAGAGATCACAGGGGCCACCCAGTCCAACCCCCCTACCATGCAGGAACCCACATCAAAAAACTCCCAACAGATGGCCATCCAGCCTCTGCTTAAAAACTTCCAAAGAAGGAGATTCCACCACACTCCGAAGCAGCATATTCCACTGCCGGATAGCTCTGACTGTCAGGAAGTTCTTCCTAAGGTTCAGGTAGAATCTCTTTTCCTGTAGTTTGAATGCATTGCTCCGTATCCTAGTTTCTGGAGCAGCAGAAAACAAGCTTGCACCATCTTCAACATGACATCCTTTCAAATTTTTAAACATGGCTATCATGTCTTGTCTTAACCTTCTGTTCTTCAGATTAAACATATCCAGCTCCCTAAGATGCTCCTCATACGGCATGGCTTCCAGACCCTTCATCATTTTGGTCACCCTCCTCTGGACACGTTCTAGCTTGCCAATATCCCTCTTGAAATGAACTGGACACAGGATTCCAGATAAGGTCTGACCAAAGTAGAATAGAATGAGTACTATTACTTTCCTTGATCTGGACACCATACACCTATTGATGCAACCAAGAATTGCGTTGCCTTTCTTGACTGCAGCATCACATTGCCAACTCATGCTCAGCTTGTGATCTACTAAGACTCCTGGATCCCTTTCACATGTACTGTTGTCCAGCCAGGTATCTCCCATTCTATATTTGTGCATTTTATTTTTTTTCTGCCTAAGTGTAGGACCTTACATTTCTCTCCATTGAAATTCATGTTGTTAGCCTTGGCCCAGCTCTCCAATCTGTCATGGTCATTTTGAATTTTGATCCTGTCCTCTGGAGTATTAGCAACCCCTCCAAATTTGATGTCATCTGCAAATTTGATCAGCATGCTCTCTATTCCTTCATCCAAGTCATTGATAAAGATGTTGAATAGCACTGGGCCCAGGACAGAACCCTGTGGCACCCCATTAATCACTTCTTTCCAGAATGAAAAGCAACCATTGGTGAACACCCTTTGGATTCAGTCAGTCAACCAATTACAAATCCACCTGACAGGTGCCCTGTCAAGCTTTCATTTTACTAGCTTCTTTACAAGAATATCATGGGGAACTTTGTCAAAGGACTGAAGTCAAGAAGTGCTACATCCACAGTATTTCCTTCATCCATCAAGCTCGTAACTCTATCATAAAAAGAGATAAGATTAGTCTGTTATGTCTGCTTGTATAACCAATGGAATATTCTACTGGTTATTATTTCTCCACATATTCTTTGCATCTATATGCCAAAATAAATAATATAATAGGGGACAGCACACATAGCTCTGTTCCTCTACTCTCTATGTACATTAATATAACAAAACAAACGTGTCTATTGGCTTCTGAATTTGTTCTATGGTACTTTCCACATCACATCTTATATCTGCATTCTATGGCTTCTATTATATATTGTTATTTTATATTTATATTTTATTTCCACCACCAGCCTTTCCAACTACATGTGACTGATTCTGCCTGAAATCCCCTACCACCCATTCTGCAAAAGCGTGCCAATCCAGTCAAAATGAAGCTCTTGGAAATTTAATCCATGTCAGTCAATAACTTAAGCTCATGCTTGCTCACTTCTTTCTAGCTAAAACCAATGAAACACCTAAGCACTTCCATCTGGAGCTGCATCACGATGACACTGTTCAGTACAGCATCCACATACTATTTTTTGAACCATACCAAAAAGTACAGTTTTGCATGCAATATTTTATATTAATACTAGATCCTCAATTAAGAAAGGGGAAGAAAGCCTCAGCAATGTTAATCCATAGAGCAAACATATGCATACTGCAAACAAAGTAAACTTCAACTTTTGAATGATTAAACCAGAGGCAGAGAATGCAAAGTAATCTTCTCCTATTCTTTACTAAACCTCTAGAGAAAAAGACAAATGTCTCACTATTCTTTAAAAGCTGTGTTTTGATATTTCCTGCCAAGTGAGATTTCAGAAAAAGATGTTTAACTTGTAAACTGGGTGGGTGGATTATTTTCTTTGCCTTCTCATTTGAGGGTATATTTTAGTTATTTATATTTTAGCCACCTTTTGATATTTTATATATATTTTCATCACTTTGTGACTATTTATATTTTGGCCATCTCAGCATTGTCCTCTAAGGAAAGCCTCAGAAAATGGTGCTGACTTGTTAAAACTGTGTGAAACGGTGCAAGAGAAGCATTTGCAGCTTTCAACTCACAAGGTGCCCCTCTCGTTGGGATAAAGCTCATTCCAGGAATCTCTCGGACAACCTATCATTTCTTGATGGAAGGGAGGCCACCCAGCCTAGGCAAACAGCACCGCAGATTTCCCTCCTATTGTCATTTTTTTTAAGTGTTCTAAAATTTTGGATAGAATATTACTCTGCATTTCTTAGCTCACAAATAAAGTACATGTATACATTGGTGTGTGTGTGTGTGTACGTACGTATACGTGGCTGGCCTAAAAACCCTGAAGGCATCAGATCCCATCTTATCACAGAAGTTAAGCAGGCCTTGTTAGTCTTTGGATGGTGGACCAGCGAGTAGTAACAGATGTCGTAGGCTATTTTTCTCTTAGAAAGGCAATGGAAACCTACCTCTTTAAAAAAAAGTGCAAAGTGATGGTGGACTTAAACAAAACAGAGGCTTCACTAAATATAAGCAAAAAAAACATCCTGGTCTGGAAATAGAAATGATATGTCTATTTCAAGAGAGGTTACACCTCACCCCATCCTCCTATTGCACTTTTTATTTCTAGTCAGATAAGGCCTTCTCAATCCAGGCTACCATTTTGTTTTCCAGACTGCTGTGAAAGAAAGTCTCTGCTTTGTGTGTTTGCCTTTTTGTCCTCAGCTTCATTGTGAGTTCTGTGACCACAATAGACACTATTTGTTTGCACTTTTCAGAACTGTGCTAAGGCTCCAAGCACATGTTAATCTCATCCTATTATTTTTTTAAAAAAAAAACAGTAATTGTATTAATCAATCTTTCTCAGTACAGCTCCCTCAAAGAAGACAAATGAGGCTCCAACCTTGGCACTAGGCCTCTTGGCTCCATTCAATTACTATCTACTCAGTTGCTTGTCAATTTGATGTTCGTATTTAGTAAACATTGATAGGGAGTAAAGGGTTTTCATTAGCAAACATGATTCCATTGAACACTTTCATGTACTGGGATTAGACCTCTTGTGAGCCATATGTCTAACAACTCTCTGGCTTTCTAGCATAAAGGCTGAAACCTGGGATGGGCAAATGTCATTGTGGAGCTTCATGGGGCTTCCCGAGCCTCTTTTCCTGGTCCTCAGCCTTCTACCCCTTCAGAGTATTCCTTCAGAGTACCTTTTTACTGGCCAAATGTAAAGGTGGATTGCCTCTCTTGAAGCTCCTTAAACACCAATTAAAAAAAAAAGTTTCCAAAACCTCAGTGTGTGCGTGCGTGCATGTTTTAATAACTTCTTGTCATTGTTTTGCATTTTTTGATATTTTTGGCAATCTGTTCAAGAGGCTACGCAGAGCATCTTAGGGTGGGAAATAGTATGCGTACCTCAACAACATGTTTACAAATGTTGTCAATATCACAAATGCCCCTAGAGCTAGAGAATTTAAAAGTCAAGTAATAGAAGAATAATGCCAGAAACTACTAAATTCTACATTTTAATCCTCAAACTGCCTCTTGGTCTCCTGTGATTTCTTACTAGCTGCATTTTTATATTTGTTTTCTAAATTAATTTTTGTTTCATTAATCATTGCATAATAATTCAATGTCTTCTTTACTTTAAAAATGGTGCTTATTTATACATTTTAACATTAACTGAAGAGCAGCTTTTAAAAATCAGTTTAAAAATGTTCTTAAAACTGCCTCAGGGACATGGGCTTTATGATGTTGTAGACACCAAGCAAAGGGGAAAAAATAAAAAATAAATAAGAAATAACAAAGCAAAAATAACATCTGATAAGAAATTTAATTTAAACCATTAATTTAGAAGTTGTCTAACTGTGTTTGCATAACATGTGACTTTTAATTCCTTGAAATTATCATATGCAAGTATATGTGTTATCTCGTGCATTCACTGTTTTCCTGAACGATTACTATGTTTTCTCCTTCTTCTTCTTCTTCCTCTTCTTCCTTCATTATATCAGACCAACAGTGTCATCCACAGATCCAATAAGAAAAGACCATGAGATCTATGCCTTGTTGCTGAAAAAGTACATTGGGTTGAATGGAAGTCAGGAATAGTGTGCAGATCCTAGATTTATTTCATCCCCCAATTCAGTGTTTTAGGAAATAACCTGCATCTTTTGGGACCTATTTGGAACCAGTCAACTTTGACTGAGATCTGAAACCTGAGCTGAAATACAGAGCTAGGATGATGGCTAATGCCCAGATGTTCACATCTCCCATTGACCATCATAAAAAATACAAAAATAACTATAAGATTTACTCTCATTTTCCAAACAGGGAAAATTAACAGACCTAGTGGTCTCTTAGGAAGTGATCATTTGTTATGTGCTTTCAAGTCATGTCAAGTCCTTTCCAGCCTATGGCAAACTTAAGGCCATATCATGGGTTTTTCTTGGCAAGTCTTATTCAGGGGGATTTTTCTATTGCCTTTCTCTGAGGCTTAGAGAATATGACTTATCCAAGGTCAGCCAGTGGATTCCAATGTCCAAGCAGAGATTTGAATCCTAGTGTCCCAAGAACCATAGCCCAATACTCAAACCACTACATTATGATTGCCTATAGGAAGAGGTTGCAGAAGTCAAATTTCAGAGGAATAGGTGCTGAAAGGAGCTTTTTGTTGACCTTTTACTTTACACTGATTGACTGACTGACTGACTGACTGACTGATTTAAAGAGAGAACTGCCAATAACTTTTTGGCAGAATTGAAAACTTCCACTAGAAAATTAATTAGCTCAAATAAAGAGGATAAAATGAAGCAGATCCACATGTGTATAAAATCCATAGACATAAAACTGTTCAAAACAACTCAAAAAGCACAGTGCTTCAAGCACAGTCTGGCATACCCCACATTTTCCACATCTTAAGTAAAGCAACTTCAATTAAAATTTGAGGTTTGGGTTGAAGGGGTCAGGCAGAAAAATGGGTGGACTCTCATTCGCAAACTGGTTTAAAATAGCATTGAGCTTTCCCCATCATACAAATACATGACAAAAAGTATGCAGGGGAGAACTTCAGAGGAGAGAGCTGCAAAAGGAGCTGGTGTGTGTGTAAATGCTTTTGAACATTAAAAAGTGGGACCCTGGTAAGATCTTTAGCACAGCAGGTCCTGGAATACGACAGCTCTGAAAAGTAAGCTAACAAGGTCTTTCACCTTCAGCTCTTGAATTCTATGAAGGTAGAACACAGCACAGGGGTGTCCCCCCAAGCAAGAAAATCACATAATTTCAGACGCATATGCACAAAGACTAAGGGACTTGAGATACTTGGGAACCAGCTTAAAGCAGCTTATTCAAAATAAAAAACAGTGAAGAAGGGAACACAATTACATCCTAATGTACAGTGATTGAAGAGTTGCTATTTTTGTATGCTTTCAAGTCATTTCTGACTAATGGTGACCCTAAAGAAAACCTACAATGGGGTTTTCTTGGCAAGATTTGTTCACAGGGGATTTTCCTTTGCTTTCCTCTGAGGCTGAGAGTGTGTGACTTGCCCAAGATTGTTTTCCATGGCTGAACAGGGATTCAAACCCTGATCTCCAGTCACAGCCCAGCACCCAAACTGCTACACCACCCAAACTGCTACACCACTCTGGTTGTGATAAAAAGTGCCCTAGGACTAGAAGGTGGTCCTATCAGTCAGTCAACTCCACTCTTGTTCTTCTGATATTCTACATCCTGGATAGCTTTGATGATAGATTGTCTGCCCATCTGAAGCCTGAACCAAGCTTGGAGCAAGGTCAAGATTTGTTTCTGTTGGTTAGAAGAAATACCTGCTTTACCTCAAGAAGACTCTAAATTGGACTTGCTTCTTCACAAACTTTGGATATGGGTCTGATGCCCATCTCTAGTGCAAGTCCTTTTCAGTTGTTATCAAGCACATTCAGGGGCTCTGTTCACAAATTCTATTGTATTTGCCCAGATGGGGAGAGCTGCCTGTTACCTAATGCATACAGATTCATTTTCAGCCCTGATCGAAACTTAAATGACTTAGCGATGGAGTACTTCCAGCTCACCCCCAATATTTGAAGGCAGAGAGCTATGCCTTCACTTTTTGGAAATATAATTCACTTCTGATTTCTAACTTGCCCTTTGTTAATCTTGGTTGATATGATTTTCCCTCAGGTAGCTCTGTGATTCAGCATGCTTGTTGCCCACAGCTAGAGAATATCACAGGCATCGCACAGGAGAATCAAGCTGTCTAAATAGAACACACACACACAAAACTTTCAGACTCTGGCTATTATTACTGTTCATGTCAGGAAAAGGAATGGCAAAATAAATTCATAGGGTTCACATTTTTATATGAGATTAAGCAATTCATACTCAAAAACAAATGCATATCTGAATACCATTTATAGTTACAAATCAACACAATCCCAATCTTGTGAGGTAACTTTGCCCCTCTCCTCAAAAAAGTGTTTAGAAGATGTACAAATTGGAAAGAGAGGATTGAAAATGTGTATTTTGAAAACACAAGCACGTTTTACTCAATACCTAAAGCAATATAAGAATGTGTCTGTTTTACATGTACACAAAAATATGTCCACACCCTGGAAAATGTGCACAAAATATGTACAAATTTCAGTGTGGACACCTCCCCACTCTGAAACCAGTGCAGAGCTAAGTCAAAAGGACCTTTGTACAGTACAAAATGATAACCATGATGAGCTTGAACTTAATGGATTCCTACTTTCTTCATGGTCAAATTACATGAAATGGCACATGCATCTCTTTATAAATGAATTATGGTTGTGTGTTTTTGGGGTTTTTTTTGTTTTTTTTTGTCTCTCCCAAGGGTAATAATACTTGGTTTGAGCCTGCTGGGAGTACCAGGAAGGGTACTCTTGGAAACAAGTGTGTCCTGAGAACAAGTGCCTTCCCCAATATAATTGTGATTTGGAGTAACATTCCAATTGAAGAAGATCAAATCTTTCCTCAAGATATGAACACCACCTCCGAGGAACATTGTATTTGCTGGGACCATGATTAAAGGAGGGTATGCAACAATGGCAGTCACTCTTCTAAAGGCAAATCATGACTTAGGTATGTCATAATTTGTTGGGTCAATGGGGATGAGTTAAACTCCCTCTGTACATACTCTATGCACTCAAGCACTATTGCTACCGCCATGATCCCTGGAGTACCATGTTCATCAGTCCCACTTCTCCTGTGCAGCTGCTGGGCACATCTTCAGTGTGTTCAAGTGTAAGTCTGCCTTTGATGCTGACTGGCCAGCAGAGGAATGCAGCCAGGGAGGGAGACAATCATTGGTCATAGTGGGTGATATCATCTGGGTAATCCCAGTTCCCCTCTCAAAATTGTTTGAAGGTCAGTACTGTATGAACAAGCAGAATACAGACATGCCTATGACAAAGTGCTGTAAATCTTTGATGATGAACAAAACTGGGGTGGTAAGATGTTCTGGCTGTAGGAAAAAAAGTCTTTTGAAATCTCCAGTATACACTATGCTATGAGACTTCTTTGAGAATAAATTGTAGCTGTATCTAGCTGACTAGACTTTGCAATGGACCTGTATGATTACAAGACTCAAGAGAAAATCAACCTCACAAGCAATTCAAGAATCTTACCTACAGAAAGAGGATCGGAGCAGGTATTTTAACATTCCAGACACACTGGCTTCCAGACAAAGCTATGCAATGACAAAAATAGTTATGCGCAAGAACAGACTTCCCAAGAGCAAATCAGGAGTTAGTCCTGGCCCCTGAGACATCAAGAATGCCCATGAACACCATTAACAATGATGATGAATGGATCGCTTGTTCTTTGTGACATGTGCACAGGCAAATGATGCACCTAACTGATTTCACAGGAGATCAGTGTGTGCTAAGCTAACATTTCTCAGCAGGGAATAGTGACAGTTCAGTTTTTGATACAAAATACCTAATACATGGTTAGTTGGGTGAGGAATTTTATATATAATACATATAAACCAATGGGAAGAAATTAACAAAAGAAATTAAAAATGTACTTCGCTATGATCTTCAAGAAAATTATTATAAAATGATGTTTCATTGGTACTTTACCCCAGAAAGGCTTACTAAGATGCATAAAGACATGATGAATAATTGTTGGAAAAGTCAAGAGCATGTTGGATCTCCATATTACATGTGGTAGACTTGTGAAAAAGCCACGCAATTTCATATGAAAACACAGAATGTTATGCAAAAGATTCTGAAATGCCATATTTGTATAAAATCCTGAATTACTCTTACTAGAAAGAAGATATTGCTATCAACAAATTGCAGCAGACATTGGTAGAATATATGTTACTGGTACTGAGATTAGTATATGCAAAGTATTAGGGCGGAAAGGGAAACATTTAGGACAAATTTAATTTAAAATAATAAAATTATATTAACAATTCAATAGTACTACTACTAATCATAATTGTTAGTTCTTTTTGTTATAATCTACTTTTTTTCTCTTGTGGGTACTTGGTTAAGGGTATAATGCTATTAGCAACAAAATTAACTTAGATTTTATGTAATGATTTAAAAGGTTGCAGCAAAGGAGGGAACCAATTTTTCAATAGCTGCATTTTTTGGTAGTAAGTTGTAGTTTAGTTATATACTTATACTTTGTTTATCTAAGATTTTTTGTTTCATATGTCTTATATTGTTTTGTCTTCTTAATTTTAATTTTAATTTTGTGTATGGCTGTGTGTTGTTTTTGTGTGTTTAATAAAAATCGAAATATAAAAAAAACTAAAAAAAGCAATTCTCAATGGAAGTCTTCATTAAGCTGAAACCTAGATGAAGCTAATTTTCATTTAGGAAGAGGTGGTTGCCACTGAATAATGCTTAAGGGCAGGGATTCTATTCCCTTACTGGATGTAGGTCTGAGTGTGTGGGCTGCAATGTGGGTCTGAGTGTGAAGTGGTGACAAGGACAGAGGGCAACATTGGTGAGCTGGAGCACCAGCAGAACCACATGACACATTGTGATGAATTAAACACCACTGCTACCATACAGTCCTGTGGTGAATGTCTATCTGCAGGGATAGTGAATCCACCCACAATTTTATAGCCACTCTCCCTGCAGTTCCTCTGAGTGATATGAGAATTCTTCTGGTGCTGAATCTCTGCTAGGATAGCTCCTGGACTCCTCAGAACAGACACTTCAGGAGCAGGCATGAAACTGAGAGTGGGTTCTCCAGCCCCATGGCAACAGATCCATTAGTCACTCCAAGGAGAACTAGAGACACTCTTCCCCACGTCTCTGCATGGTAGTTGTGGGCTCTTCCTAGTGCCACATTCCTTCTAAAGATGCCCTTACCTTGACATTTATTCCCACAGTGCAAGAGCCTAGTTGCTTTTGGCAAGTGAAATCCAACATTAGTCCTACCTATGGTAACTGAAGCCCCTGTCAGAGCTGCTGATGACGAGCAGGTCCCCGTGGCTCTGGCTGGAGATGAGTCCTGCAGCTCAAGAGCTCCCCCTGCTGCCATGGACCAAGCAGGTGCGGACGTCCCTCTGCCTGCTCCTTTAGGGCAACAGGGATCCAGCTGTGATCCCGAGGATGCCCTGGAGCCTGCGTCAATCAGCCCACAAACAAGGTGGAGACTCAAGAGAGTTGAACAAAGGGAGGTTCTTTGATTAAGTTCAAGAAGCAGTGACTGGCCACACCTGTGCCTGGGCTATATAACTGCCTGCCTGGAAGCTTTCCTTTGCTTGTGGCAAACTTTCTACAAGCCCTCTCCTTGCTTCCAGTACCTGGCTCCTGATACCTTGGATTGATCTCTTGGCTTCTGACCCCTGGATTTTGGACTCTGACTATGGCTTTTACTTGTCACTCAGGCTTAGGTAAATGGACTCCCTATGAGTAATTGCTTGCTTTGACTACTCCTGGTGGGACTCTGCTATCTCTCTTTCTCTCTCCCTTCTCTGGGCTGGCTTGCCACCTGGGTCTCTGACCTTGATACTACCTAAAGCAGATCCACTGAAATGAATGGGTCTTGTTAGTCACAATTAGGATGGGAGTCATGTGGTCCTCCAGAGGCTACTGAATGGCAACTCTTATATGCCTCATTATTTCCTATTCTGTCTAGGCCTGCTGGATGTTGCAGTCTAGCATCTGAAGGACTTCATGATTCCCACACTGTACATGGCTAAAAAGTCCTATTCATTTCAATAGGTATATTCTAGGTAGGACTAACATTAAATTTAACTTTCCATTCATCAGCAAACATATTATTTACACTTCATTTTTTTCACATGTCTGCATAAGTCACTTATGCTGTATAAATCTATCTAGGGAATTAAGAACAATTTATAATTCCCTCACTATTCATAGGTAACCTTGAAATACACTACCTTTCCAGTAACATTTTGTCTGTTCTCGAGTACCCCTCCAATTGATCCAAGTTGTTGACCCCAGCCATAATTCTGCATGTCCTAGGAGATGATCACAGTATGTATAAACTGGTCCTGATATTTCATGTATTTTGCCCCACTGATATACAGTGAAGCAGCAATGTCAGAAATTGCAGATCAACATGTCTTCTTATCTCAGTGACAGAGATAATGGATGGAGGAAAAGGTTTCTGGAACTCTCCAGGAGGGGATAAAGCTGCATCCAACCTTTCTCCAAGGAGCTAAAGGCTGTACTGACTGGTGTAACTTCCTGTATCTGCTGTGCAACCATATTGTTATGCTGAAAGCACAACTGTACTTGTCTATTCAGAAGTAAATCCCATTCAGAGAAAAGTGGCCATTGGATCTATATGGGATTACTGCTTGAAATTACATGATTCAATAAGTTCCATTGGGGGCAGAGGGATATGAATTAATATCTCAGTTCTATGTCCCACACATCATCTGTAAGTCATTCTCAGCTTTTTAATTTTTCATTACTTATTGACAGTTCTGTGAGACTCCAGGTAATAAATATGCTGGTTAAATGGGGAAAGCACAGCATTTCAAAATGAAACACTAGTGCCTCACCAGCCAACTGGGGAAGAATACCATGGTACCTTAAACAAGTAGCATGCAACTTAAACTAAAACAAGGAAGTTCAATTTAACAAATTAAATTAAACTAACAAGCTTGTTACTTTTAACTAATCAGATCTTTTTACAGTATCCACTTGTACTATGTAATGGCTTCTTTAGAAAAAATCTTGTAATACATGTTAATATATGCAACCAATTAAAATGTATAAATATCAATGTTTAAAAAAGAAAACTAAAACAAAGAAGTTCATGAGGAGGCAGATATGGATTGAATCCATGCCACAAAAGTCCCTGCCTGTGTTTTAGGAACAAAAGAAAATAATTCCATTGGTGTTTTGTTTTTTTAGCAATGGAACACAGAGGGAGATTATGTAAGGAGAAAAAGGCAGGGAAACAGTCTGGATGTTTCCTCCACATGTAAGGTGATTTTAAAAAGAGAATACATTAAATTACATGCCACATATTTAAGTAGAGATGGTGAAAAAAATGATTTTTTTTAAAAAAAAATTTGCTTGGATACTGACAAGAAAAATTTGGACTGATGGGAATCTTCACAGTTCAGGACTTACTCTGCATAAAACTTTCACATGGCTGTTTTCTATGGGGAACAGATTTTTTTATATATACAGAAACTAATATTTCTACACTGAGGTATCATTTTCCACAGAAAAAGTAGTTTCCTATTCAGAAAATGTTGCAATTGATAACTAACCATAAGCAAAAATCACACAGGGGTCATTTGCAAAGAAAACTGAATTTTCTGGCCAGAAAATAATATTTATACAAATGAATACAGTCAGCCCTCCACATTTGTGGGCTTGACATTCACAGATTTAATTATTTGTGAGTTTCTCTAATTCCTGCCCTCCCACCTCAGGTGCTTCTTTTTTGGGGGAACCTTCCCTCTTGGTGGATCCAATCAGGCCACATAGCCCTTTAAAAACCTACCTCTGGTCCTCCTATTCCTCTAACAGTCTCTGCCTGGCCAGCTAAGGATGGCTCTTTGCCAAAATTCTCAGCACCGCAAACCCTGTAGCGGAAGGAGATGGGCAAAGAGAGGAAGTATAGGACCATCATGCCAACCATCTCCTCTCCCTGATCTGGTTTAGTCCCTGGATGCCCACTTTTCTCAACCGTGCCTCACCTCCACAGACATGCAAACTTTGTTATTTGGAAATTTTTCACTTTTGTGAGGGTCCTCTGTCCCTAACCCTAGTGAATGTGGAGGGCCAAGTGTATTATTTTTTGCACAGAAAATGATGCTTCCTATGCTGAAAATGCTGCCTTCTGTACAAACCAACCACAAGTGAATTTTGAACAGAATAAGCCACAAATTGTTAATATGCTTTAAAATTTATTTATTTATTTGTTGAGGACTTCCTCATAGTGGGAAGAAAATTGCTAAAATTGCTTTTTGCTTCCTTCAAGAAGAATTGCCTTCCTGAATTTAGCATGGTATGTAGTTTACACCAGACTCCTGCATGAAACTCTGTATCCAGAAGTATAGACAATACCAAACAGATTTATCGATATGTGTATGTATCTATTCATTCATCTGTTTGAATCCCATTCTGTATCTAGTGATCTCAGGGAGGGATGCAGGTGTAACCCTAAAATGTGGGTGACTCAGAGCTTCACCCATGATCCCAGTACTTCTGCAAAGAACAGTGGGAATTATTAGCTCAAATTAGGAGTCCTCTGAGAGGGTGATAGAGATCTTTGACACCAATGTTTACAGGCTCTTCTACAGGGAAGAACCAGCCAGAGATTCAAAACTAAACTAAAAGGTGTTTTATTGAGGAAGATTTAATCACTCACACACAAGATCCACACACTCATGCAATGTTAACTGAAGGTAAAGAAAGGAAAGGTTTTAAGATAGTGAGATTTCTGAGTGGAATGGGTAGTATTTACCAATCCAGAAGAATAATGAAGAAGCTGTAATGTGCCTTAGACTTGTATTTAAGGACAGTACAGCTGGGAATCAGAGAGATAGAGCAACCAATGTACTGTGAGCTAGCTGCTCAAAAGTGGGTTTTTTAAATACACAATTTCTGCTTGAGGGCATGGGTGTGAATGGCTCTCTGGTTGAGTAAACAATGGAGTTTGCAGAGTGGTCTGAAATGAGCTGATGGTTTTAGCATTAGGTGACCAAGGGGCTAATGGTTGTCCAATAGCTCAGGGTTTGCGAATGGCTATGAGGATAATGGGATAGATTGCAAGGTGAAGAGAAGAGGACTTGAGACAACCAGCAGTCTGATGGGAATCTCCCAGTTGCTATTGTTTAACAAAGCAGAGTTGTTAAGGCTAACAGCAGCCTATTATCTCTGGAGATTCCTTAAGATTTCCTGACTATGACCTCACAACACCTAGAAGGTGTTTTTGTCTCCTAATTTTGTAACACATGTGTTCAGCCAGCTTTCCTGTTGGCCAGCCTGGCTACACAAGCATGGCAGGGTATTTTTATATTTTATATCCATTTTGATGTAAGCCCATTAAACCATATCAAGCTGGGGGGTGTACAGCTTCTAACATAGACAACATTTTTTAAAAAGCATTAAACACTCTGAAAACCTGGAAATAAAAACAATTTAAAAACAATTTAAAAGATGTAAATGTAAAAGATTTTAAATTTTAACTTTAAAAGGATCAAAATAAGTTCAAGCACATTAAAACCAAGTGTACTGATGCAAAACTTCATAAGCTGGTTAGGCCATGATCCCAACATTCCAAAAGCTTTAATAGCCTTTAGTAATCTACTAAACTCCTTCAAATTGCTGTCATGTTTACAATGTTTTTGTTCTGTTAAAATATTTTATTGTTTTAACCTGGAACTTTTTTAAACTGATTATTGTTTTATATGTACCCTTCTCTGAAATCCCACAATAAGTGGTGGGATAGAAATACTTTAATAATGAAGATTAAAAAGAAAGAGATGAATTTTAACTTGGTGCTACACCAACAATGGTATCAGGAGAAGCTGAGCTCCCAAAGAAATGGAATTCCACAACCAAGGCATTACAGCAAAAAAATCTGAGCCTATAGGATTCCTGTAGCCACAAAAGGAGCTTTTTAGGACCAGTGGGAGGGGCCTTCTGTAATTCTTGAGCCACTCAAAATTATGGATGGGACAAATCCAGAATTTTCTGAATCCAGATCCGAATCCCTGGAAGGTTCTGGGAATCCACAAATCTCACGAATCTCAAATCTTTCGAATCCTTTTTAAAAAAAGATTTTAAAAAGCAAAGGAAAGAAGGATAATCTTGAGCAAGACACACTCTCTCAGCCTTAGCAAAAGCCTAGGCAAAGGCAAACCTCCCTCTGAAGAAATCTGGCCAGCACAATTGTCATAGTTTTGCCTCAGGATCTCCCCAGTTTGAAAATGACATGAAGGCCCTTTCTACACAGGCAGGAAAATGTGGATTAGTCCCACATTTTCCTCCCCGTATAAACAGCGCCACATACTACAGTGCAGAGATAATCCAGATCAAAATTGGATTTTCTTTGCATAGCTCCTTCTGTCATCCTGGGGTTTGTAGTTTGATGATGCACCAGAACACTTTGGCAGAGAAGGCTGTGACACCTTGTAAAACTACAAACCCCAGAATTGTGTATGAAAGAGCTTTGCAGAGGAGCTCTGCAAAGGAATCTTTCCGCTGTTCTTGAAATCTCGAGACTGTACCTTCCAGTCAAGTGCTGAACTTAAATCTTAAATGTTCAATTTCAATATCTTAGAATACAAGCCCAGATGTAATGTCTGAAATTGTTAGCAAAGGCCATTATTACCCCAAGGGAAAAACTCACCTACTCCCCATCTCCCTTTCTGTGTCTGGTCTCCCAGGTTTTCAGGCATCCCGGTCTCCAACAAACTACTTGGTTGGTGGATTCAAAAGATTCGGCTTGCCTATTTTGGTGCAGGGATTCGGGTTTGCGAATTTCAAATCTTTGCCTAGGATTCAAGGATTCAGTTGGCTCATCCCTACTCAAAATGTTACAGTGAAGGAGACAGGACAAACATTTATAGTAAGTTCATGAAGCTGCATTGTAGCTATGTAAAACCTGATCTTACTTCTCTGGCATGACAGCACTTTTGATATACCGCTAATAGCATGGCAATGATCTATCACCAGACAGGCTGCAATTCATTTTTACCTCTCAGGGACTGCCTTGTTTACATTATTTGTGACAAAGCTTTATCATCTTGTTTTGGCACAAATTGCCCTTGATTCTGCATGTCAAAAAACATCTTGATAAAGGAAGACAGCATTCAAAAGCCAGCATTTATTTGGCCTTGAAAAGCAAAAATGGAGATCAAGGGTGTCAAGACTGGAAAAAATGATTAAAGATGCCTCAATAAGCTCTTTTTTTCAAAGCACAAAGAAAGGGACAACTCAAACTCCTTGTTCTCCAGTGAAAGCACATAATGATCTATCTTAAACCCCCATTCCAAACTTTTTGGTTGCTAGCATCTGTTTGTAAATCAGTGTGTGTAACTGCCTTCAAGTCTCTTGTCAAGTTATGGCAATCCCATTAATTTCATAGGGTTTTCTTAGGCAAGGGATACTCAGAGGTGGTTTTGCCAGTTCCTTCCTCTGAAAGATACCCAACAGCATCTGGTATTCATTAGTGGTCTCTCATTCAAGGACTAACCAGGGCTGATCCTGCTTAGCTTCTAAGATCAGATGGGATCTGGTGCCTTTAGGGTATTTAGGCTATGTAATGATGCCTCAGGATCTGGTTTTTTTTTTTTTTTTGCCAATTTCCTTTTCAAATAACACAATGATTAATTTTAGCAATTTTCTTCTTGCCATAAGAAATTCTTTAAAAAATGCACAGTTTTCGAACAATGGCCATTTCCACACTAGGCTGTTATAGGCTGGCCCCTCCCGAAAATGCAAACCCAAGGATTCCATAGCATGTTGAAAGCGGAATCACAGTACTGTAACAGTCTAGTGTGGAAATGGCCGATGTTGAAAGTGGAATGATAGTGCTATAACAGCCTAGTGCGGAAATGACCTATAGTTGCTGTCTGGTACTTATTTTTAGAAGGGATTCCAAGCACGGGTTCATACCACACACCATGTGAATCATACGCTACTTCAGCCAATATTAGTTCTTCTGGATATAACAGACAAATTTGGAAAAGCTACTTTTTTGAATCACTAGACATACTGACTGGAGCAGCTTTTTTACTCCAATAAAGTAACTTTCCTGATTACTGGGAATAAAAAAAATTTTTGGGTCCTTTTTAACACTGTAGCCAGTGGTCTTTTATTTTTCAAGTGGGAGCCATTTTGTCAAAACAAAACCATAAGAAAACTTTAAGCACATAAATCTGCAACTTGTCTGAAGTTCTACATTTACACTAGTTAAGTATCCCCAGAATTTCTGGAAGTGGCAAAGTGTGTAACTATATACCACTAGGAGGCAATAGATGTAGAGACAGGTAGTAAAGATTCACTCATTTTTCCTTATGCTTTGGTGCTTTTCTCTGTCTGCTCTGTTGGTTTCTTACCTGTAGACTGGGGGGGGAAAAAACAAAAAGAAAAGTAGAGATCAAGGAACTTCTTTCCCACTTTTCATTTTTCCCCTCAGCAAATTAAGCCTAGTTTAGATTACAGTAAAGCAAGTGCAGTGGAATGCAAGGTACAGAGGTAAGACAAAGCTGGGACAAAAGGTTCATCGGTAAGGATATACTTTAAATATGTGCAAAGTTGATTTCCCAAGCTTCATTTCTTTTCCTCTTATACATTTCTTTCTCTTTTTTCTTAATGACATTTAGTCAATGGGAAGAGCCCAAAATATTTCTCTCCTCCAAGTATGTATGTTGAGTACCTACCTAATAACTATTCTCTATACTGAAGCTATCTCTCTCTCTCTTTTTAGTAACACTAACCCAAACACCAGCTTCCACATAGACTAACAAAAACAGATATAGGCAGCACAGATGTACCGATACACAAAAAGGTTCTGCATGATTTTAAAGAACTCCTTCTACTCCATTACATCACGAAATTTAATCAAATCCCATCCTCACAGTTCTTTAAATACTTGCAGGAATGAATTGTATTTTAAATGTTTCAAAAGGTCAGAGTTTTTTGTTTTTTTTTAAAGGGAACTGCTTTGAATTTGGAAAGTGAATAAATCCTTGTAGGAATGAATAATGTTCAATTTTTTTGAAGAGTGATTAACGTTTAAACTAGTACCGGGGAATTTTTGTTCCCCTTTAAATGGAGATTTAGTGCAGTCAACTGGCAATGATGTCAGTCAGAAGTGTCAGCTTAATTATTAGTTTAAGTCTTTCCCCCTCTCCCTTGCTGTGAAGAAAGGGGCTGAGAGAAAGGGGTAAAAGAAATCCAAAGATACTGTGTTGATATAGCCATAATCCTTATTGTGGGCGTTGGTACCATGCTTCATCTCCTATTAATTCCAATAATACGTAAAACTAATACCACTGATTCAACATTCTTGAAGTAATAAAATCTACCGCTTTATTGACAACCTCATGACAACCTCACTGTTACTTTTCATACAATCACTTCTTGTGATATAATATTGTGGAAACAGGGCTTTTGGGAATTTCCTCTTATTTCCTCATCAGGCCAATCAATCTTTTCTCTTTCCTCATATACACACAGATTGTAGCTTTATCCAGATCAAGTTATTCTCAGAAGGAAGGAGGAGGAGGAGGAGGAGGAAAAAGAAGAAGAAGAAGAGAAGGAGGAGGAGGAGGCAGCAGCAGAAAAGGAAGAAGCAGAAGAAGAGACGGCACTGGCAGCAGCCACCAAAATCTTAGGCCATTTCCACACTACCCTGTTATAGTGCTATTATACCACTTTCAACCTCCTGTGGAGTTCTGGGGTTTGCAGTTTACTGGGCCTAAGAGCTCTTTGGCTGAGAATTCTAAATGCCCCTCCCTAAACTGCAAGGCCCAGGATTCCATAGGATGTTGAAACTGGAATAGTAGTATTGTAACAATGTAATATGGAAATGGCCTTATTTTCCTTTCTTTGACCTTTCAAAGCTATTAAGCACAATGGTTCTTCTTGAAGTCAAAATCCTATGCAGCACTGGTGAAACATAAAGCTTCACCAACATATTTATTCTGAAGATCCAGAGGGCTGCTGGTCTTTCTAGGATATAAATATATTGGAGCGTAGCTATGTTAACCGTGCAGCAAAATTCAACAAAAATCCACAAAAAGTAATATCTTTATTGGGCCATCAGCCCAATAAAATACATTATGCAAACTTTTGAAACTTCAGGAGCCTCCGAATGGAATGCCATTGCCATTTTGATCCTGTATGATTTTAATATCTTTGTCTGTTGAAAAAGCCAGTGAAGCTTCAACAGCTTGCATTCAGTTCACTTCTGGGCAGAGTTTACCGAAATCTTCATATTTCTTCAGAATAGGAATGGAAAGAGCCTGAGTTCCCAACCCCAGCAAGTCACTGAAATTCAAACTGACCAAATATCTATCTGGACTTAGGCTTAAAGTGCATCATTCTTAAGAATCAATTTCTCTGTATTCAGTCACATTGGGCATGGTGAATTAGGATTGCCACCTGTTTTCTCTGAGATTCTCAACCATAATCTCTCTATGGCATGGAGGTTCAACATGGCCCTTTCCATGCTGAGAGTAGCTTGACCTATTGCATTTGACAGGGCCACAGAAGGAGAAGACTTCCATTTCAGTACCACTGTTGAAGCATTTATTTCTTGATGTTTCCAGTGGAAAGAACGTAGGCTTTAAAAACTAGTAGCAGAAACTGAAACTGACGGATTTCCTCATCTCTACTTTTGCCAAAGTCCTTGATCCTCTGGATGATGATGATTTGCTGACTCTTTACTAAAGCAACAACAGTTTTTAATTGTCCTTAGGTGACTTCCAGACACATTTTGGTTATTAAAATGTGTATGCCTGGTGATGCAATGTATTTAAAATGACTGTATCTTTAGTGTAAACAAACAGGCTTAATATATGCTTCCTTAAGCACAAAGGAAAATTCATAAACCCACCTTTTTTGAAACAGGAAGATTTTATTTTCAAAAGTACCTCTCTCTTTTTCTGAATAGCATCTCATTTATAGACTTACTTGGCTTGTTTTTACGTATCCCACATCAATAACTGCAATCATGTTCTTATCTCCCTTTTTTCTTTTCAGATGGAGCTGAGAATGTACTGGTTCTTGGATGCTTTTTCAAAAGCAAAATAAAAGCTGTTATAACCCCCCTCCCATTTATTTTTCTCCTTGTTAATAATTCTGCTGTTGTTGATTTATCTACCCTACCATCACCCCACAAAAAGGAACTTAACATAATTCCAAGCATTTATTGTAAGCATTCTTTTCCATTTGTAAATCCTATAAATGAGAGAGAACTCAAGAATCAACATTTTCCACAAGTTTAGAAGCACTTGTGTTAATGTTGGCCTGGCACAGATACATACTCTCTTTGACAAGTTGGACATGTGATAGCAGCAGCTTCTTTCAGCAAGGTGGACTATGAGCATACTCGGCTAGGAATCTCTAAAATACAGTAGAGTCCCGCTTATCTGACATGCGGTTATCCGACCTTCCAGATTAACCGACGTCGCGGCTGCCTGGGGGCATGGCTGTAGGCATTTCCATGCCCCCAGACATGCCCCCAAAATGGCGGCCACTACGGGCCTCCGGCTAATCCGACATTTTGGTTATCCAACCCTCCACCCGCCCGTTTAGGTCGGATAACCGAGACTCTACTGTATCTCACCATTCACAGATAGCTGGGGAGCCAAGAACTAGCCAGTTTAGGAATATCATGGGAGTACTTACCATATAGTTAGCCTGGCCTCTTCCTTCATGAGCAAGTGATGGAATCTCCCCTCAACAATCAATCAGTCCATCAGCTGGGTTGCCTGGAAACTGAGCTTCTGAAGGAGAATTGCCTTCCCCAGAAATCCCAGAAGAAATTAGAGGAGCATGCTGGTGAATCAAGGATCCAACTTTATTGAAAGAAATGCATTTCTCTCCTACAGACCAGAATCTGAACAGCATGGGGGCCCTGAACCAGCACTCATACATTCTAATATCGAAAGTACCTGGCCAATTTTCATTGTTCATGTGCAACAGTAACTTTCCATCCAACTAACATTCCTGACCAGACATGCAAATCATCTTCCTAGGCTAGGCATGAACACTGGTCTTCCACAGACTCTTTTCAGACTCTTTACTATTAGAAGGCCTTTAACCCCTACATGTCAGGATGGAAGAGACATGCTGGGTGAAATTCTAGCTTGTTTTCCTGGAGGAAAGTCCCTGAAACCAAGGCACATAGTTCTAAAGAAATGTAAGCATTTTAGTCCAAGTGAATTCATAATAGTGAATCCTTCTCCTTCACATCCTAATTCATCCTAATTGACCAGTTAATTGTTTGAGTTTCCCTGGAAGCAGGTGCAAGGAGTGAGGCAGAAAGAGTGAGAGGACTATGTTTTAGGTGATTAATGGCCAGCTGCAGGCCATTGCAATGAAGAACACTTCTATTGCTTATTATATTCTGCTGGTATGGTAATCATTATGGTCTGCATTGACCACTGAGGTCACCCAATACAGACCTGGGGAAAGCAGTGTGAGGGATTCATGCTCAAATTTAGTAAATTTCAGCTTAGGGCTTCAGGTTAAGATGAGTCTCAGAATACAAAATTAATAGTGTTAGATTTCACATTTTGCATCATTGTTAGTATAATAACCCTTTGATAATGAAGTGAGACCTCCGGATGTTATAATCCAGCCCAAAGAGAGCAGCACACTTTTACACACTCTGCAACTCTCCTGATTTGACAGGGAGAGTCTTGATTAATTGTCTGCTGTCCCACTCTTTCAGCTATTTTTAAAACATCATAGTTTCTTTCTCCTCTTCCAACGAACTGAGTTCAAAGTGCAAAAGAAATGTCACCCCATTAACTCAGCAAGGGTCAGACAACGGTGAGGAATCTTGCCTTTCCCTCTAGACTTAGGCAAAAGCAAACTGCTGTAGCTTCTCCTGGCTTGTGTGTCATTAATACCTTTTGCCATCTGGATCACACTCTGATGTCACTTGGTTGCATGTTTCCTAGATTTCATCTCTGAAACATTCAAGGGTACACTTTCAAAAATTGCATCAAAGGGAAGATCTCACCAGTGTGTCTTCTCCCGTTGCTTCAGCCTCTTAGAAGGTGAAAGTTTTTCTCTCATGCAGTTCTTAAAAGAGTTTTTGGGCCTTGGTTCTCCTATTGACCACAGCACGAAAAAACAGCCCTCAGGAAAAGCTCTTAAATAACACAGGAGAAGAACAGATATGTTAGAGTTAGCATTCTTTTTGAGGCAACATCCTCTTGTGAGTTACTGTTATCAAGGGAGAGTTGCTAAAAATATAAGCACCAAGAATTTATCGGGTAGCTATTAGTATCTTAGTTGTCTGAGCTCCCTCCCCTAGTGTAAATGATGAATCATTAGGGATTATAAATGTTGGTAATCAGTTTACCCTGGGGACAAAATAAACAGCTATTGCTGCCATATATAGAAAGATATAATGAAAACAAATGCAGAATTAAAGTGTTCCTTGGATCTAAAGCATGGGGTGGTGAGAAAGTTTTAAAACAGAACAAAGGCATGCATATAATACACACACACACACACAAATATTTAAGAGATAAATTTACTGAACTAGTTGGAAACCATTATAGCTATTGTATTTTGCAGCAGTCTATCCAAAGCAATGACAGCAGAAAGAGTGCTACACAGTGGTTTATTGCTTATGCTCAAAACTGATTGCCAGCGCTCAAGAAAAAAAAAGAGAGAGCAAAAGAAACCAGCCAAAAAAACATAACCAGATTTTGTGCCAAAAACTAAGGACATTAATCAATATAGCAGAGATGAGGAATGAGCAAATCTCATCTTGCCTCACCATTAGCTGGGCTGGCAAGAATGGATGGGACTAGATTCCAACACTATCTGGAGTATTACACATTCCTCTTCCCTGCTTTATAATGTATATATATTTAGGAAAATAAAACCACAGTTCTTTGGACAAGGAGCTCCACCAGTTTTGGGAATCTCACTCTTTGACCCAAAAAAAGCTTATCAGGAACTTCATTTTCAAGCACACCCTCACGATCGCAAGGGTTAGGATTAGAATCCTGTTTTTAAAAGACACTGAAATCTACAGACAATAATATAGCCTGTAGTGTTTTTGTACTTCCCATGAACAGAAATAGTCTAGTAGTAGATAAGTGTCCTCTAAGTTTTTGAGACTTCATTGAAGTTATATAACCCCTGATAAACTGCTTCAGTTTTTAGGAAAAGTTTTAACCTTTCTATAAATTATTTTCTAGTTTTATACCTTTCCCCTTCAAATCTAGCTTTAGGTGAAAATGGGTGGCAGGAAATCGTAAGGAATTTAAGTTGTTATTCAACTTATCAAAACTTATTTGGTTTGCCCTGAAATTCTTCAATCCTATTGCTCTGTTAAAAAAATTCAACAATTGTCTCAAATATTGCTTTGACAATATGGGGTGTGGTAATCTAGAGATATCTCCAAGATGTTTTGCTAGGGTTGAGGAAAGTGTGGTCCTGAAACTGTGGGTCTATAGGTTCTAATACCCCTTCTCAATGATTGTCCTGACTGAGGCTGCTGGGAACTGGAGTACATCATTACAAGGACCATAGTTTTCTCTGGTCTAAAGCTTTTTTTTTTTTCCAACCTCAGAAAAGCTGTTTTGAGCCTACATTTCCATCACTGTTAGACATCATGGCCAATGGTCTTTAATGGCAGAAGTTCCAGGCCAATATAGCAGCAACCGCAACAATGACAGGGGACTTACAGCTGGGCAAAGCTGGCCTATCCACAAAATGGTCCCAAAATCTTACATTTTCTTTTATGTGTATGGTTTTCTTCATGCATCGTCCTGTCTTTTCTTTCTAGGGTATTGATTCTACCAGGCCTGCACTGTGATTAGGAGATATTTCAAATCTTCCTGAGATGTTCTTGCATAAAGCCTGCTATTTAACAGAGCCTGCTTAACTCTCCCCTTTTCAAAGTCTCATTTTAATTTCATGGCTGAGTAAGAAGCCATGCCTCCCACTAACATCTTTAAATAATGGTACTTTAGCAGTACTCTGCACACTGAACCCTTCTTAAGTGGGTGATTTGTTTGTTTTGGCATTAGCAATCCAAAGGGCATTTGATGAGAACATTGCTGTAGAGGAAGGCTTGTCAGGAGGCCATGCTTTATTGCTCTCCTCCCCTAGTCAATACAGTTAAATATTTTTGGAGTCATTCTGTGGCCCCGAATTAGCATCTAGGCCATATGCTTGCAGAGATATGAAGAACATACATCATCATCATCATCACCATCATCATCTATATCCCACCTCTTCCCCAATACTGGAACATATGGCACCTTACAAATTAAAATGATATAATTAAAAATGTACAAAACATTAAAACAGATTTAAATTACTATTATTATATGCTTTTTGGCAGGCAAAACTTCACTTATATGTACAGTACATAGTAGCTGGAAAAAGCAAATGAACAGCAGCATTTTCAGTAGAACTCAGATCTCAGAAAGGTACTATAAAGTTGAAGTTGATTTAATAATATTTTATAAAATGATTTAAATTAGGTGTCTATTGCCTTCCTTTGTGATGGTCATTGGAACGGAAGATATAAACAACACCCAGTAGCAGTTATAAAATGTTTCCCAACATTTAAGCATGGATTTCAAAGATGATACCAGAGGCCAGATTGGTATTGTCCTCTAATCAAAGCCATACAGTGTCACCATGTGAAGCCTGTAGATCCAGAAGTTTTTTTCTCTCCTCAAGCATGGTTTGGTCATGGGCTTCTCTGCTGGAAGTATAGCAGTATATTTCTCTACTCAAGCATGGTTTGATCAAGGCTGTGCCTCTCAAAAATTTAAATGCTTAGCAACAGGTTGTTCTACCTTTTTGGTGGGGGTTGCTGATCTATGGTTCTTGAATCTTGTGTGAAGTTTCCCCCCACATATTGCAGGTTACATCCAGGGTTGTTGTTGTTGTTGTTGCTGTTGTTGTATGCCTTCCAGTTATTTCCAACTTATGGCAACCATAAAGCAAACCTATCAAAGGGTTTCCTGGGGCTGAGAGTGTGGGGACGCACAATTCCTGAGGACACACAGTGGGTTCTCATGGCTAAGCAGGGAGTTGAACTCTGGTCTACAGGGTTGTAGTCCAACACTCAAATCACTACATCATGCTGGCTCTCCAGGGTATACATATTCAATCACATATATCATATTGGTGGAATTGCAAGTCATATTTTAATGTGAGAAATTTTATCTGTATGTCTGCTTTTTAAGTTGTTTCGCACACAAGTGATGTGACACTTGATGCATAGTGATGTTATCTAAGATTTTCAGTTCACACTCACTAACCAACATATAAAATAATGCCCAGTAGTGCAAATAAAAGGAGATAAATGGGCAAAATTTGATCATGCATGTAAACTCACTTATCAAAAGTGTTTGCTTTTGGAAAAGTAGAAAAATCATTAGTATTTGGAACAGAATTAAACTTCAAGGATGTTCATTTGTTCAGGTGGTTAAGCAAACCACACCTCATCGTATCCCCAGGTGGAACAAAGAGCTAA
Organism: Iguana delicatissima; assembly: GCA_948472985.1. NCBI lineage: Eukaryota > Metazoa > Chordata > Lepidosauria > Squamata > Iguanidae > Iguana > Iguana delicatissima. The sequence goes on from CAOKZL010000300.1 coordinate 1,314,092, forward strand.
CACACACACCCATATAACCTTGGCCAAAGGATCCCAGGAATGATGATTATTCTTTCAGGCTTCCCTTCTTATACCATTTTTATGTTTATATTAAAGAATGCTCACAGAAAATAAAAGATTCATGCATCAGCATTAGCAGAGTCACAGCTTGTATACATTACATTCTATCTGACCCTTAACTTCCCAAGTCTACGTGATCCTGTTATACCCTAAGTTATTCTCAAAGATATCAGTGATGTTTCAAGAGCCCTTCGCTTGTGCACACCAATCATAAATAGGAGCAGAGCAGAATAAATAATTCTAAAGCAAGATTGTTTGATGAGCTCTGAGTATCTAAAATTCCAATTAATACCACAGCTAATTGTTATCAAGTTTTAATTCTACAGAAAGTTACAGAGCCCCAAATTTCATGCCTAACACATTCAGAAAGAAAGCATTAGTAATGTTGGGGATACTTCCATTCTGAGGAAAATCAGATGAACTTTTCACAGCTATATATGACCCTTATTTTCTGAAGGCTGCTTCAAATGGTTTCAGGTTGCATCTGAATGGTGCAATTCCACAGGAATGAATTAGGTCAAGGATAGAGGACTTGTGGTTCTACAGATGTTGTTGAACTATAATTCCCATCATGCCTAAGCAGTGGTTATGCTCCTGAATGCTGATAGAAGTTACTCCAACAATACCTGGAAGCCCGCAAGGTCCTGACTCCTCATCTAAGTGATTAAGACTGACCATGTGTGTGTATCTTCCAAATACAGATGACTGATGCTGGAGAGATCTGAAAATTACTCAGTTCATACAATAATAACCAGTATTTCTGTTAACTCTTAATGTATCACGAGCCCTGACGTTGATCTAATGAACTTGAGTGCTTTCAAAATTCAGTGGGAGGGAAAACAGAAAACAAGTGGAGCAAATTGTTTTGCCATTTCATTACATGCACAGAGAAAACAGAAGAATAGTTATGACAGTCTGTAATAGTATTACTCTGTTCTTATTCAGAGCTAACCTGGGGTATTTTGGAAAACTAGGTCCTATTCTAGGCCCCACAGTATAAGAAAGACTTCTTGAGTCTTCATGATCCCTGGTTTCAGAAAAATGGAGAGAGAAGGAGGAGATAGTCATCGCTGAAATATATCCAAAGGAGGGCAGAAAAGTCCTGTGAGGAGTTGTGGAGAGAAATAGGTATGTTTAGCCTGAAGAAGAGAAGATTGAAAGGAAATATGATAGTCATCTTTAAATATTTGAATGGCTGCCATACGGAAAGTGGAACAAGCTTGTTTTCCTCTTCTCCCAAAGGAACAAATGGATTCAAGTGATAAGGAAGGCTGTTCTGACGAAACATTATAAGCAACTGTAAGGCCCTGCTTTGGGGGTCCCCAATATCAGTATGGTTTGCATGGGCACCATACCTAATTGGCAACACATTTTATTGGCTCTGAGATCAAATTCAAGCCTGAGAGGTGACAGACAGGTCAAACTGAGCGAGGGAAAGAATTTGACTGTAAATGTGAAAAGGATAGGTCAACTCAAAACTTCTTCCAGGTAAGACTGAGTCATTTGTTATCCTGTGGATAATAGGCTCAAACAGAAGCTGGAATTTTCCAGGGAATCCAACTGTGAGGAGCCTACCAGAACACTGATCGATAGATATCCATCCCTTGCACACCTGGATTCTTTCCTCTCTCCTCACAGCACCCACAATGGACAGCTATTACAACACTCATCATGTCTTTGTCAATGAAAGCTAAGCCAATCAACAGGCAAAAGACCCATTGTCCACAACATTGTCCCTTTGTCTTGCATCTGAAACCTTCACAGCCACGAGCCATTTTCAGGGTACAAATACCCCTGATTTGAGGATGCCCAGTGCAGTCTCTTGAAGATCTCCCTGTCACTCTGTCCGTCTGGCTCCTGAATGAGAACTGTCCTTAGGTCCTACCTAAGCCAAAACACATTCCTGCTCTTCACTGCTCTTCTGGACTGGAAATTATAAACCCCCCAAACCCCTCAGCCTCTCTATGATTTTTCTTCCCTTTCTCTTTCAGTTAGCTCTTGTGTGAACGTGTGACTGTGTGTATCTTGTGTGCATGCATGAGTGAATTCCCCTCAATAAAACACATTTTTAGCTTACTTCTGAATCTCTGGCTGGTTCTTTTCTTGCGTGTGCCCATAAACACTGGTAGAAAAGATCTCGCTAAGTTGGCCTCCTCTCGCAAGCCCCCTCTTTGAGCTAATTAATTCCCCACTTTTTGCAAGGAGATATTTGGCATTGCAGGGTGGCCCTTGTGGCACCTACGTTTTGGGGTGACACAACTTACTACTTGTAAGAGCTATTCAGCAGTGGAATAGTTTTCAGGGAGACCTCCTTCAGCATAGGTTTTAACCAGAGGCAGTCTAGCCACCTTGAAGGATGATTTAGCTGAGGAGTGCATCACTTGCAGCATTTGAACTAGATTGCCCTTGGATATCTTCCACACTATGCTCTATATGATTCTATGGCAGAATGCAGCAGATGACTCTGGACCTTCCAGGCTTTGATAATCTCAGCTTCTGAAGATGTCCCTTATTATTGCAACTATTGAAGAACTGAGCTGGGAAAACATTTGTATGATAGGTAAGTTGATAAAGTTGAGGAAGAAAATCAATAGGAGTAAAAGGGGGTTCTTTTTTGTTTTCAGCCACCTTATGTGGCTTATTACAATTTCAACCCACACTTCAGTAATTTATATGTTAATTTCTGGTGTTTTGTTTTAATTCTACAAAAAGGAGATTAAAATAAAACCATGCAAATAAGTGTTTCCACTGCAAGCAAATTCTCACACTCTTTTCTAATGCTCAATGCCTCCTCATCATGTGTTGTTTCTTATAGTGCTGCATCCATCTCTATTTACTGCTCCTTGTATGCCTTCAGTGAGATTCCTAATCAGCAGTGACCTACTTGGATCCAACCTTCATCATGTGTTTGTGCTGGCAGGGTGGGACAGCAGCAGAGCAAGGACCGCTACTGAACAATCTGGCTACTGAGCAAAGCCAGGCTAATCTCCTTTCTTTCTCCAGCCATGGGGCAGTGTGAATGAAAATGGAAGGTCTGTTGTTGGGAAACACTTAGGCCCACAGTCAGGGTGACTGCTGATGGACTGGAAGGCAGTTACTGTCAGAATCTAGCTGATCTCTTCTTCTCTTTCTTCAGTTACTAGGCTTTAATATAAGGTGGAACTGCTAGTCTGCCCATGATCTTCAGATGAATATCATTTGTTGTTTTATAGAGTCAAAGATCTGATTGATACACCCATGCATACATATACACCTTTCTACAGTAAACATCCTTAAATTAGTGTAAGATCTGCATACTTTTTTTTCTTTGTGTCCCAGATGGAAAGTTAAGGCTTTCTGCGGACAGAAGTATATATAGGAGGATAAGCATTCAGAGGTACACAACAGAGGGTTTAAGTTGTAAGATCTGCCCCATCCATTAGCTTGTACAGTTACAAGGTAGGAATGGGCAACTGCAACAAGCATGGGAGAAAACTGTCTACTCAAGGATGCTATGCACACATAGACAGTCAAAATGGCACCACTACCACCACCCAAAAATAGTAGAAATGATGAGAAATCTACTTCCACAAGTAGAAATTGCCCATTATTGATGTTTTGGAACATAGCTCAGTTTGTTTGTTTTTTTAAAGGGGTCTGCATTGTGAGGCCTCAAGTACTAGCTCTGGGGAACAAAGAAGAATGGTGTTGAAACTTTTAAAGAGGTTGATGGCGTTTTCTTGTTGTTAGCTGAAACTGTGTCCCTGCAGAGGCTATTGGAAGAATCACTAAGCTGAAAACAAGCATGTGAAAATCTCTCACTCTCAGTTTTGTTGAGATTCTCCAAATCCCACGTGTATTTTTGTCCCATCCATGTTTCTTTTTGACTTGGAAGACTTTGGTTGGCATCCTGTCAGTTATGTATGTGGGTGTGATTAGAGATTGGTTTTTTTTAATTCAGTCCTAGTACATGGGCAAAGGTGGGATATAAATAAAGTAATAAAAAACACATCTTGAGAAGCAGCTATTATGGTGCACAGATCTCTAATATGAATTAAAAGAATATTAAATACACACACACATGCACACACACATATATATGCACACACATACATGCACATACACAATGGTCAAAAACTATGATTGAGTGTTGAGAAACCTTGATGGGAATTGTGGATGGAGGAGAATCTTCACAGTTCAGGACTTATTTTATGTGAAATTCAGACATGATTCTGCTGTACAGGAAAGACCATTTTTCCCAACAGAAAACAGCATTTTCTGTGCAGAAAATAATATTTGTATGCAGAAATATCATTTCTGCCGGTGATAATGGTGTTTGCATGCTCAAGGCCAAGAGTGAACTAGGAATAACCACATATACACATAGAAGTTGGGAAAATGAGTCTAGGGCCCTTTCCACACCTTACTTTCTTCCAGCGCTGGGGTGCAGGGATTGTGTGAGCAGCCTCCGGCAAGAAGCTCATGCATCCAGGGTCCTTCAGCTCCGCACGAGCTGCCTGCTTGCGCAAGAGCCCCACCTCTTCCTTCCACAGTGCAGCCTGGGAGTTTCCCAGGCTGCCCTGGGGCAGGAAGCGTGACCGGCACAGCTCTGGAGGCTCTGCACGCCAGGTAAGTGCACGTGGGGCCTGGGAGCAATGCGCAATTGCACATCATTTTCAGCTTCTAGCCAAAAATGAAAAGGTGCACAATTGGTACCTGCTGGCCCCTGGAGCATCATGCGATTGTGAGTGCTCATGCAGATCGCTCCTCACAATTGTACGATGCTCCAAGTGCTCTTTCGCATGGAAAATGCCATGTGGAAAGGGCCTAGAACTTTATTGGCTACAGCTGTGACAGGGTTAACATGCACATGGGTCCAGATCCATACATCAAGCAACCCACCTGTTGGCCAATGAGCCCAAAAACCTGCCAGGGAGAACCACCTGGTGGCAGGCACGGAGGCCACCTGCACACCAATAAGTGCAGAGGATGTGTGTACTGGCCAGCTGATACACCTGCTTTCCCTTGCACTTTGAATACCCTAAATCTCCATGTCTTGGATTGGAAAAACTACAGTCCCAGGCCAAGGGCCCACGCTGATGCCCACAATTGAGCCAAGTGAGAATGACACCTACAGCTAGGTTACAGACTGTGCCTGCAGTGGGGGGGGGGTGCTGTGAGAAAAACTGAGCTCCAGCTGTGAGGAGCTCAGATATACCCTCTGGCTGGACCAGAGGGAAGACTGGCCAGCTGAGGCCCCAACCTCAGCAACCAATGAGTTCAAATCAGTGGCTTAAGCTCATTGGCTGCTGGCCGCCAGGTCCTTTCCAGGCAGTGCAGAGGATGCCAGGAAGGTGGAAGTGACTGCTGCAATGCCACATGGCCACAGAGTCATGTTTTTCCCTGTCCAGTCCAACCCACAAACATGCCACATGGTGAGACATGCAGTGTTACTTCTTGCGTAGAAAATGCTGTAGTTGAGGATTTATGTTGTATAAAATCAACACATAATTTATTTGCATAGAAAACATTTTATGCTCAAGAAACAGCATTTTCTACACTTCCTGCCCAGAAAATGCTGTTTTCTGTGCTAAACAATCATAAATGAATTTTGTACACAAGAAGTTCCAAACTGTCAATAGGCTTAGAAAACTGTGGTATGCAAAGACTTTCTTACAGCAGGAAGAAAATTACTAAAATTAGTTGCTGTTTCTTTCAAGAAGAAACTTAGTGAAGAATTGCACCCCTCATCTCTATGTGTACACTTAAGTCCAGTTATGTATCTTACAGGCAGTAGAACAGTGCCTAGCTATGAGTCATCCTTCATTAATAGCCCTGCTTTATAAGCAGTCCAATCAAATCTTTCATGCATATGGCTTTGAATAAGTGCTGCTTATATTGATCACATCCTTCCAAATCAATCTTTGATTAGTCAAGTTCAGTGGTTAACAGAGCATGAGATACATGCAATTATGTTATGCTGCAGTTTGAAACCTAAATTCAGCAAATTGCATTGGAAAGAAAGCTTAAGTTCTGGCACAACATGAAGCCAAGAAAACCAGAAATGTTAAAAATAAAAATTAGGCCTTTCAAGGCTTTTAAATCCAGAATTTGCCTTTTTAAAAGTTTGAAACACTTTTTTCTTTTTTGAGCTGAGAACTGCTTGTGGGAGACCAAAGAAACAGAAAAACTGGTGAAATCCACTTCAGAGTTTTCTCATTCATACTCCCCATATCACATATAGCATGAGCAGGAAATGTAGTTCAAGGATGGGGCCATGGGAGGGAGAGGTTTGATTCTTAAAGGCTGCAGAGTGCAGCAATTCAGCTTTTGTAAGATAGTGGCTCATTTTGTTGTTGTTATAGTTTTATCTTTAATCTATCAAATGCAAAAATTCCAAAGGAGGCAGGGTGTTGTTGTTTTTTAACACACACACACCTATTTACCAAAACGGGCTTTCAGAAGAAAAATTCAAAGTACCAATGAAACTGCACTAATTTTGTGCCATGCCGGATCCATCATCCCGCTGGCTAGTTGAATGGCATAAAATTATTAAAATAGAGTTATGCAGGATCTCACCATTGTGCAAAAACTGCTTATTAGCTGGAAAATGGTGACAGCAGACAGCAGAATTGGATACTAAAGACCATTTTATGAATAATTTAAATCTTTCACTTGGAACTTTAAAGATCTGCAGGGGGAGGAACCTAAAGTAAGTTAGAGGGTTCCAACTTGACCTTCTCCTCTGTCACTCCTGGGTGGATCACCCAAGCTTGCCACAATTTTGGCTGGGCACCCACTCAGCCACCAACAAGGGAGACCCCCCCCATGTCCAGTGACGTAGAGGAAAACTGTGTGTCCCAAGCTGATCCTAATAGTAGTCTTCTGTTGTTGTTGTTGTTGTTGTTGTTGTTGTTGTTGTTGTTGTTGTTGTTTTGTGCCCTTAAGTCATTTCTGACTTATGGAGACTCTAAGGTGAACCAATCACAGGGTTTTCTGTGGCTGAGAATATGTGATGCACCCAAGGTCACCTAGTGGGTTTCCATGGCTAAGCAAGGAATTGAAGCTCAAACCACCTTCCCAAATCCTACAAACCACAGAATCAAGTTTGGAGATATTCCTTTCACAAATCAGCCCCTAGAGGGGTTTGCCATCACTGCCCCTTCAATTCTCCCACCTAACTGTTTGTAACCCCCTATTTATACTTCCACGCTTAGTGCCAATTATCCTATATTTCCATAAGACACAATGCAAAGTGGGGGGGGGATTCTACCCAGCCCCAAAAACAACCAACAATTTCCTGCACTGCCAGAAAAGTGGCTGCTTAGGCCAAGAGAAAAAAACCAAAGGGAGATTTTGAGGCACAGCAGGTCTATAAATTAATAGGCTCCACCTCTTCCTCCCAATGTTTGGTCCCATGAGTGCCAGCTCACCAATAGGATTTTACCCACTCTGGTCTCTCTTCCTAGAGGTGAAGAAAAGCAGCTGTCTCTCCTGCTGTAGTGGGTTGGTATGTGTGTGTAGGGCCAGATTTTGGCAAGTTCTCCACAGGCTTTATGTATCTGTGAAGTGCTTGCCTGTCTCACCTTCGCACAATGTCATGAAAAGCACACCATTTGTCCAATGACTGAACCTACATAAAAATACTGGTGCTTCCTTGACTAGGATGTCACCCTTGAGCTGCTTGCATAATGGTACTTACACCAGTGAGAGAAACCAACAAGATTCCAGCCCATCTCTAACTATTCCAGGTTGCTTAAATTCATTTATTAATAACAATGCATAAACATTCTTTTCACCAAATCTATCCATAGAACAAGGAGAGCCTTCTGAACAAATTGCATTCTACTGCAGTACTGAGACAGTGATCTGAAACATTTCTCCCATCTGTTCTCAATATGCACTTCTAAATCTTGAACATCAGATAAATACCATGGCTGGCACCTTGTTGCTGAATGGTGTAAGTCAATGGTGTAAAGCTGGGGAGTTTGGAATTAACTACTAACCACACAATGACCAAAAATCTTCCAAGCACACCTATTATCTGTGGCAGCCCTGCCCCACAACCCAGCCATTTCCTGGTCAATGGAGAGGGGAAGCAGTAGACAAGCATCCAGCTATTTTCCTAGAGCTGGATGCAAAACTACAAGTATCTACAGGAACCTCAGGGATACTCTGGAGATCTCTGGAGATGATGTCATTACTCTGCAACCAGCTATATGAGATATGGAGGATGCCATATCAAAAGTGATGGAAGACAATATCATGACATTGCCCACCTACCTCCCCATATAATTCTTAAGGATTGAGCAATAATTGGGGGGAGTTACTTCCCACAATTGATCTTTTGAATTTTCCTTTCTCCCTCTCACCCACTTTTGCTTCTCTTCCACATCCTCCTCCTCTTCTGGCAAGTGCCATACTGTCACAATATCAGCAGATGAGGGAGTAATAATTTGGTTAACCAGTTTTTTAGGCCACTTCTGCACTACACTGTTATAGTGTTATTATTTCACTTTCAACATCCTGTGGAATTCTAGGATTTGTAGTTTACTGAGGCCAAAGAGCTCTCTAGCTGAGAATTCTAAATGCCCCTTCCATAGGATGTTGAAAGAGGAATAAAAGCACTGGAACAATGTAGTGCGGAAATGGCCTTAATATCCACATTTGGCAGGAAATGCAGACAAGGAGGAACTCATTGAATGGGCTGCCTTTATAACTGAGAAGCTCTTATTGCCTTTATGTACTGATTGATACATGAGTTGCTCTTTTAGGGTACAACCCCCTTCATTCCTAACTAGTGGGGATGGGGATGACAGAATTGTCCAGAATTCTTATAGGTTGTGAGATCAAGGAAAACTGTTGGTCTATCATCAATTTACTTCCAAAGTTTACTATCAAATTTACTATGCAAATAACTTAAAATGGCATTCCTAATTCTGGTGGTCTAAAGTGTTTTCTCAAAACAGTAAGGCATTTTCTGCACCACGTGGCTGCCCTGCAGTCACAACATGATGGCAGCACTCCATGAGTCACACTTCTGCACGACATCATTGCAGTCCCACTATCATCTCGTTGTCGTACGAATGCAGTATTTGTAAAACAGAAAAATCTATTTTGCACTTACCATTGTGCTGTGCTGCCACCTTTTCTGGCCATGCAGAAGGGCTGAAGCATGCTCACGACACCTCCTTCCCCAGTGCAGCAATGGCAAATGCACGGCCGCACTGCGGAAGGGAAGAGGCAGGGACAGAGTGCTCCCCTTTGCAGTGACCAGTTGAGGTGCAGAGGGGAGTATTCCTGGCATGCGTTCTCTCTCCGAACAGGGCTGCAGCGAAAGAACATCACTGCACCCCATCATGCGGAAAGGGCCTAAGTCTAGCAGTGTGACATTTGGACATTGTACAAATGGCCACCCTAAATTCTCAAACTTAATTGCAGGCATAGACTCTGGGAGTAGGAGCAGAGAAAAAGAGATAGTTTTAACAACTAACTTAAAACTAACAATTTTTATCTGGCATAAGCTTTAGTAGGCTGATCTGCTGAAGTGGATCGTAATCCACCAAAATTTATGCCAACTAAGACCTGTTCATTTTTAACAACTACTTACTTAAAAAAAAAATGATGAACAATCTTTTGTGTTCTCTAGAAATTTTTATCAAGCTTATCATTATACTGGAGATGGGAATGGGAAATAATGTTTGATGCTGAAGTATTGAATTTATTTAGAGTTAAAACAGGGTATAGGAGAAGAAAGCAGAGCTTCAGCAAAATCCTATAATAAATGCTAACTCTGAAGTAATCCTTGTTTAATGTGATTTACTCCCAGAAAGGTATTGCAGGATTACAGACTGTATTGGGATAGACCTTAATAGGTATTATTCAGATTTTCAATTACACCTAAGATTGTAGAATCTTAATAAAGCAAGCAACAACAAGTAAAATGCACACAATGGTAGATTTCTTCCTTTAAAAGTACAAAATCTATTAGTTGCCAAAATCAATCACTGCTCTTAAATGAAACTAACAAGTTCACTATGTAAGAGAGAAGCAAAGAGCAACATGTGGCAGCCTTTTCATTAGCAAAGCTGGAGGATAACTTTAGGTGATGTACTAGGTAAAAGAGTCAACAAAAACCAAATCGGAGTGTATAACTTGATGTCAACTAGTAAAGTGCCACCATCCATTTTCAGAAAATAGTCTGTTAAATTGCATTTAACAGTGCAATAATATTTCTGATTTTGTGATTTTTTTAATGAGCCCACATTTCATTACGTGTTGTCTTTCTATGATAAATTAAAATATCTGAGGCTGCAATACTTTTCTTGCCATTTGTGCAAAAAGATACAGACTTTCCCAGAATTTTTCTTTTTCTCCAAGACAATGTTTTTGTGAAAGCAAATATTTTATAACCAAGTCCTAAAATTGAAAAAAACATAAAAAATGTGCAACCACCCTCTTATAATTTTGTTTCATGGGGATGCAAAGTTTGAAATGCTCTGTTCCTCCTCACAATTTGCATTCCTAAAATTATACCCCAGTTTATAATATATGTTTACTCACACACAACCATTATTTTTGCATAATAAAACATAGAATACTCAAGTTCTAAGTCCCTGTGATAAGGCTACCTTGTTCTTGACTTCAGTTCCTTCAGGATCTTCAAAATACTGCTAATATTCTCAAATAATTCACAGGAATTGGGAACAATGCTTACTCTTAGCAGTGAGCTAATTGATTTCCTTGAATGTGGCAATGAAGGGCTAATCCAAAGTTCATTAAAGTTAATTAAAAATAACTGTGCTGCCTTTGGGCTTTCCCCTGCATCTTTTCATATACTCTGTAGTAGTCACACCAGTTTCCATCAGCCTTAGCCAAATTTTTTTTATTGCTCTGTTTAGCAAAATGAAACAAACAAGACTTTTTTTCCTTAAGAAAAGGAAAGATAATTAAGATGCTAATTGTATTTGCTGGGAGGGAGCTGGTGGTAGGATCAAGTGTTGAGCTGACCACTTATTGAATGTTAATTGAATTTTTATAGCTTGGGATTATGTGTAATGATGCAAGTCTAGGTACACCTTCTTAGAAACAAATTCCCACTGAATTCAACAACTTTCTTTTGAGTAAATATAAATATTTACTCAGCAGCAAGAAATTTATTTTGTTTTCTCACTCTCTATTTCAGTGGAGGGATCAGAAGCTATTATTTCTGCCATAACTTTAGTTTCACTGTAGTAAGTTTGTTCATTTTCGCATTCCATTTTTTCTTTGAAAATAATAAAAGTGTGTATATGTGTGTATGGCGGGGGGGGGGTGATTTCCAAAAGGGCTCCAGAGTTGATGAACAAATAAAAGCAACTAAAATGGTAAAAATATTTTTTAAAAATTAAAGCACATTAAAATACTGTTTGCAAACTTTTAAAAATAGTCTAAAACCAACTTTAAAATACAACTTTTTTTTAAAAAAAAAAATAAAACTGAGCAGTTTCAAACATTAAAAATCACCCACTAGAAGCACAGTACAGATGAAGTCAGCTTATCTTTGATGGCAAGGAGGTTTGTTATCAGGGTGCTGCCATAGAGAAAGCCATGTTACATGTGCGTACTTCATGAGGTGTTGGGACATGCAAAAAGGCCTTCTCTGAGGATCTAAAAATTTTGGGCAGGCTTATGTGACAGGAGATGGTTTTTCAGATATTCTGGCCCTTTACAATCAAAGAACGAAAAATAACCTAGTTGATGAGGTAAAATTAGATGTACAGGTACCCATCGTGATAATCTCCACATATATCCCACAAACACACCCCACTAGCAGAGATTTGTTTAAAAGTAATATCCGTGTTGATTCATATCAACAAATTAGTTCTAAGAGTTTTCCTTTCCAATGACAGCGGATCTTTGGTATTGTCCTGTTTAGCTACTCTGTTACTCTCAAGAAAACATACAGGTTTTTCCCATTGCATTCAATGAGGTGCAGGATGCTTAGATTACAACAGTTGCTGGAGTGAACAGTTTACAACACATACTGGGTTATACAGTGGTACAAGATTTTGCACAAGCAAGATGTCCATTGGTAGATTCTCTGGGTTTACACCTCCTCCAAACTTCCAGCTTTTCCCAAGGAGCTAACTTCCCAGACTTTGACCCAAAGAATTCCTGCCTCTCCTGTGTTATCTTTATTTTAGTTCTCTGAGTATCTCACTTGACACTCTCCCAGCACTTTGAGGCTATCTTTCTCAACCTATCCTCTTTAATCCCTTTTCCTGAGGCTGAGATCCAGACCTCTTCCTTTGATATGAGATCCATTGTTAATTGCAGTTCTAACTCAGATTATCTAAAGCTTATCCATAGTAAATAACTTGTTGATTGCTATTACTTCCAAGTAAACAAAGCCTTGTCTGGCCGATCTGGCTAAATACCCATGTACAACTACCCTACAGATTATACCCAATGTCCAACTTTGACCATACGGTGGTATGTAATAAATTATATTCATACAAACCTTATGTTTACCTTTATAGTATATTCTACAGTCATGTATAATTGTAGATTAGCCATACCATACTATGTCATGGAGCACACCCAACGTGACAGGTACTGTTAATGAATCTTAATTACCCATTTAAGCCAAAACAAAAATGCAGGCCAAAACAAAATGCAGGTATGAGTGAAAGGAACAGAAGTTTAGCCATCAAGAACTGAATGCATAGTGTTGCCATCCATAAACTGCCCCCACAGACTTTCATGGACTAAACTCAGTCGCTTAGTGGTAGTTGGACAGAGGTGGGGAGTGGGAGGGTATCAGAGGCAAGTACATGAGATTATAGGGAAAAAGGAATTTACTTTGCCCATTTGGACCATATGCTCTGATTTTCATCAATTCCATACACATGTGAGCTGTTTCACAGACATAATATCTGTGCACTACTGGAAATTATTAATAACCTTTTCTGCCATGAAAATGCTTAATTTCCTTTTAAAGCCCACAGATGACCTAACTACATGTGATCTCAAGTTCCTCATCACATTTATTGTGCAAGATCTCTTAAATGCTAAATGCATCAGGTTGGGAAAGGGTGACAATTAGGTGTGGAAAGAATATTCAAATCCTAGAAGAAAAAGGAGTTTTCAAGTGTTGCAAAGCCCTGCTGAGAATCATGAATGGACAAGAATTTTTATAGTTTGGGACTTAGTCTGTGCAAAAAAATGCATGTGCATATTTTGGGGCAAAAAATGGCATTTTCTCCACAGAATTTTTATTTTCCTGCATAGAAAGCTAGTTCTCTGCATGCATTTCTGGGCTGAAAAACAACATTTCTACACATTCTGCAAAAAAGTCCACATACAGATTTTTCACAGAATAAACTCCAAACTGTGAATAGTCCTTGAAAACTAGATGGTTGTCAAGGATTTCTTTGCATTGAGGAGAAAACAGGGTGAATTACTCATTCTTGTCTGCAAGAATTAAATTCATAACCATTTACATCTGTGAGGTTGCAAAGTCCCTGCCTTGGGAAATGAATACAGTCTGCTGGATGTATATTGGGCCAGTGTATTTAACCACTACAGAAGTAGTTACTATGTAGCACTGGTAAGTTTTAATCTAATTATTACAAAGTATTTATTTCTAATTGGTTATTGCAACCATTTATCCAGGGAGTGGGGAAGAACAGATAAGAGTGAAAATGAGAGTGTAGCCTGGAGAGGTTGGTTGTTTTGAGAACCTGGTGTCTGCAAGATAAGGGGCAGGAAATATGCAATAGGGTCAAACCAGTCAAGGATGGGAAGAAGTGTGTAGCAAGAAGGGGTCTGGTAACTATTGAGGAGATGGTGTGATGCATGGATTTATGGTCCTCACCAATCACTTTTCTGAATGCCTTAATTTGAAATGTTAACCTATAAAAGTTGTAAGCTGCATAGGCACTTTACACCCAGCAGCTTTGGTGATAGTGTGTTGTGTTGCTCATGTTCATCTTGTACAAATAAACTACTGCCTACCTCAGAGTGGATCTTGTGATATATGGATTATCCAGTACATGACAACATCACTAATAACAATTAAAGGAAGCAGATGAAATATGAGAGACAACGTTATCATTCAAACCCAGAGCTTAGAAATAACAATTTATTTGTTTGCAATGAATTCCATTTTTTTCTCAATCATGAAAAATACAAATAAACTGAGTAGAAAGGTAGAAATGATTACATAAATAATGAAGAGCTTAGACTTTCTGAATATTCCTAGTGAAAATGTTCTTAGCGAATTAACACTAGGAGCTTCAGGAGTGAAAAGAGCCAGAAAATATATTTGATTGTGAGCATATAGAGCTACAATAAAGGTAATGCAAACAAGCTTTCACAATATAGCTTGACTTTCCACCTGTAGACCTATGGTGTACTTCTGCTCCCCAAAATTGCTCTGAAGGGGCTTTCAACTCTTCAGAGTAAATTTGAGGAGGTGTGAAGAGCTCCCATCAGCAGGGAGAGAGACATCATTCCCCTAGTAGTCTCCATTCCACTTGTACATAGTAAATCAAACTCATAGCTTACACATCTCTGCTAGCTTCAGGTGTTTTGTTCTTGAAGTATTACAGTATATAAAGGCAAGGATACTTTTCTGAAATTCTAAATACATTATCTTCCTATCACCCAAGCAGGGAATTAAGAAGTTATTACTGGCAATCCTTCCCTGTGCTAATTTTCATATAAATGTCAAGATAAGATGCAATAGGGAAAGGTTTTCAAACAATTCATCTCATCACCAGACGTGACTGAAGATAAGTCCTAATTAGGTCACATGTGTGATCTATTTGAGACTATTCAATAATTAAGCTGACATAACTACCCGTCCTTTCCTCTTCAAATGGCTCTGAAAGCAGTGCTTTAATTAAAAGTGAATTTATGTAAATTCAGAGCCAGATTATTTGAACGGTTCAAATTAACCTTCAGTCCCATTTAAAAAGCAATTCAGATCCAAAGACCTGGCATCATTACTTTACTAGGGGTAGCACAAAGCAAAACCTTTAGTCATAAGAATAGAGGAGTATATCTCTGTGTGTGCATATGTGCATGTTCTCCAGCTTTTAATATGAGCTTATGGGGGCGGGGGAATGGATTGAATGTCAGAATCCAGACTCATTAGTTAAGACTAGGGGGGAGGAAAGGAATGGATTTTATTTAATGGTGTAGAGGTAGAAGAGAGAGAGAGAGTGAAAGTCATTTGAAAATGAAATTCCCGTGAATCAGTTAGAGACCATGAGATGTCACTGAACATTGTGCCAAAAACATTATCAGGTTTCCACTTGGATTTTAAAAAGAAAAAAAAACTATTTTTCTGTAGAAACTGTGTTCTTGTCAGATCTTTCTAGAAAAGTCAAGGTTCCATTTTTCTCTCGGATACCCAAGGAATTTCAAGGGGAGCCAAATGCTTTTATAAGGGCAAAAATGTATTAAATTCTTAGTCTCTCTTATTAAAAAAAAACACCTGATAAGTAACTTTTTAAAAAGTTATTAGTTTTATTGCAGTTCCAAGACCACAGAACTAGTAGACTGCTGTTATATTAACAGCAGAGTTTTTTTAAAACAAAAGGCAATTCTTTAGTTTCCCTTTATTTTTAAGTCTGAGTTACTTTTTTTAAAAAAGACAGAATGCTACAAATCACTGGCCTTCATTGTAAACCACAGCTAAGTAGTGAGGACACAGACATTCTGTAGCTATAAAAGTAACTAGATTATTTACCACAAAAAGAAAAAAGTTATCCCTTCCCTTGACAATCACAGAGACACTTAGTTATGCCTTAGCTATTGTGAGAAGGAATTAATTAATCATTGTTTGCCATGCTACTTCCAGTACATTCAAGAGAGATTGTCTGAAGTTTCTTGGTTTCACATTTGTGTGGAGAGAAACTTGGCTTCAGATCAACTGAGAACCTGGTATGCAAGCTGGGAATTTTAGGGTTATTTTATATAAAAATGTTTGAAGAGTTCACTCTTTCAGAATTTTGACATGAACATATCTAGACTAAATCCCAAACTGAGTAGACCCACTAAATCAATTACTGAATGATAAATCATCATTTAAATAAATCCCATTGATTCAATATTTACTTTAGTCTGGACTAGCAATCAGGTCTGGGCCTACTTTGTGATTCCCAAACTAACCTACAGGGGCCTTTCCGCACTACATTCTTAAATTATTGCACTTTCAACATCTTGTGGACTTCTGGGGTTTGTAGCTTACTGAGGCCAAACAGCTCTTTAGCTGAGAATTCTAAATGCCTCTCCCTAAACTTCAAACTCCGGGATTCCATAGGATTTTGAAAGTGGTATAATAGCACTATAACAGTGTAGTGTGGAAAGGCCCTGAGTCAGAATGCAATTATATCTCAGGTTTGCACTTCTTGGTGTGCCACAGTGCAAGTTTGGGCTCAAAAAGGTATAAAAATGAATTTTTTTTAAAAAAGTGCACTTTAGAATAAGAGGCCACCATGCATGCATACTTTGATGTAATATATGTTGAGAATGCACATTTCTGGTGAGAAAATATATTTACAAATGCATACTCAAATGCATGAGGGTTTTTTTAAAAAAAATCTCAGAGTAAACTGGAAACAGAATGGAATAGAATCATGAATGAACACATGCAAAAATGATATACAACATAGAAATGAGTTGATTTGATTCACTCTTTCCTTTCAGAAACACAGGGTGGCTAGTACTGAGATTCTAGCTCCTGTCTGACTGCTTGATCATTATCTGGCTGATAACAATATTGTTAGGGTGGTAATTCACAGTTACAGCTCCTTCCAGAAAATGTGTCAAGCCCTCTTCAAGGAGATTCCATTTTGTTCTTCTTCCCAATGATTTCCCATCCCTCCCTCTCCACAACAGTCAATCACCATTCCATGTCCAATGAACATTCTGAATCCCACAGAGCTGTTTTTGATGCATGGAAGCAGATACATCAGCTCTCTTCATCAAAAAACATTGTGGGCATTGCAAAGATGCAAATTCTATCTGTTGTGCGTTTTGAATTGATGACAGCTATTCGCATATCCAAGTCAGCGTCAGACATTACTTGTGGTGATCATGAGACTGATATGCATGTGTGGAAAGAAGCGCAGAGATACCAAATGAAGTGTGTCCTCAAACTCTACAGACACTTGAACTGATTTGCTTTGGAAAGAGGATTCATTGGAAGATCAAAGGCCATGGAATCTTTCTCCCTAAAATTCCCCTCCCCACACATAAGCCAATATAATATCTCATGATGAGTTGACTCTGGATTCATCTTCTGAATCCTTATCTCTGATGAAATGCTGCATAGATACAGCAGCACAGAGCTGTGTCTCTGCTGTAAAAATCAAAAGGTCAAGTACAGCCGCATGGCTACCCAGAACGATTATGATTACTAATCCTTACCGCATCATCTGGAAGTCCCTAGTGGGCACTTATGCAAGCACAAATCTGATTAAATAGTTCATAAATAATAGACTGAGAAAGAGTATCTTCCGATAAATGGGGCACTGGAAAAAGAGAGAGAGAGAGAGAAATGATGAGAAGCACTTCCGAAAGGGATGCTTGATTCTGAGCATTAAGCCCGAAGCATTTTTGAAGTTGGCATGCAAAGGTTTCATATTTGGTTGAAATTAGAAGCACAATGAAGAGGACAATGCTATGCATACTTGTACAGAATGCACTACTTCCTATGTTCTCAGACTCAGTCATAAAGAGGAAAAGACACACACAAATGTAGTACATTGTACAAAGGATCAACTAGTCTATCACTTTTGTTTCCAGTAATGGTGAGGCAGAGTTCTCTTATGTTTGAGAAAGGACAAGGCTGGGAATGACTGAACACATGTCTTCGTCTCAACATATACTCCTAGGACCTTAGTCAGCAGGGGGAAGGTTCTGGAGAACTATGGGGTCTGGACACCCATGAAGACCAAACCCAGGCTTTCATTCCATTTCTGTGAGAGAGAAAAAGATCACACAAGGGATGCAATTATATGCAATTGAACTTGGAGTGATCCCCACCAGACATTATGGAACCTATTTCTGAGTAGGCATACACTGTATCACACTAAAAATTGCCTGTGGATATTTATAGGAAATTATTTTTCTTTGAGATTTGCTGGAGCCTAAAAAAAAGCAATGTGAGACCATAACGCAAGGAATATATTAAACACTGAACTGTTAGCCTAGACCTACTTCTTAGCCAGGGAGATCTGTGCTTCCATCAAGAGCTATAATTTCCAGAATTCTTTAGACTCAGGTAAGAGGAAGGGGCAGTTTGTGAGATAACACAATATTGAGAACATCAGTCCCATGGACTTAAAGAATCAATGCTGCTGGTAACAAAAACCTTACACAATAGTCAGCAAGCTTTTCAAGACTCATTTAGGCCTGATACTGATACGTTAAGAGTACTTTGAAACCTAGGAATTCTATAGATGTCTTTAGGCTAAGCAGATCCCGGAGCATTTAATGCAAGTGCAGTGCCTGAGAAGCAGCACATAAGGGTCTCCGCCATCTCTCTGGTATCAAAATAAATTGAGCAATGCTAGCTATTTCTAGGCATCTGAGGGAGGAACTTCTTTAATACATTTTTTTCTGAGGAAGATATCTAGCAGGTAGGGCTAACACTAATGGGGATATAAATACAGTACAGTTTTATAGAAACAATCAGGTCAGAATTTCAGGGTTCGATAGCCTTGATTAAATGCAAAACCAAAAAGGAGACCCAAAAACACAGGTTCCTTTATGCTTTTGCATCCACAGTATTTCACCCTCACAATTACCTACTGGGGGAGAATGAAATAGAGGGAGACCTATTTTTCAAAGTTTATGAGGGAAAATTAACAATTTAATGCCTTTTCCAATAATTGAAGCAGGAAAGGAAAATGAGTAGTATGGTAATAAACTATGACCTTGACCTTATTCAGTCAGCTCTTAATAAGCACACCCAGGCATCCAATGACAGTTACATGACTAAACATCATAGAATCATGGAGTTGGAAGAGAACCTGGGGGCCATCCAGTTCAACCCCCTGCTATGCAGGAACACCCATCAAAGCATTCCCAACAGATGGCCATCCAGCCTCTGATTGAAAACCTCCAAATAAGGAGTCTCCACCACACTCCGAGGCAGCATATTCCACTTCTGGACAGCTCTGACCATCAGGAAGTTCTTCCTGAGGTTCAACTGGAATCTCCTTTCCTGCAGCTTGAATCCATTGCCCCTTGTCCTAATCTCTGAAGCAGCAGAAAACATGCCTGTTCCTCCTCGGCATGACATCCCTTCAAATATTTAAACATGGCTATCATGTCCCCTCTTAACCTTCTCTTCTGCAGACTAATCCATTTACACAAAATAAAATAAAATATTTTTCCCCACATATTGAGAAAATAAGTGTCAGAGAGAATTTCCTTAGGTCTCTCCATATACTTAAGCAGGGCTGGTCCAAGATTTTTTTTAAATTTTTTTATTTTCATATTATTTGATTTGATTTGATTTTTTTGCCTGAGGGAAAGAACAAAGTGGGGCTCCATTCCATTTTCTGTATAGTACTGTCATTGAGCGTTACCATTACACTGGAAATGAGAGCACTCCTCTACCACATCAGCAGAACAGAAACCAAAAGATTAATTTAGGGGTAATTTAAGCTCTGGGTAGTTTTCCTCTTTGTTTTCCAGAAAAGGGGATAGTCAGAAGCCAGAGAAGGAAAGTTGGTGAGACACCCCTAGTCTCTCAAAGTTGGTGAGACACCCCTAGTCTCTCAAGCATTTCCTACCTATGATGATGGTATCTTTCTGTCTAATGGTAAGACTGGCCCTATAGGAAAATGTATTTGTATGTTAAATCTTCAGTGTTTTCTAGGGACCTTGACTGGAACTCTAGCCAGTTCCTTATATATATAATGGATTGAGTGGGACACATGCAAAACTACCTGTGGGAAACAATTAACAAAATAAATGGAGTAATTGAGAACATTTTGGAATTAAATAAAAAATGTACGATTTTGAATATAAATAATTTGGGATTAGAGAGAGATGAGGGGTATTTGAGGACAGCTCAGGCCGTTATTGCATTTGGACGGAAAGATGAACAAAAATGGAAGGTGGATAGATGACAATAGTATATTTCAGAAAATGTGATGTTTGATTTTATATTAGAAAGAAGAATGGGGTATATGGGTCAGTTGAAAGAAGATGTTTGGCTAAGGAAATGGAATAAACTAACAGGAACAATTAAAGAAGAGGAGGGATACAAAATTATAAAAGATGCAATTAATATGATTCTCCACATCAAAGGAAAGTGGTTTTAAATAACAATTAACTTCGTTTCCTAGGGAAGTAGAGGAGGTAGGGAAGGAAGGATTATAGTAGTAGGAACATTGTTAAATATGTCTTAAAAACAAAACAAATAAAACTACCATGAATGTTTACATGAGATAATTGTATTTGTAAGGTTTCCTACCATAATGACCACCAAAGACTGAATTTATGGTCACTGGTCTGTACACACAACTTCTTTAAAGTCACTTTAGGATTATGAAGATTTGAAATGCAGTTCCTTACTGACCTTATTTATTAGAGTCAGTTGCTCTCCCTAAACATAGCTCACCACTCTTCCTTCAAGATGGGAACTGAGGAGCATCTTGCTCATCCCCTCCATTGTCACTTTTTACACATGGAAAGTGATGTGTCTGAAGAGAATAGCTTCCTCTTAGCATGGAGGCAAGACCCTTGAGGAAATAGTAACACTGGAACAGGGCTCATGTCTATTTTCTGGTTGAAACACAGCCCCAATTTTATCTTGTCTTGTCTTTGGGGGGGGGATGTTGGTGATGCCTTTCCCAAAATGTATTAATAATAAATGCAGCTTCACTTTACCTAGCAGTTCACTAGAGTTCTGCAGATTGCTATAGATCAGAGGAGTTTATACGAACGACAGTGAATTAACAGGGAAACAAACACACAAAATTTGTGTATTACTTTTGTTTTATTACCCCAAAACATGGGTGCCACAAGAGCAATGATACCAATGCCTCCGTTCAAAAGTGGGGAATGAATTAGCTCAAAGTTGGAAGCTTGCAAGAGGGAGGCAACTTAGCGAGACCTTTCCTACCAACATTTATGGGCGTAGGTAGGAAAAGAATCAGCTAAGAGTAAAATGTAAACTAAAGATGTGCTTTATTGAAATAAGATCACTCTCACACACAACAATTCAAGCATACGCACTGTCAGCGCTGGCGGAGGTCAAGCAGGGGCTGGATCGGAGCCGGGCACTAGCAGCGCTAGTGCAGTCCTTCGCAGAAGCGCTGCAGCACACAATCTGGGGGAACTTAAAGCAGGCCTTAGCAGCAGGCGTCAACAGAAAACGATAATGGGTTACTTCACCCGGAACGCAAAGAGGTTACTTCAGCAAACGCTGGGGTAGGGTCTTGGAGGAACCAGGCATCAGGAAGCGGGCTCGGACGGGACTGGAACAAGGCACGGGCGGCAGACGTCCTGGAAGCCGACGGTTGTTGCTCCGTACCTCTTCCAGCCCCGCGTCTGCCTAAAAAGGCCTCTAAGCCGGGCAGCGGCCAATCCGGCCCGAGCACGTGGCTGGGCTCACAGCTGCGCTACAGCTGGGAGCTCCCTGCCCCCAGGTGTTTCTCCTGTAGCCGCCGGGATTGGCGGCTGGCCTCCTTGAGCCGCCGCCGCCGCCGCTGGAACGTCGGCGGCAGGGCGGCAGCCTCAGCCTCTTCTGAGGCAGCCTCGAGAGTAGGCGGTGCCCTGGGATCAGGCCTGGGACCCGCCTCCTCCAGCGGGTCTCTGCCTGCCACGCCCAGCGGCACAGGAGCCGGGCCAGCGGCCTCCGCAATGCCAGGACAAACCTTGGCGGCAGCGGCAGCCTCCGTCACGCCGGGGAGACTCCTGCCGGGATCGGTGTCCACCGCGGCATCCCGGCGATCCCCCCCGGCGGCAGAGCCCTCCGCGGCGGCCGCACGGTCCCTGTCGTCGGCTGCGGCCTCCGGAGGGCCCGGACCTGCCTCCTCCTCCTTGGAGGTAACTGCGGCGTCGGCCTCCGCGGCGCCTGCCAGCGCAGCCACACCCGAGGCCCTGACACACACAATCATACAAGGACTAGCTGAAGATAAGGGAGGAAAGTGGGATAGAGGCTGTTGAGGGATTTGGGCAGTAATTACCAGATCTGGAGAGAAGTGGAGAAAAGCAGTGGTGTGGCTTAGGTAAAGATCCTAAGGACAGTTTTCAGTTAGGAGATGGATGGACAGAGTGATGTTCAGATCTGGAAGAGACTACACTAAGAAGCCTGGAATCAGGGGTATTTGTACCTGAAAAGTAGCTGGTGGCAGTGGAAGATACGTGCAGTTCCAGGTGAGGAACAATGGGAGTTGCAACACGAACAATGGACTATTAATCCACTAATGTCCACAGTGTCTGCATGACAAAGGCATCATAGGTGTTGTAATAGCTGCCTATTGTGGGTGCTACGAGGAAAAAGGAAAAAGTCCAGGTGAACAGGGGAGAGTATAAGTTAATCAACATCCTAGTGGGCTTCTAGCTATTGTGTTCTCTGGGAAAACTCCAACTTCTATTTAAGCTTATTATCCACAGAAACAACATCTACTGGCCTGAAAAATGACCTAGTTGTGGCTGGAGATTGTCTTAGGCTGACCAGCTTTTCCTTCCCATGTTCACAATAAGAGTTTTCCCTCTGTTGGTGTGACCTCCCAGACACTTTCAGGTTCGATTATGATATCAGTGCCAATTAATGCTTTGCCAATTAAACATGACACCAGTTGGATATGCTGCCCATCCAAACCATATCAGTACTGGGGACCAGATATGGGCCCTGACCCTCCCACAACCTGGAAATTGGCTGTGAGATATAACTTCTGTTTCTTTGTTTTTCCATGCTTATGATCCAAAAGATAATAAGATGATCTATTTACGTTTTGGTGGTGGTTGTTCTTGTCATTGGCTGCTACTGTTGACTTTTAATTTCTTAAAATTTGCCCTTTTGCTTACTGATCAGCTGTTTTAATGGCATGGAGAATAGAAATGGATGAACTACTAATATATGGGTAGGTAGGTAGACAAATTATTTATAGGTGATTTGATATATGTGATTATACTTGAGATATTGTTATAATTACACTGTTAATTTTGGAATATGGGGCGGTAGGAATTTATTCATCATTGTTTAAAAAAAAACTTTAAAATTGCCTTTTTGGTTATTGATATTCTCTTTGAATGAAGGGGAGGTCGCAGCTCCTGTTTTTTCTTAATTAGAGCCTTATATTTTAGTAGAATAATTTTATTACATTAGTTATGATTTTGAGATGTCTTGAAGGTCCCTTCAGGGAACAGAAAGGTGTGGAGAAGGGGATCGTTAAATATCTAGTAAAAAATTGATTGTTAACATTAACATCCTTTGTCTTATTTTACTTAGCTCAAACCAATTCTCAGGGTCATTCCGCATTAGACTGTTATAGTGCTATTACTCCACTTTCAAAATCCTATGGAATCCTGGGGTTTGCAGTTTAGGGAGGGGGCCTGTAGAATTCTCAGCCAGAAAGCTGTTTGCCCTCAGTAAACTACAAACCCCAGAATTCCACAGGATGTTGAAAGTGGAATAATAACACTATAACAGTGTAAGGTGGAAAGGCCCTCAGGCTGAAAGCTCACTGAGGCTGTAATCCTAGCCCCCTTACAAATTGGGCTTGCTTTGGTCAGACAGTGCTTTGGATTGCATTATAACATAGGTCCTAGGCTCACAGACTAACAATTCTTTACCTGCTAACATACATAGTGAAGCATTATGTTATTGGGTTTTTTTTTACAAAGCAAACAAACAACAAATTTGGGGAAAATAGAAGCTGAGAAGAGACCAGGGTGATTAACCTGTTCTCCAAATATAAGTTTTCTGTGCATGATTGATTGTCATCACCTGTTTGATTAAATTCATTTTCATTTTGAGGATGTAAAATGCTACCAATTGCTAAATACCAGGGTTCAATTCCCTGCTCAACTATGGAAAAACACTGGGTGACCTTGGGCATGTCAATCACTGTCATCCCCAGAAAACCCTGTGATAAGTTTGCCTTAGGATTGCCATAAGTCAGAAGTTACCTGACGGCACACAACAACAACAATACAAGGGAAAGGAACCTGTGACCCTTCAGATGATGTCAGACTATAACTCCCATCATCCACTGCCATTTTCCAGGCCAGTTGGAGCTAATGAAAATGTGAGCCCAACAAGGGCCACTCTGTCTTCTAACAGTGAACAGATTGGTTTCCCAAATCAAATTTTTGCCCAGAATTTCTACAAGTCTATCCTGAGTGTGCAAAAGTTACTCTTTGTAAACCCTAGATTAGTCCAGCCAGTATGGCTACTGTAAGGCTGTAGAATGTATTTTTTGCACAACTACATTCAGAATCAGGGCGTAGTTTGTACATATATATGTGTGTGTGTGTGTATATATATATATGTATTTTCTAAGCGTTCATTCTACCTTCATGCACATTGGCCAACTTAGACATGCTTGAGTATCAGTACAAATATGAGAAATTATTTCTCATTGGTTTTGCAAGAAACCGAAATATTGTTTTTTTCAGAACCAGCCAAGCTTCTAGGTACTTCATTTAATCTACAATTATCTTTAATAGTCTTTGAATTACAAGTATTACATTCGGTAAAGATTTTCAAATCCTATTTGTGCTTACATTTCATTGTAATCAACCAGATGCCTATTGTGCATATCAATAAAATGGTACGTGCCTAGTGTTTTCCTCATTCAAAATATTCTTTTATAAAACTCCTATCAAATCCAAGATGAAAATCAAAAAAGCTGTTTGCAGAAACATTCAGGGGAGATTAGAATATTCTCAATTTCTCCCATTTAATTAGTGTGATTGTTAGTCTAAATGGGCACACTTTTAAAGATCATTAAATAAGTTTTATTATAAGTACTTCAAAGTGAGCAAGATCTTTTTCCCTCCATTTGAGGGTTCCAATTGTCTTGCATATGTTTATGCACCTGAAAACCTCATTCATCTCATGTATACTTTATGGAAATTATATTCATTTTATGTTTCTTTGGTTGCTATTTTTTTACAGTACTCCTGTGAATCTTCAATTCCTTCCTCCCTCCCTCCCTCCCTCCCTTTCATGATGCAAATCTTTGCAAGGTGGGTCACAACTAAGCTCAAAATACAGTAATATGGATCACAAAAAAGATAATGCCCAATAATAACACTATGTCTTTCCCAAAGAGCAATGAGTAGTTTAAATCCATTTGCTATTCCCATCTAGGAACACCACTGAATCAATAAGATTTCCATGAATTATGTTGACTTACCATTCAGCAATTGATTCAGTTGGTCAACTTGGGTTGAGACCAACAAATAGATTAGATTAGAATATGGAAATGTTACCTTTTTGGATTAATGCTCCTAGATTTTCCCAGCAAACGTACCCCTCAACTGATAGGTTCTGGGAGTTGTGACCCAAAATTATCTTTTCCAAACTCTAAGAGCAACAAGCTTTCAATTCAATCTGTAGGTGGGATAAAATTACAGTTAATTTATATCAGGTTGTGATGTCTGTCTTTACCTACATCCCTAGAGTTGTTATTATTATGAGCCATTGCTATCACTGACCTTGTAGCAGCAGCAATGTTTATGAAATGCTTTTTCTTAGCTCCAGAGTTTTCAAACAAAAATATGGTAATACAATAACTTCACATCAGAATAAAAACAAAACTAAACTGTTATGTAAAACACATCTGAATACATGTAATTTTTTTTTCTTTACTACATAAAAAATTGATATTCTTTGAGAAATCACAAGATCCTTCAGGAATCTTTTTGTACACATTTATCCCTCAACCTTGCAGAAATTAGCATTCTAGCAAATGTATATCCTGCTCGGTAGTGATCTGCACAGGGCAGCATAATTCTTTGAAATTAATCTACCCACAAACTATCACCATTAAGGTCAGTGTACCTCAGTGAGAGAAAAATTTATAATACATCCTAGCAATACCATTGTGACAGGCCCTTATTCTCCCTCAGATTGATTTGGTAGTTCCACTCTAATAAGGTGCCCTGTCAATATAACCGTGACTCCACTATTTCATCTCAACCTTTGTGTAATAGTGCTAGAGTCTTGAGTGTTCACTCAGAATCAAATACTTTATTTAAGGGAGTATGTACTCTTTATTGCCAGTGACTTTAGTTTACTCAGGCCAACTCAGTAGTTATAAAACAAACTTTAACATTTATTATAGTACCAGTGGAAATAAAGTATCTTGTTAGAGCTTAGTTATAGTACAGTGTTGATACATTAACGGTTTAAACTTCTGACAGACTTTGACCATCAATCCCTGCTTTAGACACCACTTGAAAAAAGAGGGGGAAAAGAGGACCCAAATAATTATCGCCCAGTCAGCCTGACATCAGTACCTGGAAAGATCCTGGAGCGGATCATCAAACAGTCAGTTTCTAATCACTTAGAAAACAATGCCGTAATTACGAAAAGTCAACATGGATTTCTCAAAAATAAGTCATGCCAGACTAACCTTATCTCTTTTTATGATAGAGTTACTTGCTTGATAGATGAAGGGAATGCTGTGGACGTAGTATATCTTGATTTCAGTAAGGCCTTTGACAAAGTTCCTCATGACATTCTTGCAAAGAAGCTAGTAAGATGTGGGCTGGACAGGGCTACTGTTAGTTGGATTTGTAATTGGTTGACTGACCGTACCCAAAGGGTGGTCACCAATGGCAGATTCTCATCCTGGAGAGAAGTGACTAGCGGGGTGCCACAGGGTTCTGTCCTGGGCCCGGTCCTGTTCAATATCTTCATTAATGACTTGGATGAAGGAATAGAGGGCACGCTGATCAAATTTGCAGATGACACCAAATTGGGAGGGGTTGCTAATACACTAGATGACAGGATCAAAATTCAAAATGACCTGGACAGATTGGAGAGCTGGGCCAAGGCTAACAAAATGAATTTCAACAGAGAGAAATGTAAGGTCCTACACTTAGGCAGAAAAAATGGTATGCAGAAATATAGGATGGGGGACACGTGGCTGGCTAACAGTACGTGTGAAAGGGATCTAGGAGTCTTAATGGACTACAAGCTGAACATGAGTCAGCAGTGTGATGCGGCAGCCAAGAAGGCCAACGCAATTCTTGGTTGCATCAATAGGAGTACGGTGTCTAGATCGAGGAAGGTATTGGTACCACTTTATTCTGCTTTGGTTAAACCTCATCTTGAATACTGCGACCAGTTCTGGGCACCCCAATTGAAGAAGGATATGGATAAGCTGGAGCAGGTCCAGAGGAGGGCAACCAAAATGGTGGGGGGCCTGGAAGCCATGCCCTATGAGGACAGACTGAGAGAGCTGAGTATGTTTAGTCTGCAGAAGAAAAGGTTGAGCGGGGACATGACAGCCATGTTTAAATATTTGAAGGGATGTCATGTCAATGAGGGAGTGGGCTTGTTTTCTCCTGCTCTTGAGACCAAGACAAGGATCAATGGATACAAGCTGCAGGAGGGAAGATTCCACCTGAACCTCAGGAAGAATTTCCTGATGGTCAGGGCTGTCCGGCAGTGGAATGTGCTGCCACGGAGTGTGGTGGAGTCTCCTTCTTTGGAGGTTTTTAAGCGGAGGCTGGATGGCCACTTGTCGGGAGTGCTTTGAGGGTTTTCCTGCATGGCAGGGGGTTGGACTGGATGGCCCTTGTGGTTTCTTCCAACTCTACATTTCTATGATTCTATGATTCTATGATTCTCTGTGTCTCAATCAATCCCAAGCCACCTTCTCTAGTTAGTTCTCATTGAAGGTGCAAGACACACAGAAACTTTGCTTTATATACAATTACTCTCATCTATAAGCCCCTCCCAGGTGTCACTACTGACTAGATTTCATTTATGGGGTGTAATACTTGTTGCATATTAACCTGCCATCAAGTTGCACTGGCCTTGAAAATAACTAACCCCCAAAACAACTTCATCACAACCACCATCTGATTTCATCTACTGTGGCACTCAAAAAAGTGGTGGCCTCCCTACATTTTTGCCTGGTCAGGTTTCAGTCACACATAACAGGTCATCTAGAATTTCTCCTGGATTGCATAGATGGTCTCAGTTAGTGATCTGGCATTAAACGCCAAAATGTTCTGGCTCAATGATTTTCCAGTAGAGCAGTCAGGAATCTTTGCGGGTAAACCAAACAAGAGGAATAACCAGAAGATGTCTCTCTTTTTTCTCCTTTGCAAGACTGTTTCAACTTTTCCACCTTATCTTCCAGGAGGGGTAGAAAGAATATTTGCCATTGCTTTTTTGAAGAAAAAAAAAGATTTTCTGACACTAGAGAAATCTGATCAGGAAGAATAACACAGGGGTTATAATTTTTCACAGTTTTCTCCTAGTATTTGTGCCCCTCAAAGTTTTTCAGGAAATTACCTGCTACCATAATACACATTTTGTGTGTGTGACAATTGTGATATTTGGTGAAAGAAACCCTCAGTTTTTGCCCATAAAACTGTTTCCAGAGAGCCACAAGGGGTTATTTTCTGCGAGATTGTTATTTTTGGTACAAAACCCAGCACTCTTGCACAATAAATAGGTAAATAAAATCCAAAACCCACAGAAAAGTGCTACCTTTCTTGGCCAGCCAAAATATAGAAAACACATGATGTAAACTTTCAAGGCTTCACTGGTTTCATCATCAGACAGAAGATATTTTAAAAAATCATGTTGGAGAAGGAAAAAGGAAAAAGGGAGAGAAAAATAACAGTGTTGGATTTACTGGCCTGCATCTTGTATTAGATGTATTCTCTGTTGTAGTTCAGTTGGTTTGGAGAGATCTCAATGCAAGCAGAGACCACTCTCTCCTTGGCCATGTGGGGACTGAGACAAAGGACAGTAAAATTTAAACTCTGTTGACAGCAATAAAGTAATTCCTCTTTGGATCCAGGGTTTCTGTCCTTTGTGAAGTGACAGCTCCCTTTCATAGGCAAGGAACATTGAATTTTTCTGGAAGTCCCTGTACTGCTATCTCTTTTAGGTGCTGTATATGTAAAATTCAGCCAAATATAGCTGATTTTCTGCATGGCTAATGCTTATTTGAACACAATAATAGCACCTCCCCATGTGACTATTTTTGTGTGTGTGCAACACAATTGCTTCAGAAGACAGACAAAAATGTGTGGCAATCTAGAAGGAGTGAGTCTTTTTTCACACACCAAAAAAAACACATGATGCTTGACAAGGAAAAAAATGTATAGCAGCATGAATAATGTGTGTGTGTAATATTCTGCACTGAATAATTTCCCACAACTCTTCAGGATGTGTAAATACCAAGGGACTGCTGTGTAAAAATATTTGTGTTCTCCACAGTGAGGAGAAAACTGTGGAAATTATTCATCCTTACTTGCGAGGATGAAATAGTTGAATATTTACATTCTTATTCCCCAGTGCATGTTCCAAATGAAATACAGGAAGCTCTATCTATAAAAGTTGAGATTTTGGCACACATTGCAGATCAGCAAAGATATCTGTGTCCCAGTCATTTAACAATTTACTTCTTCTCTCAGTTCGCCTTAATTCTGCTGAAGTGAAGGAAAATTGGAGTAACCAAGGATGGGCTTTGGTGCAGAAGGACTGTGTTTCATTTTGGTATACCATAAAAAAAATTAAACCCCTAGGCTCAGAATTGATTAGTCCTAAATGCATCTGACACAGTAGTTGTGAGACCTCAAGATTCAAACAAACAAACAAACAAACAAAAGAACTCAAAACCAAAGTGGATCCTACAGTGGCAAAGACAATTCACTCTGATATAGATCATGTCAAGTTATACAATTGGCTCTCCACATTCACTATGGTTAGGGGCACAGGACTCCCACAAAACTGGAAGAATGGCAAATATCAAAATCAAAGTGTGTTTGTGTCTGTGGGAAGGGGGCCGAAGCATGGTGGAGAGAATGGAAACCTAAGGTCCAAACCAGGTCAGGGAAAAGAGAGGGAAAGGAGGGGAGGGTCAGCATGGCAGCCCTATACTTCCTCAGTCCTGTAGTTCCTCTCTCATGCCTATCTCCTTCCTTGGGTGTGGTGGCCATCAGGATTGGGTTTGTGGTACTGAGAAATTGGGGTGTGATCTTTCCTTAGCCGACCAGGAAGTGGCTGGAGGAGACGGAGGAGGAGGGGGGGGATTTTAAAGAGTTATGTGGCCTGATCAGAGTCACTGAGAGGAAAGGTTACCCCAGAAACCAGAGGGACAGGTGTTGGAGAAACTCACAAATAATCAAATTCATAAAAGTCAAACTTCCAAAAGGGGATGGCCAACTATATTCCATTAGTTTTTTTAATCTAGTATAATTAATAGTGGATTATAAGATAAAACAAAGGACTAAAGAGTTTGCCTTTAGATTTATTTACTTAAATCTTTGTAATATCAAAGCTATAATGAAGAATGTTTTAAAAAAAACATATTGTGCATTATTATTTTTAAGAGGATAAAATAATACCATGTCTATAATTCAAACTTCAAATGAAATAGGGAATAAAGTTCCGGAAACCATATATCACACACATAACACAAGCAGCCTGATGGATAACGAGTAGCATTATTTTATCAAAATCAGTCCAGTCTCTCCAAAATTCAAAGCTGCTGTTTTAATTCACTTGTTTCAAGATATTGGCCTGTATCCTATCAGATGCTTCCATAGATGGAACTGTTTTTGTCAGTGGAAGCAAGGAGGAAGTGATTTCTCCATCCCAGTAAGAGATACTCATGTCTTCCCAAAATCTATTACAAATGGCTTGGAAACACTTTGTGCTTGGCTATCTAGGGAGGATATACTGTTGCAGAGGAAGAAATTACCATCATGTCAGTGGTCAGACTTTAGCACAACGTTGGTTTTGGGCCACTAGTAGCAACTCTTTCCATAACAGATAATTTTTTTAAAAAAAATGATTCTAGGCTAATGTTTTACTG
Source organism: Iguana delicatissima (assembly GCA_948472985.1). NCBI lineage: Eukaryota > Metazoa > Chordata > Lepidosauria > Squamata > Iguanidae > Iguana > Iguana delicatissima. The sequence continues at coordinate 1,345,162 of CAOKZL010000300.1, forward strand.
TCACTAATATTCATCCCGGTGTAACTTTAGCACAAAGGTTACTAAAGGACTTATTAGTTGAGCATTACCTAAAAGTCGGTGTGACAAAGTAGTCTAAGTATTGGACTAAGACAGCAGGAGACCACAGTTCCTGCTCAATGATGGAAACCTCTGGGTGACCCTGGACAAATCACACCCCTCAGGAAAGCAAAACAAACCTCCTTTGAACAAATTTTGTCAAGAAAACTCTATGATAGGATCACCATTAGCCAGAGTTTACTTGAAGATGCGTGGTAGCAATAGCAACAATCTGTTAGACCATATCAAAACTGGCGATGGTCACCTCTTCCCTTTGCCCCACAGAACAGGTGGGCAGCATCAATAACAATATATAAGATATTATTGTGTTCAGACTTGAAAGAGCACCATATCTTATATCTATGCTTTGCCACTTGTTTTGTCTTAAGCAAAGCTGAGTGAAAAGTGAGAGGAATTATTCTCCAATCTTCTTCTGGAGGAACACTTGCGTGAAATGTACCAAATAGATTAGTGACTGTTTAATCAGCTGAGATTTTAAGCTGCTTGCCACAGAGAATGGGCACTTTTTAATGCAAACCCGGAGGCATGTTATTAAAAGCTGATTTTCTCTTAATGCCAAGCAAAAAGCAGAGCTTTAACATTCATGGTGAAACCAGTGTGTGCAGAAGTGATTGACATTAAAAGCTTTGCAAATACGTGGGCCATAATTAACCACTATTCCCTAGGCATGTTCACAGAAAGTACAGGAACGCTTCAGTAACATCCAGTTTGATGTTGACCACTGTTATTTTCAAAGAGATGCAGCACTGAGAAGGTCAGTGATAAAAGCTCTAGGAAAAGCACTGCAAGGATTGTACAGAACCTTATATGAAATCTAATGGGGGGAAGCAGATTTGATTTTAAAGTTGTCACAGTAACCATTCAGAAAGAGATGACCATGACCTCCAAACAAATTCAATCTGGGAATGAAAAAGAGAGAGAGAGACAGCAGTGAAAAGGTGAGTAAAACAAAACTTTTAAGTGAGCTGGAATCACCTGAGGAATTTTCTCATATGCCTGTTGCAAAACCATAACTCAATGTTCAATAAGGAACACTTCAGGGGTTTGAGCTTTATGGATTTGGATGAAAAATGACTTGATCTTTATCTCTTGGACTACAATGGGGTCTGGAAGATTATTGTCCTTTGGATTTTTCACTTCTCTGACTGTGGTAATGAAATTCACATATATACAGACACCAATGTGTTTTAGAATGCATTGTTTCAGAGATAATGCATTTAGAAATAAGCATTCTGAAACAAAACATGTTTATAAAGGAATAGTTCTTGACAAAATATGTTTGCCAATGTGTTTTTAAATATGATTTAAATACTATTTTTGCTGGAGGGGGAGAGTTAAAATGAAAATTGCAGATTAATGGGACAGAACTGAATTAAGTTAAAATATGTGGACCAGTTGTAATTGAAATCTATGTATATTTACTATATACCTTTACAGAACACTATGGACTTATTTTCATGACATAAACAATTACACTGTCCATATATTTTTAACAATGGAGGCAATCAAGCAACCCAATAGCCTGTCACTTTTGATATTGTGTGTTAAAACCGTGGCTACATAGATCTCTTTCACACTGTACAGTTACCAGATTTTTATGCCACTTTAAAAGCTATGGCTCTGTTCTGTGGAATCCCGGGACTGTAGTTTCATGAAGCTCTGCCACAGAGTTCTAGTACCTCACCAAGGTAATTAAATGAATATGAAACTGCTATAATTATGCAATATAAAAGAGATTCTAAATGCTTCTGGGAAACCAACCAAGATTCTGCTCCCCAGTTGGACATATTTAGCTACCTGTTCCATACAAGTATATTGAACAGGTAAACTTTCTTACCTGATGTCTACAAGGGAGGACTTGTGCTCTGATGGCCTTTATTTACCAAGAACTGCTCTTATTGTTTGACAGATGTCTCCTATAACAACTGTACTGTATATTTTATAGAGATGCTTAAGGAATTTGAGGTCTACATTCCACAGCAAATCCCTCTTTCCCCATATATATATAAATCTAAAAATAGCCACAAGCCATAAAAGTTGTATATATTTATTTATGTATTCATTCATTCAATTTAAATTCTATTGTTCTTCCACAAAGGGACCCAAGGTAACTTACAATAATTTAAAATTATATACTACAGTATCAGACATAATCACTTCTACATACTAGTTCTGGGGAAAGCAAGATGTTGAAAGTTGTCTGTACCCTTATGACAGGGGCATCTTGACCACTTCGTACAGTGGGGTGGACATTTCACACAACAGACTGGAAGTGCCATGAAAGGGCTTCAAATTGTTTGTTATGTAACTTATTATTTTATTGCCACAGATTTGGTGAGTTACTTGTGGAATTGTCTTCCTCATCTACCAAAGAAACTGGGCTGGTTTGAGGCAGAACCATGGCTGCCCTGGTATCTAAACTTCCTAAGACAAAATAATGCAGAACAAAGCCATATGACATGTAGCAAGGCATAATGAGAGGGCAGTGAGCATCATCTTAGACCCTACCATTGATCAAGATGCAGAGGAGCCAGTCAGATCATCTGGATCATTTGGAACATCATTGGAGGCAGAAGTGCTATTGGAAACAAAACATGAGACAGTACTCTCTTCTGGAGAAGAACACCAGCAGCCCCACCACCTCAGGATAGATGTGTTACCACACCATACACCCCCACTCTGCAAGATGTGCTATTTTCATAATTGGACATTTCTTGGCTGGAACACATGTTTGAAAGTGCTCTGGCTATAAGAATAAGCCAGGTCAAGATGAGCTTAGATATGATCAGGTCATAAGTTCTGAGAGGATTAGATGGGAAAGCCTGATGCTGATGGGCTTGGGATAATCTGCTCAAAAGCTGTAAGCTGCAAACATTCCTGAAAACAATAGCTGGTGAAACTGCCCAGGTGATGAAACCTGGGACCTCTGGTTGAGCATATCTCACATAGACCTTTCACATTCACACTACATTAAGAGATTGCCAGAACTCCTATCAATGTTTTGTCACCTAAAGTTAAGACAATCAGCTGATTCTGAACTCTTTTGTCAACCCTGTGTGAAAGCCATTACCACTGTTTATGTACCTTCCTTTAGCGTAGGAAATAACAGTATTTAAACCCCAGCCCCAGAAAATAGTAGTACTTGGATGTAATACTTGGTGCCCAGACTTCTGTTCATTCTTGCTACCCTCAGATGTGCTATCTGAATCATTCCATCCAGTGGTTCTAGATGTTCTTGGAAGAACACTGGACTGCAGATTCTCTCAGGGTTCTCTTTTGTCCCCTATGCTGTTTAACAACTACATGAAACCACTGGGTGACATCATCTGGAGTGTTGAGGTATGGTGTCACCAATATGTTGATAACAACTGTAAGGCCCTGATTTGAGGGTCCCCAAATATCAGTATGGTGTGGATGGGCACCATACCTAACTGGCACCATATTGGATTGGCAACTCATTAGTTGGCTCTGATATCAAAATCAAACCTGAGAGGTGACGGAGAGGTCAAACCGACAGGGGGGAAATTCTGACTGTGGAAGGCAGGTCAACTCGAAACAACCTCCAGGTAAGACTGAACCATTTGTCAGGCAAATGATCACTGTTCTTGTGGACAATAAGCTTAAGTAGAAGCTGAAATTTCCCAGGGAATGCCATTGCGAGAAGCCCACCAGGGCACTCATTGACAGATACCTATCCCCTGTGTACCTGGACTCCTTCCTCTTGCCTCATAGCATCACAATACAAGGCTATTATAACAGTCATCATGGCTTTGTCATCCAAATACTGAGAACATTAGTGGGTTGATAGTCCATTGTCTGTATTGCAACTGCCATTGTTCCACACCTGGAATTACACATATCCTCCACTGCCACCAGCTATTTTTTGGGTACAAATACCCCTTATTTCTGGATGGCCAGTGCAGTCTCTTGAAGGTCTACCTGTCACTCTGTCCATCTGGCTCCTGAATAAGAACTGTCCTTTGGTCTTACCTAAGCCAAAACACATTTCTGCTTTTCACTACTCTTCTAGACTGATAATTATAAATCCCTGAAAACCCCTCAGTCTCTCTATACATATTTCTTTTTCCTCCCTTTCTCTTTCAGTTAGCTCTTGTGTGAATGTTTGTTTGTATTTTGTGTGCATGCATGAGTGAATGCCCCCCAATAAATACACATTTTTAGCTTACTTTTGAATCTGTGGCTGGTTCTTTTCTTGTGTGGTAGGAAAGGTCTCGTTAAGTTACCCCCACACACACACACATGCACAAGCCTCCTCTTTGAGCTAATTCATTCCCCACTCTTGCAGGAGATATCTGGCATCATGGGGTGTCTCTTGTGGCAATTACATTTTGGGGTAACACAACCAATGCTATCTCTCCTTTCCATCTGATTCCAAGGAAGCAGTCTCTACACTAAATCAATGTCTGTTGTCAATAATTGATTGGATGAGGGCAAGCAAACTGAAGTTTAACCCAGACCAGACAGTAGTGCTCCTAGTCAGTTGAAAGGCAGATCAGGGATGGGGTTACATTCCCCCTGAAATCTCAGGCTTGTAGCCGTGATGTTCTCCTAGACTCAACTCTGAGCCTGGATGCCCAGTTTTCAGCAGTGGGCAGGAGTGCATTTGCACAGTTAAAATTTGTATGCCAGCTCACCCCTTTCTTGAATTGTCAGATCTAGCTACAGAGACACACACCTTGATTACATGTTGGTTAGACTATTATCACACACTCTATGTGCGGCTGCCTTTGGAAACCGTTTGTAACTCCAGCAGTTTCAGAACATGTCAGCCAGAATGCTGACGGGGGGCAATTGCAAGAAGCACATAAATCTCTTATTAAAACAGCTTTATTCACTACCTATCCATTTCTGGGCACAATTTCCAGTGCTGGTCATGACATATATAGCCCTATGCAACTTAGGTCTGGACTATTTGAAAGACCATGTCCCCCTACACAAACCAGCAAGAACCCTAAGATATGCCGGGGAAGGCTTTCTCTCAGTCCCACAACTGCCCCAGGCTTATCTTATGAGGACATGGGAGAGAGCCTTCTTCATGGCTGCTCCCACCCTGTGGAACTGTCTTCTGTAAGAAGCTAGGCTAGCCCCCTCTGAGCTTTCCTTTCACTGATAGGCAAAAACATCTATTTTCAAGCATGCCTTTAATGTGTGAGCAGGGGAGCTTTATATTTATCAAACCCTTTTTAAAAGATTGTGGTAGGTTTTTATAATTTTATATGTTTTTTAACATTTTGGGAAGCCATCTTGGATCCCACTCTGGAAAAAAAGCAACATACAAATATAATAAATAAAACTATATGCACAGAAGCTAATCAACTCCCTCTCCTCAGTCCCTCCCAGCATCTGTTGTCTGAAAGGGCTGCTCCATTCTGCCAGGCAGCCTGTCAACCAGGACTTGTTAGAGTCATAGACTTCCAAAATGACTTCCTAACTCAGCAATATCTGATCTTTTTCTTTGCCCCCAGCCCCACCCTAGGGACTAGATTTTTCCATATACAGGTCCAAAGGAATTTCCATGTGAGCTCCTCAGTGCAAATAAGGAACTTGAGGGGAAAACTAAAAGGTTGACGTTATTATGGTAGTCTCCAGGACAAATGACTATCTCTTTAAGGCTTTTCATTCTTCAGCAGAAAAAGTCCTCAGTTCAGCTTCAGACCCAGGCCCTTTTTCGCATGGCATTTGTCATGCAAAAGGGCCTCTGGAGCGTCGTGCTATTGCAAGGAACGTTTCACATGACGTCATGGCAATCTCACAATGCTGCTGGGGCCAGCAGGTGCTGATCGCGGAATATTTCATTTTCGGCTTTTGGCTAAAAATAATTCGCAATTGCACATCACTCTGGGGCCCCACACACACTTACCATCCGTGTGGAGCCTCCAAAGCCGTGGCCCTCATGCTTCCTCCCCCAGCACAGCCTGGGAAAATACCCGGCTGTGCTGCGGAAGGAAGAGGCAGAGCCCTCATGTTGCCTGCCAGCCAGCAGGCAACTGCTACACAGCAGGAACAGAGGGGACGCGAGTGCCTCACAGAAGAGACAGCTCATATGATCCCCACATGACCACACTGGACGGAGGTAAGCTACGGAAAGGACCCCAGTTAGAATGAGTTGCTCATTGGAACTCTCCAAGGTCCTGGAACTCTGACTTGTCTGGCCGAGTGCTCCATGCTACACTTGGGCAATAGCTCCAGGCTAGGCCTAGTCAGCTCAGGACAAGATAAATGATCCTAGACAGAGGTGTAAAAGTATGACTAGTGTTTACTGATTTTAAGTGGTGAAATGTTAGAGGGCATGAGCACTGGACAGCAATGCCCTTTTCTCCTTGCTCCTCTATCTCACTCAACAGACATCATTTCCCAACAACTCCTTACCTTCCAGGTGTACAGAACCTGTCCACATGGCTGAAATAGAGGCAGAGATGATGAACAACTGTCCTTCCACATTCTAAACTCCAGATCTCATATGGCCCAGCTATTATGACTTATGATCAGGGATGATCATAATTCAACAAAATCTGGAGGGTCAACATTTTTCCCCTAGTGATTATAGTGATTGCATTGTAGTCATGTAATACTTCTGTAGTATAGATTCTTCAGATGTTTTACAGCTTATGTGTCTGTTCCCCAGAGATATGGAAAAGCAAAGGAATTCTTTTTATTTAACCAAAATCCTGCATTCCTGCTCTGGTGCTAATAACCAGAAATGCAGTTTCTAATTATACAAGCAGTGAGCCTGTGTACTTGGCAGTCAGGAAAAAAGGAAGGAATTCAAGAGATATCAGGAAACACAAAACAGTGCTTATGTATTCACCCTGATTAGGACAAACAAGCTTCTTTTTCATGGCCAGCACACTCTCCTGCTACTTGCTCCCAAATAACACAAGCACCATTCACCATAAAGAATAAAACATCAGAATAGATGTACCGACAAACTCTTAAGGGCACAGCACATGAAGCAGTTTCATTGCTGCACCTCAAAGCAGGTCTCGTGGAGTTGTTAGCTATTTGAATGGTAGGCTTACAACTTGGAGCTCTTTGTAGGTATCACATTTTAAGATAGCAACTCAACTCAAAATGTTATGAATGAATGCGTCCACATATTAGCAAATGAGATTTTATCTATTTATTCACCTTTCATATTCTAAATAAGGAGCACGCAGTGGGGAAAAAATGGGCAATGGAGGAAAGGCTGAAAAACTAAAAGAGATTCTCACTAGACAAGCAGGGTCCTGATATTATTTAAAAAAAAAAAAAAAACTGTTTCAAGCATTGAATTTGATTCACACACCTTCAAACATGATCAGTCTTTGGGGGCCAGCTTCATAAACATTGATTTCAAATGCTCAGCAACAGCCATTTCCTAATCTCCTTTCTCAGGGCCAGGTTATATAGCAGTCAACTCACAGAAATTGTGTCATGGTTGTTTTATTGTTGGTATCCTGCACCACTGTGGTCTAAATAACAGGCACACTTTAATAAGCATTCTAGAATGACACAAACAATCTGGAATGAACTCTCTGTGAATCTGGAAAAAAATTACATAGCTCCCCCTTTCTATTGCCAAGAAAATTGCTTAGCAGGTATTGGTGGTGTCAGCACAAATGACCAAAACCAAATCCTTTCACATGAGAAATCACAGCAATGGTGTGTCATAACAAGTCAAGGGGTTTTAAAGAGTCTTCTGCTTGGGAACTATGTGCTCAAGGCAGGCTCCTTCTGACTCAACTTGGAATCTGGAGCAGGAGTGAGAGTCATGTGGCCAATGGGCTCTAAGTGATTCTCAAGGCAATTTTTGCAGCCCTCGAGGAGGGGGAAACCCTCCTTTTTTCTCTACCCCAATGGAAGAATCACACCACAAGCAGGCATATTTGTTTGTTTTTTCTCTAAAGCAAGGTATGCCCCTCACACCTTACAAAAGGAAAAGAAATCAACAAAGGAAGTGTTTTGTTTTAATGAAAGTAAGCTTCTGATAACTCCCAGTTTCATTTGAGGAGGTTGGTGCAGCCCCCTAAAGATCCCAGGGTTGGAAAAATATCTCCCAGAGTCCTAAAGCTTACTCACTCCTGATAAAGAAGTTGAGATATAGGCTACAACGCTATGATATTGTTAGTTTGACCTAGTATTAAAGAAGAAACCAGAAAGAGAAGTGTTCTGATGTTAGCTTTGTTCAAATGTTTAAGCATTCAGGCATTGCTTGTTTTCTTTCTGCATGCTCCATTCCTAACTCATCAGTCTCCTCAGTCTAAAAAGAACTTCAAGTGAACAAAGACCTATTTCACTTGAACACAAATAGAACTGTCTGTGTGATCTCAGATCTGGAAAAGGAAGTATCTCTGATCAAACAGAGATCTCCTGGGAAAAACAACTATATCATTTTTCAGAGTTAGCTGCTCAGTGCACCGAACTCAGACATTGAAGGTACAAAGTCCACCATATGTGAAGACCTCAAAGCAGTATCTTCAGCCCTCTGTGCCATGCTTAAGTCCATTCAATTTATTCAGCTTGAACAGGCTGAATGTCAGAAGAGGGCTTGAGGCTTGAGTCTGAACATATTTTGTGTTACAAATTTACTTCTCTAAGGAAAAAACCCTGTGTATCCATGCGAAGATCATCATGTGAAGTAGTTTATGGTGAGAGACTGGCTCAGGGCTCCATAGATGAGTGGTAATTTAGTCTCCCTGGTCATAGTCTGACACTTTGAAACATTATACCATGAATGGGCAACACAGGATTCATGGCCCCCATTCAGCTCCGGTTTTGGTATCCCGTAGTCCCCCTTGAAGCTTCCTAACTCTCCCATTCCAAAATATGTTATACCATAGCATGTGTATTTCCTAAAAGGACAATTACCACTCTTCAGAAGCAAAAAACAGAACCTTGAGTGCAAGAGACTATAAGAAGTGGGTCCAAACTGGAATCCCTTGGGTCACTTCGGGTTTCAGGGGAATTCATGAAGGTGCTGCTGGTGGTGTGTTCCTGGGGGTAAAACTTGGCTCATAGATCCACTGAAGTTGCCCCTTCCTGAACTATGCTACACTGAATCTCTGATGTATTTGAATTTCAGTTCATATACAGAAAATTCACTGAAGGAGGGAAAAACATTAGTTTTCATATACTGTACATAATTACTGCCATTCACATTTGTGGAAAATTGAAGTTCCTTTCTTACAGACTCCATAGTGATGAAGGGATTATTTACTCTGTATCCCTTGTTAATCTGGACTGGTTTTTGAAGAACAAAGCAAACAAACAAACAAACTGTGGGATCTGGCTAAAGGCCTCTTTAGCCCAATTTTCTGTTTGAACAGAAGCCTATCAGAAGAACATAAATGCAACTTATGTTCATTGTGTGTTATGGAGTGCCAGAAGCACAGAAAAGCTGTCCATGTTGTAAAGACTGCCATCTTCAGTGAACAAAGACTCTGGTTCAGGAAGACTTTAGTTCACAAACTCCATAGTAGAATTCTACAGCTGTGTGAACCCACTATATTGAGGCCAGTGTGTCCTTGAAGATGAAATATGGGACACAGGATTGGAAAACAGCCATTGAGAAATAGACTGCTCATTTTTAGATGGGCTAACAAGGATGTCTAGAGATAAGACAACATCTGCAACCAGAAATTCCCCCCAATTAAAACTATACTTCAAAACTTAGAGCTTACTTCTTAACCTCTCTCTCTGAAATAACAGAGACTATGGCAGTCAAGAAATGCTTTTAAAATGTTTTGTGACATAAAACTTAGTCTATATATCTATTTGTTTTGTCTTATGACTTTACCATAGAGTAAGAATAAGGTTCATGTTATACTATTGTTTTTTTATTATTATTATTTTAAATCAGTTAAGTATGTGTGTCTTTGATAAGGTGATTACAGTTTGTTTCACCCTGCTGCTAAAGCTAAAGGATCTGAAGTCTTTTGCTTCACTTAAGAGTTGAGTGACATATATAAAGCACCATAACTGAACACTCAGGAAAATATTTGGATATTGGGATTTCTTATGACAGAAGTTACCTAGTTGGGTCTATCTGTGGTGGACAGTTCTCTGGAAAATCCCATTGGTACAAGACTGTACAAACTACTGAAGCTGGTATAATTCCTTTGCTCAACATAAGTCAACTGCGCTTCCTGTCAACAGATAAGATAAAAGGTACCTCTTATTAAAAGAAGAACTAGATAGCAGTCCACACATGGAACCCCTTGAGTAGGCAAACTTTTCTCTAAAAAGCTGAGTCCAAGTTCAATAAATGCCAATGGTGCATAGATAGGAGACCAGACCAATTAATCTGGGCACCTGAATGCACACATTAAGCCTGCCAACACATTCACATCCTGACTTATGGGAACATATATCACACTTTTGTATTTGTATTAATGAGGATATCAAACCTGGAGACAGTCAGCTTTCAAGTCTTCAAAAAAAAAAAAAAAAAGCATACATTTCAGCTTTAAAGTCTGAAAAAATGTGAGCACGTGTCTGGTGACAATCTTTTATAAAGGCCCAGCTAGAAAATAGAGGACAAATGTATGATCACAGATCAGATGCTTATCTACCTAATACCAAGGACGAACTTGGAGTATGGATGTCTGTGACCTTTTGAACATATGAAAGAGAAGCATCTAGGGAAACAGATAAATAATTAAAAGTTTGATCCAATGATAAATTAAGGCAGAACTGTTTTTAAATGACTGAAAGTTTTAATGTGATAGTCAGAGAAACCCAATTAAAGTATAAGGGAAAAGTTCATGAGAAGTTGGGGCTATAAAAGTTGGGAAATTTCTGAAAGGGGAACTCCCTTCTCACTGTGTCCTACCCCCTTTATTTTTTCCTTGTTCTTTCCTTCTTTCTTCTATTTTCATTGAGAATTGGAATTTTCAGATTGCTTGGAATGAGAGAAACAAACTAAATGTGGTTGGGTCTTGGACAGAAGCTAACTTCCAAAATTTCTGTTTAAAAAAGAGAAACATTTTCAGATACTTGGGAGACAGGAGCATGGGATTTTCTCATTTATTCAAATAATATAATATATAATATATATTATGATATGAATGATATGAACAAAGTACAGTAGGGGGGATAGCCCTGTTGTGGAATCTGAGGAAGAGAGACGAAGGTTTCTTCAATGCTTATTGTGGCTGCTTGCATGAAATGTTGATGTTTTCCTACTCTCTGGCCTTTCTGTGGAATTACAGCATGAATAGTAATCTCGGGTGTTGTGCAGTATCCACTTTCACTCCTAGGTTACTATGATGAAAAATAAAAATAATATGCAACCTACCTACCATGACAGAAACCTATTCCAGATCTGCTTACACTAAGGGAAATCATCAAATTAAAAATCATGTGAAGAGAATGTCAGTTAAAAGTGCAACCAAGAACAGCCCAGGATGAGACGGAAAATATGAAGACTGCTACTCTGTGGTGCTCAACAAAGATAGCTAACAATTTACCATCCTATCAAGTTACCTGTAAGAAACAACTGCTTCCATCTGCTTCAGAGAATGACCAGCTCTTGTCAAAACAGAGAAACAGAAAGAGATGAACCAAATCTAGGACCCTGGGGAAGTAGAATATAGGCTTCAGCTAGGAAACAGCAGCTTTTGAACACTGATTATCTATCCTCAGCTCGGCATTTTCATTTATTTCTTTTGTACAGACAGTTCTATGCAGTCCCAGCACCTTATCCCTGCAGCTTTTCTATAGCAATCTGGTCCATCCCTTGTGTAATCCACCATCATGAACTCAAGCTAAAGCATTCCCATCAGCAATGTACAGCTATTGCTTCTGGCAGGGCTGTTGTTTCTAATCTGTATTTCTGTGCTCTCATCTCCCTTCAGCAGGAATTCTGCTGCTGCCTGCTGACTTCAGTCTGCATTTGGCTATTTGTAGGAGATGTCCTCAGCATGTGCTCTAATGATAGCTTTTTGATCCGGCTTCTTACTGTTTCCAACACTGATTCACTTTAAATTTCATTTGCCTTCCCCGCTCTTTTATTTGCTGTAGTTACATTTAGTTTAACCCATACATGCCAACTGACCAACTCACTGTGACTTTTCCTTGTACTTCATCTTCAGTTCCTCCCCAACCCATAAAATAAATGATATATATTTTTTCCCAATATATTATGGGTTTGAAATTCACCAAAAACATCTCAGTTTCAAAAATGGGAATAGATTAGAGGAATCTGACTTGGATGTATCAGAGTACCAACCAAAAAGTGGAGCATCTCAACTTTGACCCAACACACAAAACTTAGAAAATTGCATTTATACTACAGATCTTTGATGCCCCAGAAACATATTGGCTATACTAATATGTTTGCAGGAGTATTCTGAGAGATCTAGTCAGGGTAGAGGCAATTTTTCTAGGTTTTGCCACCAAACTTAGTATTGACAACACTGTCTGACAGAGTCTCTCCAGGGTTTCAGAAAAGAAGATTTCCTAGCCCTATTTTGCAAGGCCAGTGGTAGAACTTCAACCAGTATGGGTTAATTGGCTCAGTTAGGCCTATTTGAGACTGAAAGCAAGCCTATAATGTCCAACATTTCACTGATGAAAACCAGGACACATGTGGCTAAGCAACTTCAGAACTTAATCAAAAATCTATGGCCAGTAGCAAGAGGGCAGAAATTATTAAGGAAGATCGCACAAAAAGAAAGGACACACACAACTACTACTTTAAGCAGAGAAATTCTAGAATTTATGTACAGAGTTTATGAAAGACCAAGGAAGTAAAAAAAGAACTTAATAAATACAGTATTTTGGAAGTGTGCATGCGTGTGTGCAGCATGATTAACAATAGTATACTATTATATATTATGTTATTTTAAAAATCAAAATGCCTTTATCAGGTCTACTCAAAAGTACAGCTGCTCAGATCTACTCTATTAACTCTATTTGTACTTCTTTCCTCTGCCCAATAAGCATCAGACCAAATCCCAGCTTTCCTGTAACATAACATTCATGTGGGCACTTTGAGCTAACCATAACTTCTCAACCTAGCCTATTTCGCAGAATAACTTTTAGAATAAAGATGAGGTGGGGTGGGGGGAAACAATGTGGAATATGTTTAGCTCTAGGAGAGAAATAAAATGTAATCTCTTAAGAAAAATAGAGTTGGAAAAAAAAGTGTCATAAAGAAATGCATGCATTCGAAGGCTTTTAAGATTGTTTCAAGGCTAGATCCTGTACACATTTACCCAGCAGTAAGTCCCATTGGACTCACTGGGATTCACTTCCAAGTAGATATGCATGTGATTGCATTATTCATGTAAATGAAAAATTGCTCTGAAGGGAGGATCTTTCAAAGTAATTAGTAAAATCTCTCCCGATGCTCAACTGCTACAAGTTTCAGTTTCTTTCTTGTGGCACTAGATTTCCATGGCACCCAGAGATAATAAGTCAATAAAAAAAAAAAGTGGAGAGAAGAAAACTAGTAAAACTAAGTCTTAAAAAAGTCTAAAAAAAGATTTGTGCAGATATCAAGAACAAACAAAAATCAAAATTGAATGGAAGAGGGTAAAAATAAAATCAGGAGTGTTCCTCTGCATTATTCATCCTAATTGAAGGAAATTGAAGTGGCGAATGGATCCATAAGTGAGAAAGAGAGATTGAACACTTTCTGCACAGTTACAGGAAGATACAGTTCAAAGGGGATCTGCTCATGGAAAGCCCATCTTAATTGACTTAATTAGATTTATTTTTATAAGGCATGTTTATTCATTTTGCTTACCTCAACAAACGATTTGGAGTCACAGAGTACAAAACACTCTCTCCTAAGCCTAGGAGAGGGTGAAGTAGTGTACTTTTACCTGAAGTCATTTCAAAAAGACGATATCCCACCCCTATCCCTCCCTTCTGCTAAACTGTGTGTAAACTATGTTTGTACTTTGAATTCCATTTGCAGCAACTGAAGTAAATCAGGAGGAAGATAGAAAGCGGGACATGTAGAGAGAAACTGGGACATTTTGAAAGCTCAGAAATAGAATAACAGAGATTGAACTATGTTGTCAAAGAGAGACATCTGGAAGATGCACAAACCTTAATTAAACAACACAATGACACAGCAATTAAAATAGATATTTTCTACGTAGCCGACTTTACACCTAATCTAAAAATAATATGTCATGATCTTTTATATTTTATTTTTTCTTTATTAAAAAGAAATAGAACTTGGGACTTTTCACACACAGAGGCCATTTCCACAGGACGACACTCTTCCACATCATTCTGAGGCAATCCCGGTAGTGCCTCTGGCAGGATTGTCACAGGTCTCCAGTGCTCCTCTCCACATACCACCAACTGGCTGCAAAAGGAAGTGTGAGGGAAGCAGCCGCTTCCCTTAGCACTGCAGCCATCTCCTTCCCTTCTGCACATCAGAGAAGGACAGGAGCATTGTGCATTCATGGTCAGCTAAAAGATTTAATCCGTTAAGTGAATAGTCCATGAGTGAGATGCTTGGGGACCAGATGGGAGCATGATGGCAATGACATCATGTGAAAGCATGACCAGCTGACTGCTGCCGTCCCATCCCTCTTGCAGGGTAGTTTCATTGTGCAGAAATGGCCACAGTATGTGATTTTAACAGTTCAGATATGGCTCCTCCTCTAAGACAGGAAATAAAAGTGAGACAGATGGGCAGAAGTGAAAGCAACCAATGTAGAAAGAAGAACATTGACTTTGGGATGCATTTCTTTGCCAGTTTTCTTCTCAAAGGAAGCAAGAAGTGATTTTAGCAGTTTCCTCCTCACTACAAGAAAGTCTTCAAAAACTGCACAGTTTTTGAAGACTGTTTTGGAATTTGGGACTTATTCTGTGTAAAATTTGCATTTGGATGTTTTGTGCAGAAAACAACATTATCTGTTCAGGTCACAACACTAAAAATGTTGTTTCCTGCACACAAAATGCTTTTTTAAGTGCAAAATAACCAGATAAGAATTTTATATAGAATAAATCCCAAATTGCAAAGATTCTCAACAATCCAGAATTCTTCTCATCAGGGCTTCTCATTACTCAAAAACATGTTTTTCAAACAACCTTCCTTCCTTCCTTTCTTTGAATATTTCTGAATATTCTATCCATACCTTGCATTGACATCACTCCTTTATTTCTCATGCCCATAAGAAAGCAGGATTTTGTAGTTTCTATAGTTTCTATAGAGACCAAAAAGTACTGTATGAAAGATTGGGAAGTTTTACAGGGAAACCAAGGTCTGACTATTATTTACTAGGTTCAGCAGAAATGGTAAAATGTGTAGGGTTAATAATATCTATATAAGAAATTGCAGCACACAAAGGAAGGAAAGAAAAGAAGTACATAATCTTAAAACCTGATTTGTGCCTAATCCCAAACTATTGTACGGTAGGTGCTGAGAACAGTTTATTGTGAGCAACCTCAGTTCATATGTTTGCAGCCAAGCTTTTCATCTAGGGCAAAATCTATAAAAGAAACAGAGTGTGGATGCTGTTTAATGGGAACAACACAACAAAGGATGACTTGCTTATTGATCAATCTAAACAGGATGTTGTTGTTGCTGTTGCTACTGCCGCTCTTGTTCAATTTCATGAGTTTTCTTTTTATACTACAGAGATGGACTTATCAAACATTTTGAAGCTTGGCTACAGGCACTCCTCACGACACTGAAGAAGAAATGTGATGGATGCTTAACTCTGCAGATTGGTTTTCTTCTGAAATTCCACCTGCTAGTGTTCAGATTTTGTTCTTTTGTTTGTTTCTTTTTTCAAAAATATAGTGTTTCAGACTCATGTTCATTTTGCAAAATTGAGTCTGGAACCCATGGAAGTAAAATTCCAAAGGTCAGTGTTAATTGTTGACAGCCCTGGCAGGTGGGCAGATTGTTAAATCCAAACTGGATTTTAGTCTAAACTTCAAAAGAGAGGTGATAGAGTTCAGCCCGTTGGATATCTCCTTTAAAGTTCCAGCTAAAACCTGGATTGGATTTCCCACCCCACTGACATGGAAGCCAACAGCCGACACTGTCAATAGGAAAGTTTCAGAAAGAAAACAAACTACAGAGTATAATATAAATGTTTCTTTTGCCTTTCAGTTCCCTTTCCAGTGAAAACAGCTCTCTTCTGAAGGTAATTTGGAAAAGAGAAGGAGTTGCTGAGGCTTCATTACAGATGTTTACAGCATAATATATTGTTTGCCCCATGATTTCCCTTCTACACCAGTGGTGAAAGCTCAAGAAAGACATTAAAACCGCAAATAGATTAACCCATCTGGAATACATCCCTTCCTGGAATTTGTAGCTGCCAAATTGGCCTGAATGTGACTCTGACACAAAGGAGAAATTTGCCTCTTTGTTGCTTAATAACTATTGGCAGAACATTTCCTGCAGAGGATCATTTTAATCTATCAGAATGGTTTAACAGAAGTGGCAAACTCCAGAAAGAGCTGGGGAGAGAACACAGGGACTTTGCTCCCCCCCCCTTAATTGATAAAATACCATCAAAAGCACATTAAAGTTTAGCTTCATGGATCTCATTCGCTGATAAGGTGTATGATTTGGGGAATTGCAGGGTGAAAACTGCTGCACTCTGTGCAATGGTTTAAATATATGCTGTACAATTGTATAGATTTGTCATTTTTCCTTGCTCATTTGGCTTAAATTTAAATTGTGGGATCAAGTTGCCCCAATTAGGGAGCTGTGGAAGAGTGTCCTCTCCTCCACAACAACCTCACTCAAGTTGCTTTTTGGTGTCTCCTCTCCTGCAGGTCAGTGTGGCATGGGGAACAGAGTAGTATTTTGGGACTTGAGAAATACAGGTTCCAATTGTCATTCAGGAATGAAACTTACTTGGCAACCTTGGCCAGCCACTGTCTTTCAGGCTGACTTACCTCTTAAAATAGTATGAGGAAGAAGTGAAAAGAGCAGCTGCCTTGGGTACACTGGAAGAAAAGCAAGTTAAAAACGTGAGGGAGAAGGAAAGTACAAAGAACTGTTTGTAGGCTGTTTATCTTTCTTCCTATCTCAGAAGACAGTCTCCCGGCAAGCTGAGTACCTTCACTCATTTCCTGAAGAGGTAGGACTGCTTTCATCCATTTGGCCAGAAGCAGGGGCATTTTTAGTGAGCATGGCATTTGCTACCCAGATACCTGCTTTTGAAATACTTTCCTGGTTCATTTAACATTGCTACACAAGTCCAAATTATCACAGAGTTAAAACAAGAAGCACAACCCCAAAGCCTCATTGTTTACCTCAACCTGACATTCCATAGATCAGCATATAAAACCATAAGCTTAGCTGTGAAAGACTGGGAGGAAGACCATGCTTCCTCTCCTGATACTTTGGAATGACAGTCCCTTGAGGAAACTTTTACAATAAAACTAATCCTTTGCCTCTATACCTTTCATTTATCTTTATTTTATTCATTTATCTCCCACCCATTTCCCAACAATAGGACTCAGGGCAGATTATAAGATATTTAAAACAATACAGAGTAAAACTGTACAAAAACATCAATAAAAAGTATAAATATAAGTGACTTAAAGGACAGCTAAATAATCTATCCTTAAAAACATTAAAATTAATGAAAAATACTGTGTCTCTGTGTGTGTGTGAGAGAGAGAGAGAGCGAGAGAGAGAGAGGGCATGTGTGCCTTCATGCCCCCTGTTTGCCTATTGACTTATGACCCCATGAATGTCATAGGGCTTTCTTAGACAAGGAATACTAAGAGGTGGTTTTGTCATTTCCTATCTCTGAAATATAACCTACAGCACCTAGTATCCAGTTACTAACCGACCCTCCTCCATGATCAGACAGGACATGCTGCCTTTAGAGTAGTTAAGTCATCAAAAAACACACAACAGTACAGCACACCCTTAAAAGTTCATCCCAATCAGTTTCTAAAAGCATGATGGCATAAGAATGTTTTGCTTTCCAGCAGAAAGAGAGCATGGAAGGGGCCATCTTAGCCTCCATGGAGAGGTAGGAAATCCAAAGTCTGAGATCAGCCACTAAGAAGGTTCTCTCACCTTTTTTCACTAGAAGAACCTGAAAATGTGGTGGGACAGAAAGAAGAGCCCATCCTGAAGATCTTAGGGCTCCAATTAGCTCATTAAGGGTGATAGCCTGGACTCAAATTATATAAGTCATCACCAGCACTTTGAATTGTGCCCAGAAATGGACTGAAAGTCAGTGGAGCTGTTATGAGAAGGGAGTTGTGTGCTGACTTGGATCTTAACCCCAGGGTAAGGGCCAGGAGGACAGCAGCCTAGGGAATTGAACAGGTGTATTAAGATTAGTCTGTATGTTTTAGTGTGGGGGTTTATACTAGCTGAAGAGACTGCATATGCCTTTCTTTGTGGTGAAATACCCGCTGCATCCATTAGTCATCAATACGTTTTTCATTTACTGCAGCTTGCACCAATCTCAGTCCTGCAGAAATCTCTTGGGAAACTCAAAATAACTTTATCTTTCCACTTTTATCTGTGTTGGATTAGGGCTGTGCCAGAAGCACATGGCTTCTGGCCAAAACAGCTAAAAATGCCTTTCAGGGTTTAAGTGAGAGCTCTCTATATAGCACTTCTTCACTTCCATTTCTAATCTAAGAGATACTGTTAAAGCCAAGGGTGACCCGTGAGCTACAAACAGATGACCCGAGGCCATTTTTGCAACCCATGAGCACATGCAGACTTCCTACAAGTCCCATCAATGTGACGGCCCATCACGATGTTTTCAGAAATAAATATATTTTATTTGTATTTTATTATTCACTGACCTAACTGATGCTTCTCAAACTACTTGAATGCAAAATCCATTATTTGTTTTGTACATTTTATATTTTTTCAGTGCACTTTTCAGATCAAAAATTCTGTAAAAATATAAATATTAAGGAAAGTTCCTTAAAATGGGTGTAGTTGGAAACAGCATACAAAAAAGCTGTACATGGAAAACAAGGGGGGCAGCTGGCTCCTTTCCACAAGAGGGGATGATTGGGAGTAATTGCATCCACCACTCTGGCCATTTCTACTTTTCAGAGGTCGTCCAGGACTTTGACAGGATTGCCTGTCAAAGCAACGGAAATGCCCCATCCAGCCTTTTTGGTATGGACCATTTTAATGGGTCCCTAGCCCCAGTAGTGGGTCTCAGTCCCAGCAAATCCCTACCACATGGTGATCTGCCCATGAGACTAGAACTATAGACAGTTTGTCCACTCCCAAATCACATTCACCTCATCTGTTACAAAAAACTAGGTCTAGAGTGTGCCCAGTAGCATGAGTAGGGCCAGATACCACTTGGGCAGACCCATGTTTGTTGATGGAGAACATGAACTCCTGACTCGGCAGCCTCAGCATGGATGTTGGAATCCACCAGTACTACAACCCTAGGGGATTTCAACCTCAACCCTGAGAGCACCCTAGCTAGCTCAGGAGCCGTGGACTCTTGAGCAGTGGGGTGGGTGGGGCACCAACAGAATCCTTAATTTGTCCCAGTCACCCAAAGTCAGGCAAACACACTCAAACTCATAAAACTGAGGGATACATTATATGGACAGGGGAATGGAATTTTGATAGAGTAAAACTATTAGACCAATCATCCATCAGATGGGGAAAAGAAACTGAATCCTACCTGCACCTGCTTTCAGTTCTAAACATCTTATTTCCGAAGGTCCAGCCCAAGAGCTCGATGGGAGAACTACATGCAAAACACCCACTTTGAACTTATAGTTTGTACAGATTCTAAGTCTTTATAGATAGGAATTCTGTCCAATGGAGATTCCATTGTTTTGTCAGACTGTTCTCAAACACAGGTTGGAATTGTGCAACCTTCCTGATCTTCTTGGACTGCAAGTCCCAGAATTCATCACCATTGGCAAGAGGTTCTGAAAGATGCAGCTCAGCAACATTTGAAGAGCTGTACAGTCCCCATGCTTGCTTTGATATGTTTTGTATTCTCACGTTTATGAAATGAGTACAGTCATTCAGAGCCACCACTAGGAATATGCAACTACGTTAGTCTCATTTTGATTGTATTTCATAGAATCCTCCTGGCATTCTCAGCCCACCCTATTTCCATATTAGGCTGCAAGATTTTTATTTATGTTTTTCCCTGTAAGTGTATCTTTTGTGTATTTTTCCCCAAAAAAACTACACTTTTTTTTTGTACTCATCTATGGGCAGTTATGGATTTTCCACATTGACTTGAACAAGTTTGTGCACAATTTTTTTCAAATATACACATTTTTAATTGTGCGTATTTTCAAATATATGTAGTTTGGGCTTCAGTTTTACACTGAAATTCATCACAGACCATGGAAATATAACGATTTCCAATACACGATGTGCTCTGTGACACATTCCCAGTCTCAGGAGGTGAAAAATGGATATTTTCTTAGAGTAATATAAATCCAATGAATTTTCTTTTCCATTTTTAGCACTGACTGCCTTAAACTTCACCTAGATTTTTTTGAAACATGAAACATTATATATATATATATATAGTTATCATTAATCAATAAAGAAAGAAAGCAGATATAATAGCAAGAGAAAAATTCTATGCTTTATGTGTGAAGTTGCATGCACACACATACATACACATTTCTAGTTGCTAGAACCCAAATATGTTCTGCAAGTATCATTTATGATCCATGCTTCCTGCTGGACTAATGCAAATTTGAGTCAGTCTAAAAGATGTGCATCTCCATCCATCATTTCCTTGGAAGCGTTAGAGAAAGGTTAATTGGTAGCACATTGGTGGAATTAGCATATGGCAATGGAAGTACAACACAGGGGAGGCTATTTTCTTTCTAAATGCATCCTCGTGCCTATTTCTGAGCAATCTTGTTGAACAGATAGATCTGAAATTCATGCAAAATCATTTTAACTGCCATAGGGACTTGCAGGCCCTTCACACATTTCCCCCCTCTGGTCTACTAAAACCCAAGTACGTGTTTATGTATTTGGATGAAACTTCTAAATTTCTTCCTACCAGCTGTTTTTGTCCCATTATCCTCCATTTCAGAAGCCCCATGTGTTTGTACGATCCAAATAAATTGTGTTTTTCATATAATTTCAGAGATCTACATTTACATGCATATTTAAAATATGTGTTATGACTTCCCATTAATAGGATGCATGAGGATGGGGGACAACCTACCATATAAAAGTCAAAGTTTGTGAGTGAGTTTATTTGTCTGCATCAGGCAAGCAAAGAACTCATATGATTGGCTGTGTGAGGTGAGAAGACCTCATATGATTGGCTGACTGTGAAGGTTCTATGGAATCCTGGGGCTGGCAGTTCAAGGTGGGGCCTTTAGAATTGTCAGCCAGAGAGTTTTTGGCCCTAGCCAGTTGCTATGGAGACAAGGCCTAGCAGCTCTGAATGCAGATTGATTGGGGAATATGGGCAAAAGTTAGAGGCACTGAACAGGACAGTTTGGGAAATTAGAGACACAGGATCTCAAATCTGTGTATTTCAACCACATTTAATTCCTAAGGTAAGGTAAGGTAAGATAAGGTAAGGTAATTCCTATGGTATTTCTAATAAGTGTTACCTATGAGAAAATAAAATCCTGGGCAATGCTGGGTATATACACTAATCTAATTATAAAATATCACACAATCGCTCTGATCCATCTGGCTCACATAACAAAGTCCACATTTCACCTCTTTCTTTCATCCCTAGTGGGCTGTCTTTCCCCTGTGCTCCAAATTCTGCTTGTAGGATTTGGTGAACCCTCCGGAAGTATGTGCTCTATGATATGTGGAGGACTAGAGATCAAAGGGGGAAATGGCAGAAATCACACACCACTGTTACTTAAACAAAGTGAATTAAGAACCAAGCCATTCACAATTACAAAATAGCCAGACTAAAACAAAAATAAAACAACTGTGCTAAATGAAGTTGACAGTTCATAAAAGGACATTGGAGCCCGTTAATGGTTGGGATGACAGGCTGATATTTCTCCACTGCACTGACTGTGGAGATGTTTCCTTAATGAGAAATCTATCTGAAAGGTGTACTGGGGATGGTATTTGTGCCCGATACAAAATAAAGCAATTTCAAGTCTGAATTTTGACAGAAGAAGAAGGAGTTTTGTTTGTTTGTTTGTTTGCTTTCTTCAATTGGAGCTGCCTGAAATGGAGATGTTCATTTTGGTCTGGGGAATTCTGCTGCAGGATTTGTGGTTGCACTGCTTGATGCTTCCAGTATATTCCGATTATTTCTGTAAACAAACTTAACAAAGCCATCATCCTTCTCATGAGTTCTCTTTCCTTCTTAATATGAAGAAGCAAATCCAGAAAAGTGGTCATCCAGGTCAGTGCCACATAAAACATGTTGAGGCTCAGTGGCAGCAGATGGCTCCCATGTCCCATGATACTTGCTTTAAATCCTGTTCTGGAGGTAGGATCCAGCACTTTGGATAGATCCCTTAAAATTCAGGCTCAGACCCAGAGTAGAGTCCTCCCACCAGCATCAGAACCACTACTCACCAGAGCTGGTGTTCTAATCTTTCTAAAATTTAAAAGGATGCCTTGCAAAAAAAGAAAGAGAAAAAAGTCATATCAAAATGATTATGTTTTTTGTTTATTCTCTTAAGTTTTAACCAGTTATGTAAAACCTGAAATACAGGTTAGCTGTTTTATTGTTGTAAGGAGTACAAAATTATTTTTAAAAAAATGAATACAATTCTCCACATCAAAAGGAAACAGATATCCCCTTCCGGTCGCATGGTGGGCGCGAGTGGCGGCTTGGAATGAAGCTGCGCAATGGTGTGGCTCTGGACAGCCACCCACTGGATTCCAGCTGCCGCTTTTGTCAACTAAGAGGTGGCTAACACCCCCTCCAGTATGAGGGGTGCAGAAGTGGTCTGAAGGGGACCCCACAACTGGCGTTTGGCTCTACCCAGCTGGGAAAGCCAAAAACACCAGGGGGTCGAAGGACCATGACGGAGCCAGCGGGATCGTCGCCAGAGTGGCACAAGCACCGCCGTCGACCTTTAACCAAGAAACAGCAAGAAACAAGAAAAAGATAGCATGAACCTGTTCTGGACTTCACTTTGGAAATATCACAGTGGATTTCTGGCTTGCAATGGTGCACAGGAGCAATGGAATGGGGACCCAGAATGTAAGTGCATTGTGGCTGAGAGTTCATCTTAAAGGGGCGGCTGATTTTAAAGAAAGGATAAGAGGCTCTTCTACTTTTCTCTTAAGGATAAGCTTATAAGTGAGAAAGATTGCTAACCTGTTAATTGGACTTATAAAAGAGATTGCTTTATAATTAATTAATTAAACGGCTGTTATTGGATGAATAAGACTGGACTTTATAAGATTTAAGAATCCCCATCTGGACATTGAACTTTCTTCATTTCTCCATTTTACTATGTTGGTGGATTTGAGATGATTAGTGTTTTGGATTTTTGACTCTTGATTTCTGACCTTTGAATAATACTTGAGGAGGCAACAATTATTGATCAGTGCTTATTCTTTTTTTTATTTTTGGCTCCTGATGAATGAGACTTGTTCCCGGTGCTTTTTTTTGAGTCTGGATTGTTGAGACTATTGAGCCCGTGCTGGAAGGTCATTCAAGCAAAACAACTCCACTCCCATGGATGGAACTGCTTGGAATTCAAGCGACTATAAGAATACAGAGAATCTTCAGAAATGATCTCCGAGCAGCAAGTCTGAAATGGGAAGGGGGAATAGGAGGTGGACTTGGGCACAGGGCTTTGAATTTGATAAGTGGTAATGTTCTTTGGCAATATCAATTAAGCTTGTATATTTGATCGATATGCTATCATTAATATGGACATTGTGATATTGTCAAAGGGAAGATGGGGGTAGTGTTATTGCGGAGCCTGTGGAAGATATCATTTAAGCAAAATATCCCCACTCCCATGGACAGAACAACCTGGAACTTAAGCGACTCTGATAATACAGTGAATTTTTATAAAAAATTTCCAGGCAGTAAAGTCCTAGATGGGAGGGGGGATGAGAGAGGATTTAGTTAAAGGGCTCCAAGTCAGATGAAGCAGTATGTATTTTGACAAGGATAAGCTTACTTTTTGATCGGTATATTGTCATTAGTATAACATTTTGATATTGTTAAAGGGTGGAAGGGGGTTGAACAGAACACAGATATAAGTGGGAAACAAGTCAATTTTTATATAATGAAATCCAGAGTGAGAAGATGAGTGGATGAGCAACTATAATAATTCAGATTGCCAGATATATACTGTTAGATGTCTTGTGGAGATTTTGAGAGTTCATGTTGTATGATGGAGGATTTAAGAAGAACAGAAGACAGCACAAGAAGACTATAAAGAGACAAGTATAGAGAAAAGTGGAATGGCTAAAAATGGGTAATAGCTGGGGACTGTCAAGTGGAAATGAATGTATTAGATTGTGGAAACGATAGTGGGAAAACAGTAACATAACAGGGAAAGGGAGAAAGAAATGCATGTTCAAACATTAAGGTGGACAATGTACTGTGATACATATAAATGTAAAATGTGGAATGAATTTCGGGAAGTGAATTCCAGATCAGAATGGAAGATCAGAAACAATGCATGTAAAACTACAGGTTAAAAAAACCTCTTTTTTTATTTTGAGAAATTTAATAAAATTATTATAAAAAAAAAGAAAAGAAGGAAAGAGATATTAAATAAAAATTGACTTTGTTCCCTGAGGGCATGGAGATGGGACCGAGGGCAGAGTGAATGCAGTAATATATTTATTGGGAAAATAAATTTGTTGGTTGTCAGTTGAGTACTGATCTTTTTGTATTAATCGTTGGAATAATATTTTTGTATGTACGTCAGTGTTAAACTTGAATTAGTTAATTACACAATACATTTTTTTAAAAAAATTAAAAAGCTGTTTTATTTTTGTTACGGAAACCCCTCCATAGGCTTTCAATTGCATTTTGCTTAAACTCTTGCATAACTCTGGCTAGTGCTCACAGAATGGAAGTGAACCTCCTTCTTCTTTGAACCAATATCCAGTTGTAAATTTTATTAAATCCTTTTGTCTTCAAGCACCAGAAGTCCATGATCCAAGAACTTAGAATGACTCAGCCTTTGAAGTTATCTTCTTTAATTTTGACCACACTCATTTTTTTATGGGTGATGGATTAGAACATTACTCCACTTCTCTAAAATTCATTGTTTTCCCTGTTACGTAGTCTGTATATGCACCCACTGTCAGGGTCTCTCCTTTCCCCCCTCCTCCTCCCCCTCCTCCGCCTCTCCTCCTCCTCCAGATATTTTTAATATTGTATTCTGAGCTGCTTGTTAACTTCAGTGGATGTTTTCCCCCAATGCCTTGTCTATTGTGATTACATCTATTCCACTGCCTTCTTTTCTTGCAGTGTAAAGAATTTATTTTGTGTTCAATTTGTAATATGTTCAAAATCTTGGCATCTGATTTTGTAATAATGAAATTTGGGGTGGTGGTTGTTTACTTCCACTGTACACAACCCTGGGAAAATTTTGAGATGAAAGACCAGACAGTAGGAGAACAAGTAAGAATACATCTTGAGAGTTAACGGTTGCCGACATTATCATTAGACCACAACAGAACAAAAATGATAAGCCCTACTGAGTTCAATTGATTCATTTTTCAGATCTCTCCCAACAGTAGTTCTTTTTTCTCAAAAATACGGGAGACACTGAAAAAATGTACAAGCACAAAAGTGTAAAATATTTAAAAACTTATCGATGCCTGTTGGGAAAGTTTGATAAACCTTCTTTTAGAAAGATCTCTGATGGAATTTTGAAGGCTCTCAAAATTATTTATCCAGTAGGATGTTATTAACATTTCTTCTTTCAAACAATTTTGTTTTTAAAAAATCAGGCATCCATCAGGACTCCTGAGAATTGTCTTTGCTCTAGAAATGGGGGAAAAAAATTCATTCAGCTCATTTGAAAAATAATAATAACTGATGTACCTAAATTTGCAATTTTTTTAAAAAAATACTGTTTGCTCAAATCTGGAAACAGACTGAAACATCAAAAGTAGAAGAATGGATTGTTAAGGTTGCCGAATTAGCCCAAATTGCCAAACTAATACGGGTTTTGAAAGATAAGCCAGTTGAAGATTTTTGGCAAGTTTGGAAGCTGTGGACTTTTTCAGCAGTAGGAAATTTAATGATACTAATGATATGCTTTTGGATTTCAGACGTTGTATTTTGGTGCACAGCCAGCACAGCTATCCCTGAACTCACAAACACGTATGTGTGTGTGAGTATGTGTGCGTGCGTGTATATGTATGTATATTTCCAAGCTGATTCTTGTCACCAACCCATATCAGTAGATCTTAGCAGGCATGTTTCCTCTGTAATTAGAACCATTATGATGGAGATAATTGTGTTAGGACCAAAAGATGAACTCACTTCAAAATTCCTTCAGAACAGTATCCTTGTGTACCTATATTATATGTTGTTCTCAAAATACATAAAGAGGGGTTTCTGCTCCAGACTGAACCATCATTTCTGGATCTCATTTAGTTTTGGAACCCTTCTCCCAAAACTTAGACAATTTTTCACATCTCTTGTGTCTCAAATCCCTTCATATGTTAAGGATACCAACAATTTAATGAGGAAAGTGGAAGGTCTAAGAATTCCTCAATAGGCTATTTTGATGACCATGGATGTTAACTCTAGTGTTCCTCAGAATTTAGTCACTGAGACATATTTGAATGCCTAGGATGATCTTCCCCTCCTGCTGATTTTCTTTTAGCATTAACAAATATTATCTTGAAGAAGAGAAGAAGATTTCTAACCAATTTTATTTTCAAAGTGAGAGGTTGGCTGTAGGAAGTCCACTCATCCCAAGTACAGTGAATCTCTTCTTTTCGTACATATGGAGAACACAGTGGTAGGTAATCCTACACCGAATCCCTTTCATGACAACATTTTCTTCTATAAAAGTTGTATAGACAACGTCTTCCTTATTTTTTCACAGAACACTGTTTTCCTGACTTTAGTGATTGGCATGATACATTCATACTACAAAAAGATTTTCTGTTCATTTTAGCATACAGAAAGTTTCATTTCTCAATACTGACAGGGTTATTTTGTCTATCTAGGGGTGTTCGCCAAGGCTACAGGCAGGAATTCTGTATTACATGTTTTCCATTCTTTTCACTCTGCCCAACTGCATAAAAATTTACATTTTGAACAGTTTCTTCGATTTAAAGGGAATTTCTGACATGTTCAAAATTGCATTACCCAGAAAGAGAAATTTAGATGGCAACAGACAGGCGGATGTTGTCTCACTAAGATCACTGAAATCACTGAAAATAGAACTGATGTGGTCCCCAGGCTGCAACATCTGGTGGAATCCAAAATTCTATTAATGAAGTTTTTTTTGTGTGTGTGGGGGGGTTCATTAGTATATTTCTATCTTTCCACTTCTATTGTACATGGATATTGGCACACAGTACAAACTATTCTGGATTGCAGGTTCCACCCCACATTGGCCTTCAGTGACCAAAAAATGTTGGTTATTGTTTAGTCCATTCATATATTGATCCATCTAGTGATAGAAAATGAAGAGTCAAAGACATTACAGATGTGATGGTTATGCTTACACACTACAGTTTTTGAACACCCTTCAGATAAATGAACTTTTATATTAAAACATTTTTCTAATTGTACTTGTAAGAGAGTGATTTACAATATTATTTGTTCATGTGATTTAGGGAAAAACTTCCAGTGCATTCAAGCACATATTAAAGAGCATCACTCCAAAATATGAAATCAAACTTTAGATGAACTTTTAGTCAAATATTTTATAGAGCATTCTCATAACTGGAATGATTTTGGATTCTTGCTGACTTATAGAATCCATTCCCATTGATATAATTGTACACATTATAATGTATTGTTACCGGGGCAGGAAGCAAAGTAGATTTTCAAGCCAAACACTGTTGCCCCTAAAGGGTTAAATGCGTCCTTAGATTTAGATTGCTTTTTGTATAATTTAATGACATCTGTATTCAGTTCTCCTTCTCACTGTGCATTTTTCAAGCTTTTTTTTCTGAATGTGAATTTTTTTGTAATACCTTTGAAAGTTGGTCAATTGCTTATTAAAATAAGCCTGGATTAGTATTTGGTATTCAGTGGCTGACCAGTCTGGAAGATAAATTCATTCAGCATTCCAATGAATCAGTAATTTCTTAAACCATTCCTTTATTGTATTTGTCATTTACAGCAATGTGTTTAAAACAGTGCATTTTTTCCCAGACTCATGATTTTTTGAAGAGCCTTAGGACAACTAATTATTGACCCTTTACCAATCACACTTAATGTTTTATAGCAATTGGCAAGTTTTTCCCACAATTAGCAGGTGACTGTCTCTCACAATGGTATATTTTTAATTGTTCTCATTAGCATTGTTCCTAATTTGATTGTGCTTGTAATTATGGTTGTGCGTTTTGGCAAAGTGACAGGAAGCTTCCTGAGGAAGATATATTGAAATATAAAATAATCTAGAAGTCGTACATTATGTTTTGTTTTCATATTTTAATGTTTTACTATCTTGTACCGATCAGTCTTTCTCCATGTTTTGCAGAAATTTGATGTTTAGAGTTCATGGTCTGTTTGGTTCACCATTCCAGATTAGATTTTGATAATATACTCAGTACTCTTTATCATAATTGTATAATATTCAATGTCTATATGTTTTTTCCACATCTATGTTTTGCATGTAATTAGACTTTTAGTGGCCTTAGTGTTTAGTTCACCATCTTCTTTCTGTAATTATGTTCTCACAATTTTATTAATAACACAGGTATTGTTATGTGTTTTGCAGTCGTATGCTTTTTAAATATTCTTTGTAAGCTAACAGGAGACAAGGAGAGCTGCATATAAGGAATAAACAATTCCAATATGAGATCTAGATGTGGCATAATTTCCTCTGAGGAGATGGTATGTTGGTAGGAAATTATGAAATGCCCAAAGCAACCACAGCATTGCAATGATGTGTAGTTTATATGACCTAAATCCATACTGTTTCCAAGACATTATTCCCTGGTTGCTTCCCTGGTTGGTCCCTGGCTACTTCTGGTTGCTTCCATGTCAGTGAATCTGTTCTAAGTTTTCTTCTGAGTTTAGTCTGAACCAAAATGGGATTGTTTCTTTGGAGAGCTACTTTAAAGTATATAACTAAAACCTGGGGTACATTCACTACCCCATGATATGGAAGATACAAGCGACGCTGCAATTATTAACATTCGATTTCTGGTGACAGTGTTCTCCTTTTGTTAAAAGAAACTACAAAAATGCTTTCACACGTAGCTAGGCAACCTTAATTGATTTATGGATTAATTATGTTGCCCCATCAAAGAACAAATGTAAAACTGTTAAAAAGCAGCCTGGACAGCTGAAGATCGCTGTGCTAAATTCAACTACCTGTATGAAAATGTTAAAACTATGGCATTCCAGCTATGAAAGCATACTGCACCAGCAATACAGATGTAAATGTCTGTAACAGAAAGGATTAACATTTGATCCCTTTCCTCCTGTTTTTTATGCAAGCTTTCCAAAAGGAGTTCTTCAGTGCAACTCATGCTTGGCTTTGATCAGATAAATCCAGAGGCATCAAAGTAAGCAAGGGGTGAAGTGAACCCTTTGACAAATTAATTCCTTCCTGGTGATTCTAGAATTGATTTTCTTTGTCTTGGCATTTGAAGAAAGAGCCATCTCATGGGAACATATTGGAAATAGCTGTAGAGTCTAGCAGCCTATGAAGTGGGAAGATATACACCGACATCTGTTACAGAATGTGTGTGTGTCTTCAAGTCACCTGTCAGCTTATGGAGACCTCATGAATCTCATAGGGTTTTGCTAGGCAAGCAATACTCAGAGGTGATACAAGACCAAAATATTTAGAGTATGATTTCCTCTAAAGAAAAGCTAATTCACAAGAGCAACTTTATCTGTGACCTTGGGTACACCAGTAGAATTGTATATCTTTGAACAACAGCTCCCTCCACACCTCATGTCACGGCATACCTTGGTAGTAACTTCATGTGATGTTGCTTTCCCTAGCCTCTATTCCAAATGGAAATAGGGCAGTGCCCTCAGTTCTCTCAATCCCTCTTCCAAACTCCGAAAAATTAGAGATTTATCTGTGTTTTTGAGCACTTCCAGCACACTTTCTCAGCAGACACAGAAGGTTTCTACTATGGGTGCCTGTTCCTTGCGTATATTCTCCCTCTAAAATTCTCCCTCTTTTTTGAGAGACAGAATTCCTCTTCAGTTCTCCCTATCAACACCATCTCCTTAATCAATCACAAAGTAACAGGATGCCTAACAACTGAAGCATTAGATTATGGTTAGTGTATTGCACTGTCTCAAACCTGGGCATATAATTTGCATATTAGGCAAACTGTTTTAATTATGCAAATTACTCTAATTTGAATTCTAATTATGTGAATTCAGCACTTTATTCATCATATTTTTCTTCCACTACATTTCAAATTTCATGCCGATATTACAGTTACAAATGATTTGAGCGAACTAGTGCAAAGCAGTCTTTGAAGTGCTGGACTAGGACAAGGAAGATTCCAGTTCAAATCTCTTTTTGGTCATGCTTCATCCACCACTGTATGAATGTATGTGCCTTCAAGTTGCCAGTTGGCTTATGGTGACACCATGAATTTCACAGGTTTTCTTAGGCAAGGAATACTCAGACTCAAATTGTTTTTCCAGTTTCTTCCTCTGAACTGAAATATAGCCTACAGCACCTGGTATTCCTTGGCAGTCTCCCATCCATGGCTGAACTTGTTTAGTTTCCAAGATCAGATGGTATCTACCTTTTGGTGATCTTACCTTAGAGGCTTCTGCCTTGCTTCATACAGGGTACTACTTGTACCACTCTCTCTCCCTTCTCATTGATTCCCCCTTCACCTTACCTCCCATCTTCACAATGCACTTCTCCCTTGCTTCTTGCACTTCACCACTGCTCACTTTTCCCAATCTCTTCTCCTTCCCTTCTCTTGCCTCCCCTCATCTCACAACTCTGTCTTGCTTTTTGTACTCCCCCTTTTGTATCACTCAGTCTCCCTTCCTGCCTACTCCCCCTCCCTTGCCTTCCATCCCCTCAATGTGTTCCTCCCTTACTTCTTGCATTCCATCACACCTACCACTTCCTTCCTTTGCACCTGAAATTTAGGGGTGGATTTGTTTCTCACAGAAAAAAATCACAGAAAAGTGCATCCACATTTTTGCCCTATGAGTTCACTCCTACGGGAGCTAGAGACTTGCTTTTTAAAAAATAAAAGCTTGGAATCTGGGCCAGATAATGTTCCAGAGAGACAGTGGGTAGCATATCTATACTGTAGGTAAAAGCTAGCCATGTGCACACATTTCCCAGTATGCCAGCCGTACACAAGGCTATCTTTGTTCTTCAGTTAAAGTAATGATTTAGTCACTACTCAACTAAGGAAAATTTCATGGACACTTTTGGAAGCAATTTGAGGCATGGTATGGTCCTTCTGCTGGGTATCACTTAAGTAGGTGCAAGCATTTACCAATTACATGTAACTTGCAAATTATCCATTCACAGCAAATAAAATATTACAATTCCCTTATGCACTCAGTGCATATTCTCTAAAAACTTACTAAAACTGTTGTTAATGGGCTTCCACCTGACTACAACCATGCCCTCAAATCCCAAGAGACCAGGTACTCTACATACTTCTCAAATATGTCTGAACAAAGAACCATTACTTCCTGGGTGAATGCGCAATTAACAATCCCTCAGTACTTCTGATTGGTTAATTTCTTTTGATCAGTAACCTCATCACCACAGATTTTCCATCCCATGATCTTAACTAGGGATGGGCCAGCTGAATCCTTGAATCCTTGGAAAGGATTCGAGATTTGCAAATCCGAATCCCTGTGCTAAAATAGGTAAACCGAATCTTTCAAATCCACCATCCAAATAGTTTGTTGGAGACCAGGACTCCTGAAAACCTGGGAGATTAGCCACACAAGGGGAGATGGCAAGTAGGTGAGTTTTTCCCTTGGAGTAACAATGGCCTTTGCTAACAATTTCAGACATTACATCTGGGCTTGTATTCTAAGATATTGAAATTGAACATTTAAGATTTAAGTTCAGCACTATTTTCTGTCCTGAAAATCAATGGCATGTAAAAATCCTGGGATCAGTGGATCTGATGCCTATCAGAAGTAGTAAGGCAGAGGGAAAGGTTACACAATCTCATCCAGTGATTGCCACATGTGGGCCAATGTACCTCCTTCCATAAGACCAGTGCCTGATTGTAAACCTATAGCTAGAATAGGATGAAATGTCTCTCATGGTTTCTCCTGAGCCACATGACAATCCACATGTAGCAAAAAGGAAAAATTGTTTTTAAAAATTGGCGCCTCCATGGCCCGCCAAAAGCCTGATTGGCTGGAAAGTATAGTCTTCTTGAGATTTCAAGGACAGCTGAAAGATTCCTTTGCATAGCTCCTCTGCAAAGCTCTTTCATACACAATTCTGGGGTTTGTAGTTTTACCAGGTGTCACAACCTTCTCTGCCAAAGTGTGCTGGTGCATCATCAAACTACAAACCCCAGGATACCAACAGGAGCTATGCAAAGAAAATCCAGTTTTGATCCGGATTATCTCTGTACTATAGTATGTGGCCCTGTACTGTAGAAAGGGCCTTCATGTCATTTTCAATCTAGAGAGATCCTGAGGCAAAATTATGACAATTGTCCTGACCAGATTTCTTCAGAGGGAGGTTTGCCTTCGCCTAGGCTTTTGCTAAGGCTGAGAGAGTATGTATTGCCCAAGATTATCCTTCTTTCTCTAGCTTTTTAAATCCTTTTTTTAAAAAAGGATTTGAAAGATTCGAGATTTGTGAGATTTGTGGATTCTCAGAACCTTCCAGGGATTCGGATCCAGATTCAGATTTGGAAAATTCTGGATTTGTCCCCTCCCTAACCCTCTCTGAGAACTGATCCAGTTTGTAACGCAGAACATGTAAGATTATAATACCAGATAATGCCCAACCATAATGCTACTAATCATCATTATCTCAGTTCCTTTTTCAAATTTACTTTAGTGTTTCAAGGATTGGTGTTCAAGAAATGTTCAAAAAATAACAAAGCCAAAGTCACCCAAGGTACATGGAATTAGCGTCATGACAATATGGACATCAGCTATACCACTCTGCCCCGTCTACCCAATAAATATATTAAAAGTTATTACATATGGCATTGCATAGCAATGGCTTCTATAAAAATACAAGAACTGCCTCTGCAGAAACAGACCAAGAATGTGCCTGGTTCAATGCTTATTGCCAAAAGCAGCCAACTGGATGCACAAACTGTTATGTTCCCTTGCCTATGCTAGATAAATTTCTATGTGATAGTTTATCCCACTGTCCTTTTTATGGGACATGGATAGCATGAACAAGGTTTATCAGTGTGCAAATATCTGTATACCAGGGTACATATATGTGTACACCAGTATAAGTTCACACACACACACACACAAATTGGACAGGCATGAACTCTTTGCAAATGGTCTCACTCCAGTTATACTTGGACTCCAGAGAATGTTGCACTGATCAGTGTCTGACTCATTGGTAGGCAGCTGTGTGAATTTACTCATGTTACAAAACATTGCTCATGAGATGGTCCTGCAGGAGTGAAAACAGCATACTTTTCTTCTGTTAAATGAAGAGAAATAGATCTTTGAACAGCACTAAGAGTTTCAAATTTCTACTGTTATTATTACTGAGAGATAAATCCAATTCTTGCTCTCTTCACTGTTATCACAATATTTACAGATGTGTATTATATGCCAGTATATCCCAACCCAGGCATCTGCTGTGCTATCCTCTTTATTTGTATGCTCATGGTAAGGAGAGATGCCTGAAAACCTGAAGGCTTAATCCAGCCCTAAAATGTTGTCCACCTGTCCATCAGTATGGCACCCGATCTCAAGGCCCTCATTCAGGATCTGCTGTAGACTGTTCTTAACCTTTGTTGTTCCAGATATTTTGGATTTTATCTCTCAGAGGTCCTGACTATTAGCCACTAGGGCTTCTGGAAGCTATGGACCAAAACATCTGAAAGACCAAAGCCTCCACTTTAGACAATTTGGCCAGCATCCTTTTAGTGACTCATGAAGGTGTAGGTCCAACTTATGTCTGTGTAATTAACTTTTGGGGGGCATTGTGTAGTCTGAAGTTTTCCATCAACCGTCCAATGACCAAACTGTTCCCTCAAATCCAACCTTTAAGCTGCACCCATTTCCCAACAAGGCTGCTTACTAGCCAATTGGAGATTGATGGAACAGTGGGAACAGCATTCAACTATGGCCTTATAGGTGAATGCACAACAATGATTTTATGTTCCTGTTTGAAACTTTATGATACATCCCTGGTCCAGGATTTCAACCTTTATTTTGAGAATGGGTGGGCAGCTTTTCACACTTCTGATGTAGTTGTTGGACTACAGCACCCATCACATATAGCAAGAATAGACAATGTTGAGGGGTTCTTGGAGATGCAGCTCAGCAACATCTGGACTACTCCAGCTTTTCCATCTCTGTTCCTGAATTTCAATCCACTATTTTCTACTTATATGCCTTACTTACACACCTTTTCTACCTATATTCCTCATTCACGATTTGGTTGATTGATGGCTGGGTCTCAAAGGCCTTTTAATTTCACACTTTCAACAACTAGAGTCATAATTTTTATAGATTTTGGATAATTTATATGGTGATAAATACCATCTATAATTAATTCTATATAAATTTTCTCTTACATGCTACAATAGTGTATACTTCATCCTTTCAATCTATGTTCTTTTTCATTGTATCATTTTAATTTGATGTCCTATGTTTTGAGCCCACTTGACCATTGTTTCTTTTATAATTTCATAGAAAGGACATGAGCGAAGATTTGGATCAGGGGTGTGCCATGGAAGTCAAGATTAAGTCAAGATTAATACAATTCCTCCCCCTCATGTGGCCCTGATCCAAATCAGCAGTTGATTCCCATCAAGAGATCTGATGGGTCTGTAATAAGATACTTGGAATTCCAATTATACAACTAACACATCTTCTATTGTGTGTCCCAAAGAGTCATGTCCAATGGTGTTCCTTCCTGTCAGGAAAATGGTCACCATTAGGAGACTGAATGGCTCTTCCTCCTGCCCCCAAAGTTGAGACACTAGAGCAGATATTGGAGGAAGGGGGCAAAGAGAACTGAAAGGGGAATTTGGAAGAAAGGGAACTCCCATCAGTCTTGGCTTGATGTTTCTGACAATTTACTTACTTATTGCTTATAACTAAAATAACATCCCTCATTTCTCAACCAGGATTTAAAATCAGATGTGTCAACATCACTCAAAAGAGACTAATGCCAGATTTCTGAATTAGAATGACAACTAATTTCTTGTCCATTTGAAATAACATTTTTTGTGAAGAAATCAGTCTCCAAAATAATAAAAAATAATTATTAGATTCAAGTAATCTAGGATTTAAATTTGCACATTTCCTGATCTGAAAGTCTCATTTGATAACAAAAAATGGTTCTGCTTTCTTCCACAAGATCTGACAGTCTGTAATCTAACAGTACTGGACATATAGCTTTGGGCTACCAATTCAATGATCTAAGTGGTTAATAAAAAGAAATTTGGGATACCAGAAATCTCTTGTCATGCTCAAAGCAATAAAAAAAAAGTCATGAGGATTTGCTGTTGGGCTTTGCTATCCGTAGCACAGGCAAATTCTGTCAGATGTTGCTGCAAGGTGTAGTTTTGTCTTGCTATTTTTAGCAGTTATGCAATCTGTCAGAAGGATGAGGGTCAGAAGAGGGGAAAGAACAGAATACCTATAAGGTAGAATAGTCTGATTGTAACAGAATAGCCTAGCTCAGCTCAGTGCATAATTGCTGAATTCTTTTTCTTCCCTAGGTGCAAAGGGTCACCTGATATATTTCAAAGCAAGACTGTAAGAACTTCTTTTTGGAAACCTGCCAGAAATGAACTACATAGGATTCCAGCTTTTGTTTCTTTTCTGTTGAATTTTCACTTGCAGCCTCTGCTGGTGCCTTAATACGCTGATTCTTTTCCCAGAGATCTTTACATTTCAAGGCACAGAGAGGCTTAACTGCTCCCTACCACTTTCAGATTCTTTTGAATTAGCTTGTGAACTCTAACCCTTCTTCTGTCTTTCTTGGTGTAGTCTATCTTAGGCTCTGATTTTTTAATCCTCATCCCAATTCCAACAAATCTCTATCTAGATCAATCATTCCCAACTCAGAAATGTGTTGGATTACAGCTCCCATCATTCCCAATCAGCATGGGCATGATGTCCAGGCACATGAGAACTTAAATCATCTGGAAGGTTCTGGATTGGGGAAGGCTGCAGTAGATAGCACAAAAAAGTGTGAAAAGCATCTTGCATACACTGCAAATATATCAACCTTCTTTCACCTTCAAGAAGCAAGGGAGATTGTACTGTTGGCTCTAAGGTTGTGGAGGTCAGTATTCTTAATGGTCCTTTGCCTGTTCCACTTTGGAAAAGGTCAAACATGCAAACTGAGCATTTCTCAAGCATTGCCTCTAAACTTCTTGGATCCTGTGTGAAAAACGGAAATTGCTATACTATTAAGACAGTGGGTCCTTTTGCTGGCACTGTAGCTTTGGCAGATGTCCTCTGTTGCCTAAACTGCATGGAGGTAGCTCTGCAGAGGACTGCATCCTAAATACTCTATTAAACATGCTCAAGTCTTTAATAAAGGGAAAAGTCGTATGTGGCATACTGGTACACCTACTTGAGAAACAAATGCATGACAGGGCTTTTCAGATAAGTGAACAGTGAAAGAAAAATGTCTTCAGAAAGATGTAACAATGTGGTGAGAGAGATGAAAATAGGATGGTACAAGTAAACAAGTATGTTCTTGTTTTTCTCTGTGAAGTACTGGAGGGTCTGTCAAATCAACATTCATTTTCCCTCACCAAGACCATTTGGGAGCTCCTCTGATAATGGAAATTGCCACCCCAGGTTCTTTCTGTTCCTAGCTTATGCATTTAGTGCTCAGTGGAGAAAATAAGTGGTAGGAGATAAAACACAAATCTTTGTCAAATAGAGATTGCTGCCTTCCCCTCAGCACAGCAGTCAAAATCACTTCATATAAAAACAAAACATAGAAAAGAGTGACATTAATTCCATCTTCTTCATAAAATCAGCTATTTCTGAACTTAAACAACTCCATTCTTCTTGGTAACCATTCATTAGGCAAGTCTGGTCTTACCATTTGGTTCAGTGACATGACTGTCTCATGTGGCAAGAAGGTGTTGAGCTGTGGCTTTGGGACAGAGCTGTTTTCTATCATCACACCCTTAGTTATGTTACCTCAAAAGGTAGGTGACTCAGAGATGTACCTGTGACACCAGTGAGTCCATGGAACAGTCAGAAATTATTAGCTCAAAGGGGTGGGAGCTGCGAGAAGTGGGGTAAACTTACACAATCATCCACCTATGTATACCGGTACTAATGCAGTTGGAGATTAAAAGTATGTTTTATTACGGGAATATCACTATTATACACAAGAGTCAAGCAGTATCACAATGACACAAGGATGGCCAAAAGAAAGGAACAAAAAATTGGATAGTGGGGAGTTAGGGTGAAGGAGTGATATTTACCTGTTCTGCAGAGAAGGGATAAAATGCTGTGGTCTTGCTAAGGTTAGTACAAGAATGAGAATCTGAGCAGCAGAGTGACAGCCTATACATAGTATACTATATGTTGTCTGGTTCAGAGCCAGAGTTTAAATACCCTGTTTCTGCCTTGAGGCAGAAGGTGTTAATGGCTCTCTGGCAAAGCAAGCAATAGGATCCAGAACAGGCTAAAGCCTTAGCATTAGATGACAGAGCACTGATGCAAATCATGATACCTCCTTAATGGCTGGACAGATGAGAACGCAAAGGGGAATTTCAGTAGGAAGAGGGAATGGGTTGATGACAATCAGTTGCCCCATTGAGGCAGCTTCAGGTGCTATTGTTTTTGAAGGTTAAGTCATTGAGGGAATTATCATAAGCTCATTAAGACTGGAGCTTCCCAAGTGATCCCTTGACTATGACCTGGCCCTGTCCTGAGGTCCCATCTGACCTGCTTTTGCATACATTCAGCCAGTCCTCCTAGCCAGCACGGTTTTTCAGCCATAACAGTGTATAATTTATATTTTATGCCAATTATACGATGTCCATATTTTCATGGAATGGAGTGTACAGCATGGTAACAGTTATGATGGATGATATTGTTCATGTGAAAGTGATGACTTAAGATTTTATTGCTTTCATACATGGAATGTTGGAGAGTAGGGGAGATACCATTTTGGCCTTTTTGTTTCAAGTTGAAGAATATCTTGGATTAGTCCTATCACCTAGTGCACATTTCTTCCAAGGCTCTCAAGTTCCCTCTTAACAATGCACCTAGCTAGGCATATTTGAGATAAAATCAGTTTATCTCAAGATTCCAACAAACTAGAAAAGTCAAGAACATTAACCTTCTTTAAAGTCCAAGGATGAATTCATTCTGAGGTGGATCATCAGAGAACACCATTCCAGACTTCTGCCGCAAAGACAGCTTTGTGAAATCTGTACTTCTTACATTTTGTGGGTAAAAAGCTTTTACCCTACTTTTGAAGAGCGAAGAGAACTGCGTAGCAACTCTCAGAAGTAGAAGTGGAGGCATCTAGCAAACCTGAGTTAATTAAGGTTCTCCAATATCCTTCTCAAAATTAATTCCATCTAAAGTTTTGGACTGGGATATGTTCCCTTCTTATAGATTATTGTATGTATTCCTATACACATTTTTCAAATTCCCTGTACTTTTGTGCACATTTTCAAATGTATGTCTTTCATGTGTATGTTTGAATGCTTTTCTTTCCTGAAAAGTGTATTGTAATGTTACCCTGATTTCTGGAGTCTTGTGCAGGACATCTCAATGTGCTCAAAATAATGGGGAATGGGAATTAGCAAGAGCACAAGCTAAGCAATGCAAGAGGCAGGGCAACCTAGCGAGATCTTGGACCCAATGTTTATGGGGCCAGGCCAAGTCAATAATCAAGCAGAAGTAAATAATAATTGTTTTTCTTTATTTTGAAATACAGTCATTACGTATGTATGCAATCACTCACACAGACCTAATGAAAGAAAGGTAGGAGTTTGATAGAGGATTTTAAGAGGAATTTTTCAGGGGAAATACTACACCTGATCCTGTAGCCCGGGTAGAAAGAAGAAAAGTCAGTTTGAGTGGAGATTCTCAACATGTGGAAGCTGAGGGGAAGGCTCGGCAAACGGAGTGGCAGCAAGGCGGGATGGAAGCCAGGAGCGATCCAAAGAAGCGCTCAAAATCAGGGGGTCTTATGGGGAAAATGTGCCTGTAGGCTAGTCCGTTCCCAGGGGAAACAATGGGTTTCAGGTTGGAGACAAAGCCTCCGAAAGGTCAGTACTTTAGATGATTGAATTATGATGGCGCTGTCAATAGTGCAGACAATACGCAAATGGGGAGTGTTTGATAGTTGGCTATTCAGAAGTGTTAATCTCATCAAGCTGTCTGCTCAGGGAAGGAGATCTTTTGTATGATGCATGCATACATAATGTGTTTTCAAAGTGTACTTGCCTGGAGGTCTCCTGAAGCTGCATTCTGGCAAATTACTGGCCTGCCTGTATTTATCTTGTATTTTTCAGCTATTTTGGCCATGCCTATGTGCGTGCTTGTCCAGGGGCCTCGCAAGCACGTGGAGAGGAATGGTTTGTGATGGACAATTTCTTGATATCAAATTATATTTAGTAGACCACAGGCCCAGACTAGAAACTACAGTAACAGTAAGTTCAATT
This sequence comes from Iguana delicatissima, assembly GCA_948472985.1. Taxonomy (NCBI): domain Eukaryota; kingdom Metazoa; phylum Chordata; class Lepidosauria; order Squamata; family Iguanidae; genus Iguana; species Iguana delicatissima. The sequence continues at coordinate 1,385,102 of CAOKZL010000300.1, forward strand.
TCTGACTGAAAATTGCATTCAAGTGTGTGTTTGGTTCCAAGCCTTGTGTATTACAAAGCTTATGTCAAAATACGAATTCAATGAATTTTTACCTACCCAGAAGTCTCTTAGATCTTTCTACTACTGTTAGTCCTCAGCAATGATGACATTTTCAAGGAAGCACATTTCTCCTTCAGACCTCCTTGGGGTTCCAATAACTTTTGTTCTGGCATACTTGATTTCCATGGTGTTACGGTGGCTTCCAATCTTCTTCCAAAGTTCTGGAACCAATTGCTTTGCACAAATCTGTAGTGTGCTGCTGACACAGTAGTCAAGGTGCTCAAGTAGTATTAGGAGTCTCTTCAAATGATCCTAAGTGTTAAAATAAATATGCAAATGATTGTATCCTATTTCTCTTGGTACCTTGAAAGATTAAGTAGTGCCTTTTGGTTGGCTGAGTCCATAGTGCTGAAATTTTTACTGAAATTAAGAGATAACTGAAGTTAAAACTGAAACTGTACAGTAAATCAGGAGAGCATATACACATACCCTTCCATTTGCCAGTTCATTAAGGGGAATGAGCAAATTCTCATCTGAGCTCATTCAAGTCTCAGATGTGGAACGGAAGGCAGGTCACAGGTACTGAAAATCCTTCTTCTGCTGACAAAGGGAAAGACTTAAGCTTAATGCTATATGGGATCATCTCCATAGACAGACTCATAGGCCAGAATCCTCTTGGGCACTATCACTTGCCAAGGGGTTAATGCACTTGCCAGTCCTTTTTTACATTTTTTACAAGCAGGTATTCAGTACCTCCATGTGCCACTGTTTCTAGCTGTGCAACAGCAACTGGGGGATCTGCCAACTGCAGCTCTGCTGCTCTCCCATCCCAGTCCAAATGGCCATGGACTGGCTGTAGGAGAAAATCCACTCCAGCTTTATCAAAGAGGGTCTTAGTCATAGATTTATAGATTTCTCTGAGTTTCTTATGGAATATAACTTTTTGCCTGCATTTGCACTGGTTTATGAATGTAGCCACAGAGAAATCTTGCACATACATTTCTATTCATTCTATGAATTTTTGTCTGCAATTTTACTAGCTTGTTTGTTTTGATATGCACTTTTCCCTGAAAGAGAGCTTTTTAAGCACATTTTGCAATGTGTGCCCAGTTCCCCCAATATACAGATCTGGATATGCATGCATGTATTTGCATGCACTTTTCTTTAATATACACACTTAGGCCCTTTTCGCACAGCATTTCTTAAGTGAAAGGGCCCCTTGAGCGTCGTGTAAATGTGAGGAGTGGTCTGCATGATGCACTCACATTTACGTGACGCTCAAGGGCCGGACGCACAGCACACAAGGATTTTTTCATTTTTAGCTTCAAGCTGAAAATGCTCTGCGCTCACACGTCGGTCCACCGCCCCACACGCACTTACCTGACGTGCGGTGCATCGGGAGCCGGGCCGGTCATGCTTCCAGGGCAGTGCAGGCTGGGAAAGGTCCCATGCTGCACTGCAAAAGGAAAAGGCAGGGCGCTCGCATGAGAGGAAGGAACCCAGCAGCATTAACAGTTAACGTGCAAAAAGGGCCCTATGCTGGCATCCGATTAGTGGTATACAGTTTGGGGAGACTGTTTTAGAGGATTCTGCATAAATATTTAAGGGTGAGGGAAAGAGGACATTTTCTTGGAATTGGGTTATATTCCAAACTCACATGTGCTCCTAGTCACAGAAATATGTATCCGTGTTGATTCAGAGGTCACTTTTGATGTTGTGGTTCATTTTCATTTGAAGTTTGTTAGTGCTTGCTTAGGAAAGGTAGATCAGGATTTTTCTCTATTATTTAAGGTCTTAAGGTCTCAGGAAACACATGATAGCCTGAAGACCAATGGTCAATGGATCAGAACTTAGAATCCAGTGCCCAATTACATTTAGTAAATGTTCCCTTTTTTAAAGAAAGAAAATGAACTCCTCTTCATGCAAAACATTCTATGTGAACATTGAATCCAAAAACTGAACTAAGGTCTGAATCCTATTGGTTTCAGCTAAGGTATACCTATTGAATCAATAGAATTGAAATAAATGTTGACTCTCGAATAGTGGTGGATTTCAGGCATTAACTGCTGTAATTTTGCCTAAGATGGATGAATCAGTGAAATCCTCTATGTGTCTACTCAGAAGTAAATCCCACAAAAATAAATGAGGATTCTAGCCTACAGCTTCTCAAAACAGGTGCTGAAATTTACACATGGTTGAGCATGTGTATTTAAAGGGCTACATCTCTTATTATAGACAAAATCCTATTTACCACTGGCCAAGCCTCAATGTGATGATAATAATATATGCTATGTGTGCATAGCACAGCCAAGACATCTGCTTTTTAAAAAAACCTAAACTACATTTTTCTCTGAACAGAACAAAAACATCTATTATTATGCAGGTGGTCACCTACCTGTATCAATGTTTTAGAATATTAAAAGGACAATAAAAATCATTTCACATAGGCAAAAAAACTGAATGAGCGTTATTAGAAGAATGGGAGCAAAAGGTAACATTTTACATTTATAAATGCTGCAACCAAATCCCAGCATACCCTACCTGGTAGAAAATCATTAATATGTTGGACATTTTCCACTCTCATTATCACAGGACAGATTTATCTAGCAGATATACAATGGATTCCATTCCCAACTCTCCTAATGACTCCATTTAAGCTGTGCTGAAACTACACTGTAGAATTCTAGAGCCAAATGCTGCATGGTCATTTGTAGAATATGGAAAAACAAAGGGACAAGACACAGGTTAGAACTAAGGTTTTACTTAAAATATGCAAAGATGACTACAAAAAGTGCAGAAATGTAATTTATAAAGAGGGGTAGGAAAAAGTGAATCATCTTTGCTTCTTCCCTTGCAATTGAGTTGGAAACAGAGCATGGAAAAGTTTCTTTTTGGACTATAGCTCTTAAAATCTCCTGGCAATGCTAACTGGAGGATCTGGAGAGCTATAATCCAAACGGCAACCTTTTCAAAATCTGGTAGGGGGTCTTCCTCAGTCACCCCCTTATGAAGGCCCCAGGATTTTGAGTTGGTGATGCAGGATAGCTTTAAATGTGATTCATATCTTCAGTCACAGGTCCTATGTTCTTGCACAGAACACTAAGGGATCACTACTATGCACCATAAAAATGCCTTGTGGCATTTTCAACATTGCCCTGGTCATACCTACCTAATGTAGCCAAATTAACCTAATCAGCAAACACCATCCCACTTCTTGCTCCTACTCTTCCCATTGTCAATGCAAGGAAGCAGAAAGGGAATCTCATAGCTAGATCAATTTTGTGACGGGTAAAAAAGTCCTACCTTACCCAACATGCTACGGTTGCATTGAAAGAAAGGAAGGAAGGATGAATGAATGTTAGAGATACAGAAGCCTATTGCTGGGGTGAGACTTGTTGTCCCACCAGCTCTAGCACTGATGTGACTTGGCTTTGCATGTTGGTACCATGAATTCCTCACTTCCTTCTGTGTGCCCACAACTACATCCCTGCCCAATATCTATTAGATTAGGCTGGGGAATAGCTCTGCCTAAGTGAATTCATATTATTGAACAGGGTTAATACAGGTCAGAGGAATGCACAGGACCTGTTGTCAAGGCATTCAGAGTATGAGTGCGGTGTGACCAGAAAAGTTTTTTCTAAGTGGACGGAGACATGAGGTGATATGACCTTGAAGCAGAGCTGTAAGGGAATGTTACCCTGAGAACTGGGGGTCCCGTGAGGGGCGCCCAAATAACCAGAACAAACACAAGCAAGATAGAGAAATTAACTCGAGCACTCTCTTAAGCTAACGAGAGGCAGAGTAATTTAGCGGGAATCTTTCAGGTCAGTGAGCAGTCAGACAGGTTAAACTAGCAATACTATTTATTAAACAGGTAACAATGATTAAGAAAACAACCTCACAGCTAACTAGAAATAGGAAATAGAGTTTTGTGGGAAATGGGTGATACGTCACCTATCTCGCAGTCCTGGAGAAGTCCAATGGAGGGCAGGAAACTCAGCACAGCGGCCGAGGGGAGCTCACAGAACGAAGCGATGGCAAGGCTGGATAGCACTCCGGAGCAGTCTGAGGAAGCTCTCAGAACTGGGGGTTTTTATTAGGGAAGGTATGACCATGGGCTAGTCTGGTCTTGAGTGAAACAATGAGTTTTGGGCTGGAGACAATGTCTCCGAAAGGTCAGAATTTACATGATTGAGTTAAGGTCCGAATTGACAATAGTATGGCCAGTATGTAGATGCAGCTAGCTTGGCCGTTAAGCACCCAGCTCGCTAGGGTGCTCTCTCAGGGCAGAGGTCTCTTTGTGTTAGCGTGCATTTGTAGTGAGGGCGTTTGTTTCGGGAGGTCTCCTAAAGCAGATCTGGCAGTTTCTGGCTTGCTTAGGTGTAATCAGAAATGATTCAGCATTTCATAGCCATGCCTAGTGTTGTGCTTGTTCGGTGGCCTCACAAACACTTGGCTGATGGCAGAGAAAGGCCAAATTGTGATATCGAAATGATATCTAAAGGTTACCAAAGGCCAGGCCAGTACACGGTGATAACAGGAATGTTTTGGCTAGCTTGCCTCCAAAGGTCTTACCTCATTAGAAAGCACCCAACATCAAGTGGTTGCATTCTATGAGTGGAATTGGGTCACCTCATATGGACTGGGGTGTGGTTAAGCCCTGAAATGGCTTAGGTGTAACAATGTAATTTGCCTTAGGTTACTTTTGCCTTTGGTCATGCTGCTGTAAGGCTATTTTTTGTATGCCTCGGGGACATGCTGTAAGTCTTTTTTTCCTATTCTATTTTGAGCCTGAATGTTTTTGCTTCTAGGCTTGCTACCAGAAGCTCTAACGCTTTTTTAGTGCTAGTTAATAAACAGCACTAAGACTTATTGCTTTAGCTGAATTTTTTTTTTCTCTGTCTGGAGCAACTGATTGCAGCTGGGCACCGCTCCCTTATTAGCACTCTGCACATGTTCTGAGGGAAATTTTTACTTTACCCTACACTTGTGACCTACTTGCAGTAGCTGAATAATGGGTTAACCAGACCTAAATTTTTTCAGGTAAAAAAAGAAACAGAATAGATTTTGTTAGTGCCTGAATAAGTTTTGTGTCAATGGGATGGTAATCTCCTTGGGTTTTTACTGAGGTTTATAGAAGTTATCCACAGCATTAAATTTTTTCCCCCCAAAATAGGCTCAACTCTCTGGGAAACCCCTTTTTAAAATTGGGGGGGGGGGAAATTAGGGGAATTACTGCTACCTTAATATAGGAGCTGCTAGCTGCCACTATCCTGTCCTTGAAACAATTCATCATTCCATAATGAGTCAAGTGTTGCCACAGACCAACCAAGTTTCCCAGAAAAAATCCCTCCAAACCTTCGGGAAATTAAAATTTAAAAGTCTTGGGGGAATATGCTGCGATGATCCTGGACTACAGGGTTATTTTCATTCCCCCCATACATGAACTATTTCACTCTTTATCATCGGGCAAAATTGGGGGTATACCCTCATCTGGGAATTGGGCTAAGCCTCATGATTGTCATAGAAATTGTGAAACTCCGATCCAGGGTAAGTTTGGCATAATCTGGATACACCCCCCAGCAAAATTTTCCCTGGGTTTGTAGGGACCGAGATTTTTGGGGAGTTTCCCCAGAGAGAAATTAGCCACCCTGGACTATGGGCCCCCAACAGAAGACACATGGGAAAAGATCTGGGTTTAACCACTATGCATGTAACATTTAAAGACATGAAATACAAAAATCACATTTCTGTATAAAAACTTTTTTCACAATTCAACATTCACATTTCACTTTCATTCTACATACTAAAGACGGTCCTTCGCCGAACACTGGCCAGATGTCCTCGAAGGTATGGATGCCCTCTGCTCAGCCAAGGGTCATGAAAGTAGTGAAAATCTTCCCCTTTTAACATATTCCCCATTTCTTGGGGAAAAAGGACATGTTTGCTGGTTGCTATAGTTCCAAGTACTTCCATTGTTAAAGGCAATCAAGCAATTAAAAAATAGTTCATATCATCTTGTACCTTATAAAAAAGGTTGCTTGCAGAAGAATTGGTCATTTTCACGTTGTCAGGAAATGTATCAAGTCCCCAGTGGTTCTGGCCATGCAGGGTAGGGAGGGTCAAAGACGTGGCCCGTTGAGGGTGTGCCAGGTTTGTTTCTTCTGCCTTTACACATAAGAACTTAACTGTTTTCTTAATAAAGGTATTGATCACTGTTGAATATCGTGAATTCGTAAAGGGTGGATGAAACATAAAGACAATAAAAGAAGATATGCATTGTAGGCAACATCACATGGCAATTAAGGAAGCCCCCTTCGGGATCTGTGCATCTCAAAAATTTGTTGGTGCCAAGTCCTTACTGTTTTGCAAACTTTCTTCTCAAGCCAAATCAGCATTCCGTGTGTTCTCAGTTTCACAGTTCAAGGAACCCCGCTTCACAATCCAAACCCCTCCTTCCAACAATGCACTGTGCGTGGCCTTTTTGTTGGTTCAGGACCGTCTTTTTCCCTTCTGGAACTCTTTCCCATCACATACACCCCCCTTATACTTAATTAATTCAAATTTAGTATCACAAATATAATGTTTAAGATAGGAAAGAGTAATAAATGATTATATAGAGTTTAAAATATATTAAAATAATATTATATGGATTTTTTAAACACCCCCAAAAACAGCAAATTAAAAACAAACACTACCATTAATCAACAAAGATCAATCAACCATAGGCTACTTTATCATTACTTCTCAAAGTTTTATACCTCATCTTTTAATTTCTCAAAGTCCTTTTGAAATCTTTTACTCCCAATTAAGCATAACAGCCATATCATTAAATATCATGATCAAATTAACCATACAATGGGGTAATCCTTACATGTAAAAATGCAGTTGTTTTTGGGAGAATACCCTTTAAATATATCATACCAATGATGTTCAGTCAATTTACTTTCTTCATCTGCAATCCTTTAAACTCTCTGTTCTCATTTGTATCCTTACAAACTCTTTTTTGGAGTTCCATGCATGTGCTTGTAAATGCTTCCTAATTTGTTCCTTATTTTTTAACAATTGGTCTAATTTTTCCCAACTATTTTATTCTTATTATATTTGAATTCATACAGATTGCATATTACTGCAAATAGGGTTTCCAATAATTTTCCCCCATATTAAATGGAAAGGATTGAAATCACAAATCCAATTTTTCTATTTTTTGAGTTTTTCAATGTCTCAATTTTATTTGCCACATTTTTCTTCTATTTTGTAGTCCAAAACTCTATACTATGATTTAAAAATTTTATGAATCCAGGTTTAGTTTTCCATTTTCACAAATATTCTCATGTTTCCCCTTTTGATCCCTCAACCCCACAAAGTGGTCTTATTATTAAACATAAAAAACTTTAACCCTTTCCAAAGTTTGACTGCTGGCCCCTTTTAAAGGGGAAAGTGTTTTATTTAAATGTTCAAAACCCTAATTGTAAACTAGCAGCTATGTATGAGTCAAAATTAAACAAATCATCCCCAGCCATTTTATGACTTTCCACTGTAATCCTCCTAAAGCGGACAGTTTATTTGCTTGTTTCTCAATATCACAAGAATTTGCTACACCAACTCCTGTTCTTATTCCACCCAAATGGTGTCAAATAAATCTCTTTTATTTCGTTTCCATAATTTTTTTTTTTTCTCAGCAAATTCCAAATAGGGATTCACAATTTACTGCATTTGGTCTCAATTTTGTTACATTAAACATATAACATTTAACGTAATATTCCATTGGTGAAAAGGCCCAAATTTACAACAGGATTTGGGTGATGCCATTGTTTCATTACAGTGGTTATGTTTTCTTTTACAGTTTCACTGGTAACATTTGGCAATTGAAAGGTTACTATCCCAAAGGCCTAGTTCTATTTGTCTCGGGTTTTTTGACAGTTTCCGTTGGTGGTTCTTAAAAAGTTTGATTTTACTATTTGACTTTAAAAAATTAAATTCAACATCACATTCTGGGCAGTTTTTTATCGCCCCTCAACCACTGCTTCCACTGTTCTGGCTGGGTATCTTCAAAATGACCAAGACACTTAGTTACATATATTAATTTTAATTTCCCCAGTCCTACTTATCCAAAAGGTTCCTTTTATATTTCAAAAAGTTTTTTCCACAAAACTGACAATCTCATGTCCATCCGGGGTCCCCCATAATACCATAACATGCTTTTTTCTTAATTACATTTGTACACTTTGTCATACTGTAAAAACCCGTTATTGCATATTTCTTTTTCTCCCACGTGGAAAAGAATAATTTCTTTGTTCTATTCCTTTTTAACTGAGGGTGCAGCTGTTCCTTTGTTTAGCTCAATTTCCCTACAAAAAACAAAATAACAAACTCCATCCACCATTTTCTTAATGTCTCCATCTAATCTGTAGCTTCCCTCTATTTTCTGGGGGATCCCTAAACCCAAAACTAATAATCTGAATTCTGTGGGTCCCCCTTAATATACCACCTCAAATTCTTCCCTTCAATTTATATATATAAACAGGAAAAACTAGCTAACACAGCAGCCTGTAAAATGTAATCATATTGGTTAGATCCTGGAGGAACCAAATCCGACTTTCCTTGTGGTGGTTTTTCCATCCGTTTATCCTGAAGAAAAATAAATATATTGCAAGACAAATTTGTTATTCATCAACTTTATACAGTTTAATTTGGTTTCGGTGAGCCCATTTTGATTTTCCCTTTCCCTTTTCAATCAAATAACTGGTGGGCCATATGTGATCCATTATAACACATGGTCCTTTCCATTTTGGCCTCAAAGCATGCTCTTTCAGACCCAAACAGAGATACAATACTTAGTTCCAATCAGTATCATATCCTTTTCTGTTTGAGTAGGAATTTCCATGCATTTCTATGTCTTGTTGTTAACCATCTCATGTCTTCCCTATCTTTTAAAGATTGTAACCATTCCAAATAAACCCCATTTTTCCCCCGGTATATTTGGGAATCCCAAATTCATTTCATTTCCAAATAAAACTTCATATAGTGTATAACTATATTTCCTATAGGACTACTTTTCCCTAGCCATTAGGACCAATGGTAACTTTTCTGCCCAATTTTCCCCAAACAACAAAATCTTTCCCCTTTTTTGGAAGGGGAGGGGCCGTGGGGAAGACAAAAACCAGATTCACCAGTATTTAGAAAGGAAAGAAAGCTAAACAACCAATTTTCATTTACCAAAAGGTTTTGCAGTGTTCATCAGTCATTTATCCATACCTCAAAAAGAGGAGTCTAATTTTAGCATTGTTTTCTCATTATTTCTCATAACGTCTAAGGTCTGTTTCAGCAACCATAGAGTTAAATCTAGGAGCCTGAGTGGCTTTGAGCACAGGAGAAAGGAAAAAAAGCAAAGAGATACCAGGCGAAATGTCGCTTTGCTTACACACAAACCTTAATTTCCCTACATACATATATTACTATAACATTACATTACATACATTAAAGCATTAAAGCAGTGTTTCTTTGTTACCTCAAACCAGTACATCTCTGCTTAACCCTTTCTTGGAGGTTTTCAACATAAATTGAAGCACAAAATTCACACCAAGTTCACAACTGCAGGGATTCATGGGGGGGGGTCACCTTATCTCCACTGAAGCCCTCTTTGAAATTCTTCAACATTAAAAGTTTATTTTCTCATTTACACATTAACAGGATTCTAATTTTGCCAAGCCTCCTGACTTAATGAGTTTGCCAATTCATTGAAAACAGGAATCTTCCTTGCTACTCTCTTTTCCCCAGTCCTCAAGAGTTAACCTGAACTTCAGGGTTTTTTTTTATTTTTAAGAGGAGCTTTTTGTCATTTCCCCCCACAGAGCAAAAGGGTTTTAAAGAGTCCATTTTCCTCCTCGTTTCCCTTTCTGTTCTTTCTTTTTGCAAAAAAAGCCATATTTCCTTTTATTTTTTTAAACCAGTTATTCAGGGCTCCCCCTTTTTCCCATTCCAAACCCAACCCTTTAAAATATTCTGAAATCTACACACTCTTCCCAACTATGTCCTTCATTGGAGAGTGTTAGTTAAAAATCTCAGAACAAATGAAAGCAAAAAGGCACAGAGAGACCAAATTTGGTTTTCAATTCCTATTTAAATTTCCCCGTGTCTCTTGAGTCATCCTTCACCAAGGTAAGACCAAACTCTCCTGGATCAATCCTTTTACCCAATTATGTCATGGGCCGAGATTGTTGGTACGTTTGACCCAAAAGAAATTCAGCCACCCTGGACATAGGATCCCAACAAAACACAAAAACCAGATCTGGGTTTAAAACTATGATGTAACATTTATTAAGACATGAAATACAAAAATCACATTTGTATCAAGAGCTTTCTTTCCAAAATTCACAATTCACATTTCACATTCATTCTACATACTCACAAACGGGCCTTTCCCAACATTGGCCAGATGTCCTCGAAGGTTGGATGCCCTCTGCTGCAGCCAAGGGTCATGAAAGTGATGAAAACTTCCCCTTTTATAGTCATATTCCCCATTTCTTGAGGAAAAGGACATGTTTGTGGGTTTCTATAGTTCCAAGTACTTCCATTGTATAAAGGCAATCAAGCAATTAAAAGAATAGTTCATATCATCTTGTACCTTTCTAATAAAAGGTTGCTTGCAGAAGAATTGGTCATATATCACGTTGTCAGGAAATGTATCAAATGCCTCAGTGGTTCTCGGCCATGCAGGGTAGGGAGGGTCAGAAATACGTCACCCCTGGCCCGTTAGGGTGTGCCAGGTTTGTTTCTTCTGCCTTTACACATAAGAACTTAACTGTTTTCTTAATAAAGGTATTGATCACTGTTGAATATCGTGAATTCGTGAAGGTGGATGAAACATAAAGACAATCAAAGAAAATATGCATTGTAGGCAACATCACATGGCAATTAAGGAAGCCACACTTCTGGATCTGTGCATCTCAAAAGTACATTCTGTTGATACCAAGTCCTTACTGTTTTGCAAACTTTCTTCTCAAGCCAAATCAGCATTCCATGTGTTCTCAGTTTCACAGTTCAAGGAATCCTCGCTTCACAATCCAAACCCCTCCTTCCAACAATGCACTGCGCGTGGCCATTTCAGTTTGGTTCAGGACAGTACTTTTTCCCTTCTGGAACTCATTCGTTCATCACAGGTTCTCCAATATAACAGAGGTACTCTACACTTACATGTATAATGCAGGAAGGTGATGAAAATTACTGGTTTAGAAATGCTGGAGATGCACCAGACAGCACATCACTCACAGCTGTGGCAATTGGCAGAGTAGTGAAAGATTCTCTCTATAGAAAGATAGTGGCAACTGACAGCAGTTACAGTAGGAGGTAGACAACCATAATGAGAATGGGAGATGGGGGAATAAAGGAAATGAAGCCTAGAGTTCAGGGAGATAGAATAAATCATAACAATTGGGCTAAATCAATTGTGTACAAGAATAACTGCTCACCTGTCTTTGATATGAATGCATAGGGATACAACTGCTGTAACAGAGCTGTCACGCAGCATCACTTCCACTATGCCTATGCAAACTTGTCAAAATTTGGAAAGGCTTTTTGGCCATTGTATATTACAGAGTGACACATCCTACTACTTGGTTGCATTCAAGAAATTCTGCGGATACCACACCTACTTCAAAATTTGACCCACTGGATGGCTTTGCTGTTTCTGGTTGCTAAATTTCCATAATCAGTTCCATCTGGGGTAGACAACTTTCTGTGGCATGGGGCTGCATTAGATACCACACCCATCCACTCAGGAATGGAAGCCCAGGAAGATCTGAGGCTTGTACCACCACTCTATTCTTTGCAGCAGAAACGGGGCTAGCAGAAACCACAGAGAAATTCTTTGGGCTTACTTACAGCCTACAGCGCCTTTGTTCCCAACCTCTGAGTTATGAAAAGAGATTTGCTAAATAACATAAAATTCATGTTGCAGTATACACAGCATAACCTCCTGTATGCATAACCTCTAGGACTATATTGTACAAACATGGGGGAAGAAAAACAAAGACAGAAAGACACAGAACAAAGACACAGAAAGAGTGAGATACCTCCTCTAGTTTCCTTGGCTGTCTTTTGTTAACTCTGACCATATTCACCTTTTCTCCAATCCTGTGTACATGTATGTGCCTTCAGGTCGCCTGTCAACTTATGGTGACACCATGAATTTCATAAGGTTTTCTTAGGCAAGGAATACTCTAAGGTGCTTTTGCCAGTTCCTTCCTTTGAAATATAGCCTACAGCATCTGGTATTCATTGGTGGTTTCCTATGCAAGTACTAACCAGAGCTCACTTTGCTCAGCTTCCAAGATCAGACAGGATCTGGTGCCTTTAGGATATTTAGGCCCCTCTTCTACTCCTAGACTTATAAATCTCAGGACTGTGGATATCATTCACTCCTTTGTGATCACATTCTTGACTTCTGCCTTTAGACATCTTACCTTTATTCTTGAAAGTCTAGGGGCAATCAGGCCTCCCTGTGTTTCCACCTTGATTCATTACAACTAAGGTTGCTATCATGCCATTATATTTTCCTATTATAAATATTAGCTTTCATGTTCTCTTGAGTGAGGAGTCTTGGTTTGACTACCTATAGGCATGTTCCTTCACTCAACTAGCAGAGGTCATTTCTGCAAAACGGGGCTCCAGCAAGTCCTTCTGTTGCAGCCCCAGAAGGGAGGGGAGCACACCAAGAATGCTCCCCTCTGCATCTCACTGGGTTGCTGCAGAGAGGAGAACATTGGCCCTTCCTCTTCTCTTCCTCAGCATAGCTGGGCACTTATCATTGCTGCACTGGGAAGAGTGGCAGCATTGTGCAAAGACAGGTATAAAATGGATTTTTTCTGTTTTACAAATACCATGTGTGCACTGCTTGAGTGCAAGATGACAGTGGGCTGGCAACGACATTGTGCAGAGGCACGACCAGCCAACCACTGCCATCCTGGCCCCACAGCAGCGCATCCCCCTTGTGTGGAAAGGGCCAGAGTGAATAATATTTGAAACATTATCCTCTTTTCTGGGTATTCTAAAAGGCAGAAATAACACTTGGGGCAGGGAATCTACTTTAGAATAGGACTATGCCATGTAGGGAGAGGAAATTATCTTTCCCCCATATTATTTTTCTACAAAAAAAGTGTTTCCCTCCCTCTCATCTACATAACACATTCCAGATAATATCATATTCTTCATGGGCCCCATTGGCTATTTGGAAATGATGAGCAGGGCACAGTATAGGTCACCCTTTCCCCACACTCCCCTTCCCCACATTGTCACATACCATGACCCTTCCAGCACTGATTTAAGCATATTAGTGATTAATTGGCTAGACTGAATTGGTTAATTAAAATGGGTTTCTCAGTTACATCAAGAATCAGATTTTTTAAAAAGAAAAAATGTTAGTATCTGCTATAGAGATTACAAGTCATCTCTGCCATGGTTGAGCAGTCCTTCACCCTTATTTTCTGTAGGAAGGTCTTCTTCTTCTGCAGTTGGGCCTTTTGTGTCTTGTACATGCAGAATTTTAAAATACAGATACTTTGGGATTCTGACCCCTTTAAAATGATTGCTTATTCATCATAAAATAAATGTATTGTTTGTTTATTTATGGTATTTTTGTATTGCCTCCCAACCCAAGATTTCATCAGTCAACACTTATATGACTATTGATAATATGAATAAGATTTCTTTAAACCCTTTATATTTCTGCTTAACTGGTAGATATATCCAAATGTTTATAAAGCACTTAGTCTGTCAAACAAGACAATATTTTTGGTTGCTTAACCATCCACTAAATATCTATTATTTACTGAAGTAGCAAAACACACTTAAGTAGCTGTGTGTATTTATTGCCAGAAATAAAACCTTACTAGATGTGCCTTTGTTTGGTATTGGAAGAAATGTAAATTAACTTACAATTTGATATGAAAAAGCTGTCAACCACTGTTAGAAAGCCTAAATAATATTTAAATTTTAATTCTAAACATACAGCTTGGAATATACTCCAATGAGGTTAATTGAGCTTAAGTCTGAGTACACCTAAATTTTATTTATTCAATTTATTCCATACAAAAACTTACATATTTATAGCATTTATAGTGTTTACACACCACTCTAGATGACTAAGAGCAATTAAAATCAATAGCAAAATACCATATAGTTTCAAAACAATATAATGAAAATGGCTTGATAATATATAAAGCACAATTAATAAAACTGTTGAAGCAAACGCCTGCCTGAGCAAAAAGATCTTTGCCAAATAGCAAAAAAAAAAAAAAAAAAGCAGTCAAGGAGGGTTCCAACATGATCCCTTGGACAAGGAATTCCAGGACCAGTGAGAAGGCCTTTCTTCTCATCCACATCAGCTTTGCCTCCACCACAGCTGGAAAAGAGAGAAAGGCCTCTCCACCACATCTTAGGACAGGTGGTTGAAGCAGGAGGAGGTCCCTAAGGTATCCTTCACCTAAGCCATATGATGACATGGATAGCATCACATTGACAATGCAGACAGTTTGCTTCCTGTTCTAGAACCAAAACTTGACAAGTAATCATGCACATTTATTAATCAGCCAGGATTGATTGGTCTCTCAAATAAAAATTACTGCTCTACTTGTCAGAGTTACATGTGTACCACCTTCCAAGAAATTATAATAACTTGTTTTCTCTTAATTTTGCTGGAAGGTAGGTTAGTCTGTACAGCTGTACGGCAAGTCAATAGGAGTGGTACCGATTAATTCAGTCAAGGTCATTTCCCCATTCTCAAGATTAAGGCCCTTTCTGCAGCATCCTCCCTACTCATCATGAGAAGGGGAAAATGACAGGACTGTGATAATGTTTCTGCTTGACATTATTGCGGGTCTGTCCTTCTCCCATCCCCAGGCAGTACAATCACAGAATAAATTGTTGATGGGTTTTCCCTGTCAATGGTCTGAGATTGCACCACCATCATGGACTTACCTGTCCTGCAGAAGCCCAGGAATTGCAATGGCTGCACTTCTTGCCCCAATACAGCATAGGACAGTACCTGGCTGTGCTGTGGAAGGAGGAGGCATGGGTAAGCACTCCCTTCATTACAGAGCCAGCTGATGCAGAAGGGAGCACTGCTGTCATACTCCCCTCCCAGCAGAGCCAATGCAGAGATCTCTATCAGATGTCTTTCTGAAAAGTACAGAAAGGGCCTAAGAAAAAAACAACATGTGAAATGCTCAAAAAAGGTATTAAAAGGGATCAGACTTTTCTGTAATTGTGTTATTGGCATTTATTTTACTCAGGATTCCTTTCTGCTACTTATAAGTATGCTTCTCCGTTTCTTATCAGCCAAGTCTAAATGCATGTCCTAAAAATTTATACAGAGGGGTAAAAAAATAAACCTGGGCTAAATAATTAATGCTTAGATGTACTAAGTAATAGTGATGAGAAGAAAAATTTGGATCTATTCCAGAAAATTTTGTTGCTACAAGGAATGGATCCCTTTTCCTTTACTGAACTCAGCTGTGAAGCTCATAACTAATATAATGTTTCCTCTAGATCCAGATGGTAGCTTCTAAGAGAGAACAGCAGTGAATTCACGGGAGGTTTGAATCTTACAGGAGCTGTCCAAGGTGCTGAAGCCTTTTCCCCAAATAAATTCATCATTTTTATAGTTTGGACTAAAACACCAAGAAGATTCTCTACCCCACTGACATGGAAGCCCCAAACACCACGGCTCACATTTGCTACATGCTAGTCTCAAAACATCCTCAGGAATCACAAAGGTGGCTGTACTCACTGGAAATTCTTTGTCTCCAGTTAAAACCCAAGATGGATTCTGATGGAGGCAAGACAGTGGGGATATGCTCATCTTATCTTTATTTGTACCAAATGTCCCAAGAGTTTGGAACAAGAAAGGGACTGTGCTTTCCTTGGGCATATTCTTAGGCCAAAGCTTATAAAATCCTGTCATCCTAAGTAGCCACCTGTACCATCTATTGTGTTTGGCTGGACTTCTGATGATGCACAGTACAGCTGAGAAAACCAGAATCAATGTGGTCTCATGCAGTGCTACTCAGAGTGGTGTCTCACATATTGAAGCTGATCTGTAAGCTTTTGGCTGCTTGTTTACAGTGAATTCCAGGAAACAGTGTGGATACAATAATAATATAGCACAAATATAATGGTCCCTGGCACACGGGATGTGGGTGGACTAGCCAGATCACTATGAGAAAAGCACTGGTGTTGGTGTAACCGTGCTGGACTTTGACTTGGGAGACCAGTAGTAGTGAGTAATCTAAAGGGATGTGAAAATATCTCTGTCTCAGTTGTATTGCTTACTTAAAATTCCAACTGCATTTTCTTCCTAATCTTGTTTCATTTGGGATTGTATGATTTTGTGGTTCTTTTTTTTTGCCCATGGAAATCTGTGCATACAAGTGGTATGCACTTTTCTAATAGACACACTTTAAAATTAATTATTCTTACTATTCAATGCACATTTATATTCGTATTTGTACGCAGCTTTCAGAGATACATTCCAGTTGTGCACGTCTGTCTGTGGACAATTCAAAAAGAAAAAAAAAATATTAAAAGGAATTTGTCTCTTAGGTTTATACGCAGCCATGGAGATTGACTTATATGTTCACACTTCTGCTAATTGTCCCGCAGAGCACAAACTGGATGCAATCATCTAAAAATTCAATTCTTGAAAATGTGTTTTCTATTCCTACTGTGGACCAGTCACTTTCTTTCAGCCTGACCTCTCTTGCAAGGTTGTGGAAATCAGAGATGGAAAGAATATTAACAAATATTCAAATGCCAGTTAAAAAGGGTATTTCCCAGGAGAAAGGAGACACTGTTGAAACGATTTCTGGAGAGACATAAATCTTTATACATGGGTGTTTTGATTAGAAAACAGCATTTTCTTTGTGCTATTTTCTGCACTAAAACTTCTGTATGTGGATTTTTTTTTTGGAAGAATAAATCCCAAATTGTGAACAGTCTTAAAAAGTGCACGGTTTGGGAACACATTCTCATGGCAAGGAGAAATAAAGTTATTCATTTTTGGCCAAAAGGATGCCCAAACTTTGAGAAGATTCATATCCCTGGTGAGGATAAAGTGAAAAAAAGGAAAACCATTTAATTTAACTCATAGAAAGAAACATGGCGTAATGATTAATCAACCAAGCAACCAACAAACCAGTTCAAAGTGTCTTCTAGGTACACAATGCAGCTTAATATTTTATCGAAATAAGGCACTTCAGAGTTATTACCCTGCTTGCTGGGGATTCCATAGGGGAATTCCCAATGGCTGTCAAAATCGTCTTTTGTGGGGAAAATTAGCTCTGAGCACTGCTTTAGCAATACAAAGAGGGTAGGGTAATTAAGAATCTTTAACCCAATGTTTACAGGGTCAGGCTCAGTCAGAAATCACACAAACTGTTCAAATTTAAGTATTTTATTGGCATAGATGTTAAAATCCATACAATCACTCAGCTGCACTCACTCCAACAAGCATACAAGACTACAGAAATTTAGAAAGAGGTGAAAATTAAGAGAGAGAGAGAGATTAGGGTTTTGGGTTAGTACTGCACCAATCCAGAAGTCTTCAGCTGGGAAAAAACGATCTCAGCCACGCCTTTTGAGGGTGAGGGGAGCTTACCAGCTTCACAGTTTACAGATCTGGGAGAAGTCTGAAAAAAAATGAGTAAAAGGGCCTAGTTGTAGAGCTGACCCATGTCCCGGGGAACAGATGGCTGCATTTTTATGAAGATGGATTTCAGCTTTGTAGTTCAAAGAAAATACAGCCAGGCATCCTTGTAGTTTCCTGCAAGATGAGTATCTTATCCAGGGATGCCTACCTCAAGGTGTCACATTCCAGGCTGTTTACATTGTTTATTTGTTCCCAGAGATTTATTGTCTCCTGTTCACTGCTGAAAATCCATTCAAGTGGTCTGTGAGCCATTTGCAAGACTCACCTAGGATGCGTGACAGAAAACAGGCTACTCTTTTGATCTATCTCCATAGCTCTACTGCCTATGTGTCCTTCCAGTAGATCTCTATGGCTCACTATGTTTGATATAAAATAATTAGGACCCTCAAGACATAGTTTTTAGGTGGGTTAGGAGGGTAACAGAGAGTTCACCCCCACCTCCAGCATCTGGACAAATGCCTTGTGCATTTGAAAGTGCCTTTGCAAGACAAATAAGCCGACTAACAGGCCTTGTCAGCAGCCAGGATTGTCTTCTATTCTTTTCTAACCAGCTGCTTCACGTTAGAATGTAGAGGGCATTTGTTACATTATTGGATCAGAGGAGGTCACTGCTACCTTTATCACAGGCTGACTGATCCCATCACACAGATGAGAATGAGCTGTCTGACAGAACTGAGAGGGATTTGTCATTGTTCAGAGATTAACGTTCCTCATATGAAAGTTCCCCTTTGCTTTCAGTCTACATGAAGTGTTGAATCTGCTCATGTTCCAGGGCGGGGGGGGGGGGGAATAAGAGTTTCATGATGCCTCTCCAAATCATCAGACAGAACCTTCGCACACTTAGAAGCAGCAAGTTATCCACTAGCAGAAAGCTGGCTAGATAGAGCGGGTTCAGTCACTAAAAGTGTATCTACACCCACAGTTATGATATTGTGTGCACCAATTTAACTCTCATGCGTCCATCCTATGGAGTCTTGGGATTTATCATTTGGTGACATACTTCAAATTCTTTGGTATTTTTCTTCAGGATGAGTGGATTTCAGCATACCCAACTACAAACACCAGGAATTTAAGTGATATCAAACTCTGAAGCCCACAAGCTTCTTCTTCTTCTCCTCTGCAACCCCTACATAAGGGAATAGACAGTCTTTTCTCCTCCTATTTCCAAACTGGAAGAGGAGGTAGAAAGGAGGCTTTCTACTCCCAGCATGGAAAAAAGATGCTGTGATATGTGTGTGTGTGTGCGCGAGCGCACGCGTGCGTGTGTGTGGTATGCACATTCATTTAATGCCCAGGTGTATATATGTGAATGATATGCACATGAAGCCATTGGGCCAAAGTTGGTATCACATGCTTTGCACTCTGAGAAGATAACAGCAAGGCCAGACTCAAACTTGCATAGAAATACAGTGGAAAAAGTCACAACTCCATCTGAGAACCCCATAATATTGGGGTTGTAGCCCCACATCCTGGTTTCACAGGGATGAATCTGCCCCTCCCCGCACAAACACACACACAACAAAGTAATTCCTCACCCCAAAGTAGCTCCTCACCCATAATGTAATGGGATGCTAGAAAAGTGACATTCTTGTTGTTGCATTCCTTCAAGTTGTTTCTGACTAACGGGAACTTAAGATGAACCTATCATACAGTTTTCTTGAGAAGATTTGTTGGGGGGGTGCCTTTACATTCTTCTGAGACTGAGAGAATGTAACTTGCCCAAGGTCACCTAGTGGTTTCCATGGCTGAGTGAGGATTCAAATCTTGGTCTCCAGAGTTATAGTCCAGTGCTCAAACCACTACAAAAATGACACAGCATGTTTATATGAAAGATGAATATCAGTGGGTCTTTGTTTTTGCAACATTTGACTTTAACTTTTGCAGGATCTGATCTCACTTTTTTCCTCCTTTCATATTCCATAATGACATTTCATTTATCCTTCATACGTTATGAAATATAATTAGACAATTAAAGGACATCACACTGATTAGCTGAAACAATTGTAGCAGTTTTGAAATGTTTAAAAATAATTCAGTGATTACAACATTGTTGGAACATTATTCCAATGAGCTAGAGGGTTGGACTGGATAGGTAATTCTCAAGATTGAGTTTCTAATAGCTTTAGACTTCGACTCCCAAAGGGAACATCAGGAACTCTAGGATATAAAATCCAAAAACATCTGAAGGGTTAAAGATTGAAAACTGCTGGCCTAAATGAGGAACCCTCACACATCTAAAATCTGCCATTAAAATCAGCATCATTACTCATTAAGGCATGCATTTCTGATTTGTCTCTCTCTTTCTGTGTGTGTTAATTATTTCTGTCATATAGATATTAAATAGGTCCAGGAAAAGAGGTCCAGGAAGAAAGATTCCACCTTAAAAATTAGGGAGAATTTCCTGAGCTAGTCAACAGTGAAATATTCTGCCTTAAAGTGTACTGGGGTCTCCTTCTTTGGAGGTTTCTAAACAAAGACTGAATGCCCATCTGTTAAGAGCATTTTGACTGTATATCCGTACATACCAGGAGGATGGACTAGATGGCCCTTGTGATCTATTCCACCCCTATGATTCTATGATATCTACCATATATCACAGCCTTCTGTTTCTATCTTCTTACACACATATGTCTGTCCAGAGGATTTAATTCTGACTTACGTTGAGGATGATTGATGATATGTTTAATTCTACCAGGCAGATGCTCAACAGCTTGCTTTAAGGAAAAAGCTTAAGGAAAAGGCTGTCCCTCCAAACTTTCTTGGCACCATGAGGCACCCTTTGGAGCTTCAGTGGAATAGTTTTTTGTTTTTGTTTTTTTTTAAAGGGGGGAAACCAATATTCTTATAATAATAACAACTTGCTATCAGTAATATAGGCAGGGCCTGCAAACTTAAGCATACCATAAAAAATACTGAACTAAATGTAAATGGGATTGTATTCTCAGTGAACAGAGCTGTTTGTTAAGATAGCTAATTGCTATAATTTGTGCACATGTAATGCTTTGCATGATGGCATCACAAAATAAAAGGGCAAAAAACAATTTATCTGATGTTGAAGGTTGATTTAATGCGCTAGAAAATATTTGTAATGGCCAGAGCAAATACCAACTGCTGGGTCAAGCTTCACTTGCAGACAGAAATAGAGACACAAGGGGAATTTGAGGATATATGAATGAGGATGTTCAGATTTAATCACGCAAGAAGTTTCTCCCCCTCCCCATATTTTTTCTTGGCTTCAGACAAAGGATGGAAGAGGAAGCTTCCCACTCTATTCTTCATTGGCTAGGCCTCATTTGGAATACTGTGTCAAGTTCTGGGCACCTCAATTCAAGAAAGATATTGACAAGCTGAGGGTGACCAAAATGGTGAAGGGTCTGGAAGCCGTGCCCTATGAAGAACAGCTTAGGGAGCTGGGTATATTTAGTCTGCAGAAGAGAAGGTTAAGAGGGGACATGATAGCCATGTTTAAATATTTGAAGGAATGTCAAGTTGAGAAGGGAGCGGGCTTGTCTTTTGCTGCTCCAGAGACCTGGACAAGGAGCAATGGATTCAAGCTGCAGGAAAGGAGATTCCACTTGAACCTCAGGAAGAACTTCCTGACCATCAGAGCTGCCCAGCAGTGGAATATGCTGCCTAGGAGTGTGGTAGAATCTCCTTCTTTGGAAGTTTTTAAACAGATGCTGGATGACCATCTTTTGAGAGTGCTTTGATGGGTGTTTCTGCATGGCAGGAGGTTGGACTAGATATCCCCTGGGGTTTCTTCCAACTCTATGATTCTATGATTCTATGAAACGTACTTTCCCCTTCTATGCTCCATTTTTTTTTTCAGATGTCATACACCCACCATATCCAAGAATGGTCCTTTTGAGCTTGATGACTTTTGCCCTCCCCTTTCCCCTGAATACCAAAATGATACTTCATGAGGATAAGAAAAAATAAAAATTCACAGCAGGTAGGATCTTAATTTCTGTAGTCACAGCTAGGTTTGATTGTTTGTTGGTCATTAAGCCAGAGCTCCTGTTAAATAACCAATGTTATTGTTCAGAGTATACTTTCAGGTGCATATGTTTCCACACTCCTTTAAACTTTTTCACTACTCTGAAGATAAGAATACTTAATTTTTGTTCAATGTAGTTAATGTCTAAGTTCATTTTTCATCTCTCTCTCTCTCTCTGTTTTCTTTTGGAAGGGGAAAAGGCACCATTGGTATATACATGGTTTTTCAATTTGCATTTTGAACACAGCTTGGGAGTAAGAGCTATATATTTATTTTCCTTTTTCCTCAGAAATGCCATATGTATGATGCACTTAGTCACACTGGCAACCTGTTGGTAAAGGAATGAGAGCAAAAGATTGGAGACATTTATCATATCCGTACATTGTTAAGGATTCCTGTCCCATGTAAGTGGATGAAAGATGGTTTCAAGCAAATACTTCATTTTCTTTATATCTAGACTGCTTCTTTTCTCCTCCATGGCACAGTCAAATTTTGAATCCCTGTTTTAGCTTTGGGCCATAATTGTAAGCAATCCATCTTTCCTCTTCTAACTTACGCAGATTTATCTATTAAGTTAGGATTGTTGCATTGGTCCTGAACTTTGGACATTTGGGCAAGCAGGCCACATTGCTCCAATGGAAAAAATAGAGTAGGATGTTATGTGTGTGGACACATTGGTCATGTTCAAAAAGTTGCAAATTAAAAATGGTCACCCTAGGCCAGAGCACAATGACTGGCATACGTTAGTGGCATATGCAAGAGTAAATCAACCCTATACACGTATATGTCTCTTTTGGTCAATGGTATTCCCTTCTTCTCTTCATAGCACCCAGCTCCCACCCATGGACCTGTTGTAGGGTCAACCACACACACAGCCAGTCTTTCCATGACTGGTGAGAACTGTAGAGGAACTTGGTAGGAGAGTGCTGTCCTCATAGCCAGACCCAAAATGATTACCACAACCACTGAGACCCCCAAAAGATTTCAAGGGAGGATGTATTCATTTTATGTCTGGCAGTGGAGACATAGTCCTTCACCAACCTTCCACCATGATGGTGGAATGATGGTGAAAAGATACTACAGCAACAGTACGTTAGATTCAGATGCTGGTGAATGGCCAGCTATGACATAATTCTACTTGCAGAACTACTATGCACTGCCAGACCATATAGGAGTGTGGTCACAGGGTGCAAAAATGTGTTCAGAGACCTCCTGTGAATGAGGCTATTTTATTGATTTTGATGGAAAAGCCAAGCTTCAATACAACAAGGAACAGACACAATGTGTATCTACGTTTTTCTTCCTTTGAAATGAAATTGGGGATATATTAGATGTATAGAATATTTGTGATTTCTCCTGCTGTCAGGGAAAGAGAGGGTAGAAATCCAATAAAATAAAACAAAATATGCATGGAAAAAAATTTCTGTGGAAAGAAACTGTGTGAAAATTTGTCCAAAAAATCTCAAAGTGTGAAAAATAATCAAAAACTCAGGACAATTCTCCATAACCTCGTCCATAAGGAAGATTTTTTTTCCCTTTCCATGAGCATAAAAAGAAATGACTTTTTTTCACAAATGCACTGTTTTACAGTGGTTCCACTCCTATCTGTAAGATCAGTTCCCAAGAGTAGCATTGGGGAACTCCTGCTCAGCTCCATGGCCATTGTGCTGTGGGGTACCACAAGATTCAATCTTGTCTCCCATGATGTTCAACATCCATATGAGGCTGCTGGGAGAAGTCATTAGGAATTTTGGGGTTGGGTGCCATCACTATGCTGATGATACTCAGCTCTACTTCTCCTTATCATTGGACCTAACTGGGTACTGAAGAAGTGTTTAGATGTTGTAATGGGCTGGATGGGGATGAATGAATTCAATCTGAATCCTGATAAGTTTGATGTTCTGTGGGTTGATGGCTCTTTAGTCCAGGAACTGGGTAGGTTATCTACTCCATATGGGATTGAACTTCTGAAGTAGCAGGTACATAGTCTGGGAGTACACCTAGATTCACTGTTGTCACTGGAGGCCCTGATAGATTTGATGGCTTGGAGTGCTTGAGGCCAGTTTTAACTGATTCAACAGCTACAGTCCTTCCTGTACAGGGATAACTTAGCCATAGTAGTCCATACATTGATAACTTCCTGATAAGACTTTTCCATTGCACTTTATGAAAAGACTCAGAAACTGCAGCCAGTGCAAAAGGCAGCACCAGACTGTTTACTGGAATTCCATTCAGATATCATATAATATCTGTTCAGAAAGAATTGCCCTGACTGCCAATACATTTCAGTTCTGAAATCCCTAAAAAAGAGCAACCCAAAAGTGATTTAACCACTTGAAATATCAACTTGTTTTAAGTATTTCTGTGAAGTAGCCAAAGGAACAGAGTCACATGTTAAAGGAGAGGAGATTTATTGTACTCTTAAGCTTCAAGCATAACAATTTTCGACAATGGCCCACAAGACATTTCATTTAGATACAGATTGACAAGAATACAACAAAGGAACTTCAATCTTCTACACAGATACAGAAGTGGGGGAAAAACACACACAGAGAGAGAGAGAGAGACCTGTGCCAGGCTGCAACCAAATATATATTTAACCAGGGATGGGGACAGCTAAAAAAGATGAAAAATGTGAATAAGAATTTAATATTTCACAAACTGCAGGGTGTGTATGCATGTATATGTATATGTGTGTGTGCATGTGTGTATCTTCTGCAATTTGTGAAATAACAAATTCTCCTCCACATTTTCAGCCCTTCCCATCCATGATTTCAAATCCTTGATATTCAGAAGCATACAAGTGTATTGTAATTGATATAAGAAAAGGGCATAATAAATAAAATTGAGAGGAAAGGGTGAGCATGGGAGAGAAATAAAATGTTTCTACCTCTCCTTGTGCTAAACATGAAATTTTCTTCTTTCTGGAGGCTGAAACTCACCAGATTTTTCAGTTTGCAGGCATTTGCTCCCCATGCCTTTCAAATGATAATGCATTCTAGTGGCAGGAAGCCAATTTTAAAGGTTAAAATATAAGATAAGGACAATTTCATGGCTGATTGGTTATGCATTCAGTCTTGAACTGAAACAAATAGTGTGTTTTCATTTTTGAAAAGTGGGTCAAATTTGAGCATTTCTATTATTGATAGGTATATTTCTATTTTAATCTGCACATTCTGTGAATGTCAGGTTCTTTTTGTTTGCTTCAGATTCACCTTGACTGAATTCAATGGGGGTCTTTAGACTTAAAACAAAATGAGAAAGAAAGAGAATGAGAGAGAGAGAGACAGAGCCAATAAAATATTTATTTTGGGATCATAGTTTATGACAATTTCAACCAAAATGGAAAATGTATTTCATTTCACTGCTGTGATCTTCTAGTTCATGTGGAAGAAATAGATCACAAAGGCCCCAAGCTACTTCTCCCTGATGTAATAATTGTCCCAATGCTGAACAAATTGCATTAAAAAAATAATAAATACTGTACCTTTCTTAATGTTTGAATGTCTGAATGTGTATCCAGGGCCCTGGGCATCAACTATATTTCTTGGAGAACTGTTAAATACACAGCTGATTGAAGATATTTTGCTATCTTAAACAGAGCAACATATGCTACTTTTCAAAGTCAAGGTACATAGTATCAAATAGTGGTCAAGTTATTTGGAACCTGAGGGAGAGTACCCACAAAAGCCTGCCCACTTTCTTATCGGTAGAAATACAGCAATATTAAAATAACTAACTAACTACTTGTAGCTTCAAGAATCAGTTGACTGAGTTGGTTGCCTCATTTTATCAAATGATATGTGTGCAGTTTACGATGGAGTGAAAAAGCCCCAGCTTCCACGTACACAGCAGTCCTGTTGACGGTGAGAAGAATTTCTGACTATGTAAGCAAGGACTGATGAGAGTTACAGCTCTACATCAGGAGGGCCACAAGTTCCCCATCCTTCAGAGTTGAATGGGAATGAAGGATTTCTAGTTTCATACCCCCTCCTCAACCATTCAGTACCCTGAGTGAACCAAGATCAGTCACCAATTCTCAACCTACACTACCTTACCAGAGACTAACATAAAGCTAAAATGAGAAGGCAGCAAGGAGGAATTAAATCTTTCTCAGTTCTTTTCTGAATGAACTGGAACTGCCACATCATCTGGAATTATATGTAGACGGAATTATATGTAGATGGAAATTTTGAATATCCCCATTGTAGTTGTCTATGCCAAAAATGACCCCAATGCATTCCAAAATCTCTCAAAATGGTATATATTAAATATCCATTTTGGAAAGGAAATAAACTTAGAAGTGTGTGTTTAAACAAGTATTTCAATGCACATTTTAATGCATTTTTTTAAAAAAAAATAAAGCAGATAGAAGCGAAAACAGAATAAAATTGACATAGGAGTGAATAGATACAAAACTGACATAAACCACAAATGTTGAAATGAATGCACAGCTGATCAGAAGAAGGCTGGGTAAACTTGATATTGTTACTGTTGTGGAGGCTTTTGTTATTTTCATCACACTGGATTGTGACAAAATGTTAAGCACTAACCTTAACTAACCCTGACCCCATTGAGGTGGAGTACTTCCACCACCTCCCACCAACTGTCTTGCTGTTCTTTTAATAGTCAGATGATTGTTGTTAATTGTTAATTGTGGTGTGTTTTAGGGGGTTGGTTTTAGGTGGGTTGGTGGGTGGGGAGGATTGGGTATGTTTTTTAATGTTTTTTAATGTAATTAATGTATTATTGTTGTTCGCTGCCTCGATCCATGGGGAGAGGCAGGATAGAAATAAATTTTATTATTTATTATTATTATTATTCTGGCTAGGACTACCATTGGTTGGCTCCAAACCATTTCCACACTACACTGTTACAGCGCTTTTATTCCACTTTCAATATTCAGAGGAATTCTCTGGTTTATAATTACTGAGGTAAAAGAGCTCTCTGGTAGAGAATTCTAAATGCCCCCACTAAACTGGAAGCCCCAGGATTCCATAGGATGTTGAAAGTGGAATAACAGCATTATAACAGTGTAGTGTAGTGTAGAAATGGCCTTAGTTGTGATTAGAACAGACATTTAAATTAAAGATAACTTGCATAATTGATTTGAAATAGGCCACCACATGAGCAAGTCTAGGTCAACCCATTTAGTCATTCCTAGCTACTGTTCCTAGCTACTGTTGAAAATAATAGTTATATTGTACATATGGTGAAATTCAGGTTGTCATTAGATATGTTTCTGCAATTAAAAGCAAATAAGATGGTGTTGGTACATATTGTATCTATGTAATCAATAGTAAAAGGTTTCAACTAGTATTTTTATAGTCCAAAGTTTTTAAGTATCTTATTTAATTATATTGGGTGTTGTTATATAGTGGACGTGCAGTTTCGAGTCAGCACAGATGACCTCTGGGTGTGAGGGAAAAGCAGTCTAGAAAAGCAGTTAATTTTCCCTGCAATTGAAGTGACTCTGTGTTTGAAAGAATAGGACACTGTGAAATAGAATATTATGGAGGATGAAATGTGTCTCGCTATGCTTTGCAATATTTGTAAGATTATGCAGGGAGATGGTGAGAACTATTGTTTGTGCCAATTTCCTTTCTTGGACATGTGATGTATTTGCACTGGAGATGTATAAATTGCTTTGAATGTAAAGAGGCGGGGCTCAGACTTTTGAGAATTATCTCACTGAGACATTGTGAGTCAGAGAAGGGCAAAGGGCTAGGAGCTGTGACATCCTGGAAGCAGTCCGAATTGTGAAGAAGCTCCCCCGCCTACCAGTTCCCGATAGAGTGGCAATTCGTAAGGCTCCCTGGCCCAGCCCCAGCAGGCTAAGGAGGTGATGGAGCACCCCTTCAAGCCGGAAGAAGGTGATGGCGCACCTCTGAGCTGGGAGGGAGAAGGTAATGGGGCACTTCTGAGAGGCGATAGAGCGCCCCTCCAGGCTGAAAGTGGAACTGTAGCTGCAGGACTCTGACTGAAAGGGCAGAGGACAGAGAGAAAGGGACAGTTGAAGGCTCTGAGATGGACAGGAGACCAACGTCAGCCCCAAAGAAGCCCACACACCATATGGGCTCAAACAACAGACCTGCATTTGTCAACAAGATCATCCAAAATTAAACTACTGTTCTAGGAATCACCTGGAGGAATCACATTGTACCTGCAGACCTCAGAACTCAAGGAAAGTGGAGAAGATGAAACAAAATCCTGAAGACACAGTAGTTCAACATGTACGGCCCAGATAACAGCCCTGGCTATGTCTTTGGACTGGATGCCACCACAGGGCAAGTGGCATGATACCACATTCATCTTCCTAGCCCATTTTACAGAAACTTTTCACTTTCATTCCATGTGCAACCCACAGCAGAGAAACCAGGAGTATCTTTGTTCTTCCCAGAGCCCCATTATGATAAGGCATAAGATAAGGTGCACACCTCACAGAACCATAAAGTTGTCCTCTTTTTAGCCAAAGTATGAAGCCATTTTGGGTGGATTAAGGAGAGGGACAAAGGAATTAGGAAACATTACAGGAAGGAGTTAGTGCATTAGGGAAAACAAGGGAGAAAATGTTAAGACAGGGGTTCCCCTTCCTACAGGCACAGGCACACCCCTTCAAACCAGGACATATGGGTGAAGGATTGGGAGCAACTTGGTCATGGGTGGAGGAGACACTATCAGATAGTAGTGACAACTCCCACTGTGGTAAAGGTGGCCAGGATGAAGCCTTGGGTGTATTACACTACGATAAAAGGCTCACTTTGACTGTTGCCCCAAACCATAGGGCAACCTCTGAAGCTGAAAATCACCAGAATGCAGTAAGAAGATCTGAGACTAGGCCCTGTTTGTGTCTGCAATACCCGGAAGCCAGACACCCAGCACACGACCAGATCTCCACCTGGGGAGGAAGAAGAATTGGGACTGATTCCTGCTGCGGTTGCGACCAAGGACATGTACCGCTCTACGCATGGTCAGATCCTGAATGTGGGAGACAATAACATGGGTTGTGGCAAGCATAGGAGGGGCAGGAAGCCTGGCCTACCTATTTTATCACTACAGACGGATGTTTGGTGCGATTGGAAGATACGTGTATATGGCAACTGTTGGTGATGATGAGGATGATGCAGAACAAGGGAGGCTGGGAGGTGAAACAATCCCACCAACTAGTCAATCAGAACATGAACACTTTGAATGACAAGAATGGCTGGGTATGTACTCATGGGCTAAGCTAGAAGACTATCCCGACTGTAATGTAAAGTTTGAAATTCCTCAGTCTCTACAGGCATGCCCAGGAAAATATCCCAATGTTAACTTCTTCTTTAGTTATAGCAATGGTTTCATTGAGTTATATGAGATTAAGGGAGGCTGGTCCTCCTTAAAGGAGTTCTAGAAAGTAACCAGCTTTTACAGTGGTAAATGGATATATGATTTATTTTCTGGGCTGAATTGGTTTGGCCACTGAGGGTATCACCTTTCACCCAGTACACAAACCAATATAGTTTGGCTGGGCAAGAATGAAAAGAGTTTATAATGAAAGCAATGGGCATGCTTTTGACAACACATATCTGAGAGGTTGGGAGTCACCATGATCCCCATGGAAGGAGTTGCTTTTCATGTAAGGCAGATGCGTTGTTGGCTGTCTGCCCAGCATGAAATAGATTTAGACTATCTTTTCAGTCGTGAAGGGGATCTGTATATTTGGATAAATACAACCTGTTGTCATTATGTAAATGAGTTTAAATGTAAAAAGGGAAAATGCACTCTGAAGTATTCAATATTAGAAAATCATTCTTGTAGTCTGCAGACATGTGGACATGATTATCTGGTTCCCTCAGTAAGTATGGGTAAAGGTATTGCTTGTAGAATTGCTTTGTACATAAATAATGGCCTTCCTAATCTGCTTGGCAATACTCTGCATGTTAAAGTATTTCCAATCTGTAATGATTAAAGTAATAGAGAAGGCTGCTGAATATGCTTTGATGGCACAATTGAAATAGATATGCTTGAATTGCTAATGAATTCAGCACAAAGGGGGGAATATAGTGGACGTGCAGTTTCGGGTCAGCCCAGATGACCTCTGGGTGTGAGGGAAAAGCAGTTGAGAAAAGCAGTTAATTTTCCCTGCAATTGAAGTGACTCTGTGTTTGAAAGAAGAACAATAGGACACTGTGAAATAGAACGTTAGGGAGGATGAAATGCTTCCTTTACTTTGCAACAATTGTAAGATTACGCTGGAGAATGGTGGGAACCATTGTATGTGTCAATTTCCTTTCTTGAACATGTGATGTATTTGCACTGGAGATGTATAAATTACTTTGAATGTAAAGAGGCAGGGCTCAGACTTTTGAGAATTATCTCACTGGGACATTGTGCACAATAAATCTTTTTTCTAAAATATGGGTCTCTATCTCAGTTCCACTACAGTTACACGAGCAGAAAAAAACACCGCCCGTCAGTGCCGAGCGTGAAAGGAACACCCAAGCCTCGCACTCAAGGCCTGCCCAGCCTGACACCTCTTTGTGATCAGAAATGAACAGCCTGGAAGATCTCTGAATCAAGCCAGGGCCAGGACAAATGGGTCTGCCTCAGTTCTCCCTCTCTGAGAACTCAGTCCCTTCCTCATTCTTGTCCCCCCCGGCTTCTTCCTTTCAGGACTCTCCTCCTTTACTGCCTTCCCTAAATCTGCCCTTCTCCCAGATGTAAGCATCAGCAGTGATTTATATTTTCCAAGATTGTGGTACTGTTGGCACTAAGGTCAAGATGATATTATTGGTAGCGTGTATATTCCAGGATTCAAAATAAAACTCTGTGACACTGTTTTAAGGAACACAGAACTTCAAATATTAATTGTAACACTGTTGCTTTAAATGTGTCTTGTATCTAAATGTTTATAACCAGCACACCATTCTTCTCTCTCTCTCTCTCTCTCTTTCAATTCATTCACTATCTCTCTCGTACACCCAGTTTCTCAGTTCTCTCCTCCACAGAGCTCTTCAAATCTCCAACCTCTCCCAACCACACCACAAATCACGCTCCTCTTCAATCACTCTCCAGACAGTTAAAATCCGTTATTTTCCTCTTTCCACCAGCCCCTCCCCTGGTCTATCCAAGGTTCCATTTCACCAGCCAATCAGCTTAAACACTCCCAGTTGCCAAGGAGTCTCTGTTGTCAAGACCCCCTCCCATCAGGTTCGTCACAGGTGTATATATAGTTAAAATTACAAAAATGCACATTTGAGAAGATTTTTTTTAAAAAAGAAGAACAAGCCTTAGAGCCTTTCCGCACTACACTGTTACAGTGCTATTATTCCACTTTCAACATCCTATGGAATCCTGGGATTTGCAGTTCAGGGAGGGGCCTTTAGAATTCTCAGCCAGAGAGCTCTTGGGCCTCAGTAAACCACAAACCCCAGAATTCCACAGGATGTTGAAAGTGGAATAATAGCACTATAGCAGTGTAGTGCAGAAAGGCCCTTATTCATAGAGAACAAGAGAAACATTACACTGTCCATTCAGGAGAACACTTAAAGACACATTTTAAAATGTGTATTTATTTACACTACTAACTTGACTTAAAATGGAAAGCTGACTTCTATGGGAAGAGGCTAAAAGAAAGTCCATCCAACAGACCTGTCCAGGCTTTTATCATGAAGATAGATCTCCCATTTCCAAAGAAGTTGACAAGAAATCTAATCATTCAAGTGAGAAAAAGGGTTTTATAGAACAATTTCTTTTCCACTTCGCTCCTCAAGCACTGTGTACAAATTTCCATTACCACTCAGTGGTAATAAATACAAAGAATCAGCAAGGAAGTCACATAATCATTACTGGCTGGAACTCCTATTTCTTTATGAAGTACAGTGGCTATTCTTCGGTTTTTTAAAAAAATCAGATTCAAAACCTCACTTTGTCATTCTCAGAAGGTAAGTTAAATTGGCAGTATAGATTTTTCTCCTCCTATTGTACTGTTTGGTTTGGGGGAAGCTATAAGTACATATGTGTTTGGTGAGGTTTAAATGAGTCAATCCCACACCTGCCTAATGATTGGGCTGGCCCTACTCATGAGATTGTTCTAGAGTACAAATGAGACAACCCCATGTCAGCCATGACTTGGAGGTAGGGCTTGTACCCAGTGTGATCTTCAGCACAAGAATGGTTATTACCATACATTCTTGTAATGGATGTGTTAGGAATTAACAAATGCAGCTGCTCAGGAGAGATACGGCCAGCTAAAGCTAGTCAGCTGCCACTTCGACTTGAGAGGTATCTGTATAACAGGTAGCTTTTCCAGTGGAGGCTAACACATTCCCCCTGAAAAAAAAAAAAAAGGCTGAAAGTGCATAATGAAAGGACAAAAAGAAGACACATACGATATGCATTTACTCATTTATTTTTACAGAGGCAAATTCAGAAATAATTAATGTAAAGTCAATAGAACCAGACGACCTAAGTGCCTGCTCTGTTTATTGTCCAGGTGCTTTAATGGGCACACTTCTTCTTCCTTCACAATGTTCCTTATCTTTAATTGAGAATTTGACTATTTCCACACTACACTGTTCTAGTGCTATTATTCCACTTTCAACAACCTGTGGAATCCCTGTGTTTGCGGTTTAGGGAGGGGCATTTAGAAATCTCAGCCAGAGAGCTCTTTGGCCTCTGTAAAATACAAACCCCGTAATTCCACAAGATGTTGAAAGTGGAATAATAGCACTATAACAGTATAGTGTGGAAAGGGCCTTTCATTGGTGTTACCCTGTGTGCTAGGGGTCCTGGGAGGGGCACGCAAATAACCAAGCAACAACAACAAAAGATGGGGGAAATTAACTGGAGCACTCACTTAAGCTAGCGAGAGGCAGGTTAACTTAGCAGGGTAACTTAGCAGGGTAACTTGCAACTCTATGTATACAGCGTCAGGTCAGAAGAGCCGCCAGACAAGTTTTAAAGTAACAAAATTGATAGTTTTATTAACAAACAAACAACAAATAAGACAACACATACACACAGCTAGCTAAGAAATAGGAAATGAGAGTATCGGGGGAAATGGCTGATACAACACCTTTCTCGTAGTCCTGAAGAAGCCGAAGATGGTAGTGAAGAAACTCAGTGTGGTGGCCAAGGGGAGTTCGCTCGACAGAGTGGCAGCAGGGCTGGATAGAAGTCCGGAGCAATCAGAGGAATCTCTCAGAGCTTGGGGTTTATATAGGGAAAGTATGACCGTGGGCTAGTCTGTACTTGGGAGAGAACAATGAAGTTTGGGCGAGAAACAATGTCTGCAAAAGGTAAGAATTTAACATGATTGAGTTAAGTTCGAATTGACAATGGGATGGTCAGTGTGCAGATGCAGCTCGCCTAGGCGGTGGAGTGTCCAGCTCGCCAGGATTCCTGCTCGGGGCAGGGGTCTCTTTGTGTGAGCGTGTATCCTTAATGAAGTGTTTGTTTCGGGAGGTCTCCTAAAGCAAGATCTGGCTGTGTCTGGCTTGCTTAGGTGTAAACAGAAATGATTCAGCATTTAATAGCCATGCCTAGCTTTGTGCTTGTTCGGGAGCCTCACAAACACTTGGCTAAGGGTGGCAAAACAAGACCGAATTGTGATATCAAAATGATATCTAATGTCTACCGAAGCCAGGCCAGTTCACGGTGATAATATTGGGATTCCATCCCAAAAGAAAGCAGGATATAAATGCAGTCAGTAAATAAATAGATCAGATAGATAGATAGATTATTTGAAACAGAGGGTGCCCTCAAACAGAGGGTTTTCTTTCGTAAAATAAGATACCTTTGTAAAGTAGGGGTCTTCAGGATGGGCCATGATGTCAGATGCTCTCCAGCGGCAGCTGGAGAACCACATTTCACATTATATCCAAGCTGTAGTTCCAAGCAAATCTACTTTAGAAAAAAATATTATATCCCGAGTAAGCATAATTACATCTTTTAAAAAGTTTGTATTAGTGACAGTCACATTTTTTTAGAAATAACACTTTATTGAACCATTTTCCATTAAAAAATGTAAGCTGCTTTGAGTTTGATTTGGGAGAAAAATAGGATACAAATTAAACAAACAAATGAGCAAAACCATTGAAATGTTACAGGAGGCTGGCCTTGTCATGGACCGAGATTTTTGGTACGTTTGACCCAGAGAGAAATTCAGCCACCTTAGACTATAGGATCCCAACAGAAGACACATAGGAAACCAGATCTGGGTTTAACCACTATGCATGTAACATTTATTAAGACATGAAATACCCAAATCACATTTCCGTATCAAGAGCTTTCTTTCACCCACTCAATCATACAACATACTCACGAAAAGCCCGTCCTTCGCCAAGCGTTGGCCAGATGTCCTCGAAGGTATGGATGCCCTCTGCTGCAGCCAAGGGTCATGAAAGTGAGTGGAAAATCTTCCCCTCTTTATAGTCATATTCCCCACTTCTTGAGGAAAAGGACATGTTTTGCTGGTTGCTAGGGTTCCAAGTACTTCCATTGTATAAAGGCAATCAAGCAATTAAAAGAATAGTTCATATCATCTTGTACCTTACTAATAAAAGGTTGCTTGCAGAAGAATTGGTCATATATCACGTTGTCAGGAAATGTATCAAATGCCTCAGTGGTTCTCGGCCGTGCAGGGTAGGGTAGGGTCAGAAATACATCACCGCTGGCCCGTCTGAAGGTGTGCCAGGCTTTTCACGGCTCCTCGTTTCTTCTACCTTTACACATAAGAACTTAACTGTTTTCTTAATAAAGGTATTGATCACTGTTGAATATCGTGAATTCGTGAAGGTGGATGAAACATAAAGACAATCAAAGAAGATATGCATTGTAGGCAACATCACATGGCAATTAAGGAAGCCACACTTCTGGATCTGTGCATCTCAAGAGTACATTCTGTTGGTGCCAAGTCCTTATTGTTTTGCAAACTTTCTTCTCAAGCCAAATCGGCATTCCGTGTGTTCTCAATTTCACAGTTCAAGGAATCCTTGCTTCACAATCCAAACCCCTCCTTACAACAATGCACTGCGCGCGGCCATTTCAGTTTGGTTCAGGACCGTACTTTTTCCCTCTGGAACTCATTCATTCATCACAGCCTGTTATTCAAAACACACTCTCCTCCATATAGCTTGTCTATATCTGAACACCTACAACCAGAGCTTGAAAAGTTAGCCTTTTTTAAAAAAAAGTTTCCATTGTTCAACTGATTTTTAAAAAAGAAAGTATGTAGCCAATGTTCCCATTATGTTAATTGTTACTTTGAGACACTCTTTGTAGAGAGAGAATCCAACTTTACTACCCAGTCACACCAGCTAGTTTGGCAAATGGTCAGAGATTTGGGAGATTCTGCTCCCTGGAACTAGAGCCATGACAGATAAAGTGGTAGGAAACAGATATCACTTGTAATACAGGTACACCACAGAGAAGAGAAGAAATATAGGAAATCAGAGGCAAAACTTAATTGCACAGGGTCCTAAAGTTCATATTTTTGGGACAATCTTTGGGCTACTGATCTTGCTGTACCAAGCCTGAAATCAGACTGTGGATTTTGTATTGTTCTGGAACTACAGCATCTAGCAGAGCTCTTTGAAGGACCCAGCTACAAAAGGTCCCCTTACAATAATAAAATTATAATGCAGTGAGATTCCTATTGCCATTATTATTTATCATCACTATCATCCCAGCTTTTTCCCAGTTTGGGACTCAAGGTGGCTTTTAATAGTTAAAGTAAACATAGTTCAAAACTTGTAGCATACAGAAATCAAGCAATTCAACCATCGTAAAACTAAAATCTTTGAGTCAGAAGGGTCCACAAGGGCTAGTTAGTTCAACACCCTACCATGCAAGAACGCACAGCTACAGCTCTCATGAAAGAAGCCCATCCAACCTCTGTTTAACAACCTCTGAAAATGGTAAGTCTGAGACCCTCTGAGACAATCTATTCCACTGACAAACAGCTCTTACAGTTAAAAAAAAAAGTTCTTCTTAATATGAAGCACAATTTCTTTTCTTATAATTTGGATGCATTGGTTCATTTCTAGTCTCTGGAGAAGCAGAAAACAAGCTTGCTTCATCTTCTTTTTTAAAAAAATTTCTTTGTATTATACATATACATTAATAAAATCTCCATCAAATATTACATATTACACACTTAGATGTTATTCTTATGTACACAATTATACATATTTACATTTGGATAGTGTAAAAAAAGTATTAAACAAGATTAACTTAAACTTTATCTCGCTCCTTTTACCATACATTATATCTTTTACACTACTCTGACTTCCTTGCCACTACCAAGAGTCGCTTCTTATATCATTTTAGTTATACCAGAAACTCCCCAATTCAAATAGATTATAGGTTCAAATTTATATCAATATTATCTACTCTGAACTCCCTTTCCAAAAAAAAAAATAGATTGACTTTGCTTTTCCTCGTCATATTCTTCCATCCTTTCTTGTCCTTTTCCCTTATTAAGTACATCTACACACTTAAATAGTTTCCGTCTATCTAAACATATATAGTATATTTTAACCAACCAAGAAAGGAAGAAATCTATAGATTGATTACAATTTCTCTTATATATTCACGTCCATGTCATTATACTTTACTCTCTAATGTTCTCTATAACCTTTTAAAACCAATACCCGTGTTCCTTCATATATACTGTTACCAAATTCCAATCATTTTCAACTTGTTCCATTTATTTCCCCTTCAGTTTGAGCGAAAACAGATCAAATTGTTATACTCCACTATTTTTTGAGTCCATTGCTCTATATCTGGAATCGCTGTTGATTTCCATGATTTCGCAAACACCATTCTAACTGCAGTTATTAAGTATAACAGAACTCTCTTATTTTTCAATTGGAATTTCTATCAAACATAAATAACATATTTAACAAGAATAGCTCAGGCACCATAGGAAATATCACTTTAAATATTTCTCTTATAGTTGTATGCATTTTCTGCCAGAATTTTTTTGTACATTGGCATGTCCACCATATGTGGTAAAATGTATCAAGATTTTCTTGACATTTCCAACATTTATTTTCACCAGTATGGTACATCTTATCTATTTTTTTCGGTGTTAAGTAAGTTCTGTACATCATTTTAATGTAATTTTCTTTTAAATCTTGTGAACTTGTAAATTCTATTGTATGTTTCCATGAAGTTTCCCAATCTTCCAAGCTAATATCATGTTGCACATTTCTTGCCCATTTAATCATAACTTCCTTTATAGTCTCATCTTCCAACTTACGTGCGTTTGGATATTTATAAAAAGCTGAAATTTTTTGTTTGGATTTTAGAAATATTATTGTTTCTAATTCATTATATGACCTTTGCATTGAGATTCCTTCTAACTTGGAGTCCATTTTAAATCTCTCTTTAAGTTGTAGGTACTGGAACCAATTTATTTTTATATCTTCTCTTTCTAGTTCTTCACGTGTCTTTATCCTGCTTGTCTCTTCATTGACATATTTTACCAGATCTTTATATCCAAGCCAATCCTTATTTTTATCTACCCACTGTCCATAGAAAGCCTCCTGAGGTGAAACCCAGAGTGGAATTTTATTGTATGTATTCTTTTTTATATTCCTCCAAATTCTAATCAATGATTTCCTTATATAGTGGTTCGCAAAGTCTCTATCGATCTTATCCTTTTCATACCACAAATATGCGTGAAATCCGAATCTCATATTTGCACCTTCTATTGTTAGTGTTCTTGTATCTTCTAGGGTTATCCAGTCTTGAATCCAGCTCATAGCATTGGCATAATAATATAATTTAAGATCAGGTAGTCCACATCCTCCTTTTTCTGTCTTCACGGTCATCAGTTTCCATCTAATTTTCAGCTTTTTACCTGCCCAAATGAATTTAGATATTTCTTTTTCCCAAATTTTAAAAGGTTTATCATTTATTAAGATTGGTAAGTTTTGGAATAGAAAGTTGAATTTGAGGAGAATATTCATTTTAATAGTAGCTATTCTTCCTAGTAGAGATAGGTTCAGGTTCCTCCATCTTCTTAAATCACACATAATTTCTTTCCACATTTTTTTCATAGTTATTGTCAAATAGATCTTTATTGTATTCCATAAACCAAGCTCCTAAATATTTTATTTTCTTCTCGATTTTAAATCCCGTGTATTTTTCCATTTCTTCCTGTTCTTTTGTAGTCAAATTTTTTACCATGACATATGACTTATTTTTATTTACTTTTAAGCCGACTGCTTCTCCAAAATTTTGAATCTCTTTCACAAGTTCTGTTGCTCCTAATATTGGTTCTTATTAAGTTCTTCTTAACATTAAGCACAATTTCTTTTCTTATAATTTGGATGCATTGGTTCATTTCTAGTCTCTGGAGAAGCAGAAAACAAGCTTGCTCCATCTTCTGAATGATATTCCTTCAAATATTTAAAGATAGCTGTCACATTACCCTTCAGTCTTCTCTTCAAGCTAAATATGCCCAGCTCCCTAAATCATTCCTCCTGGTTTCTAAACCTGTGATCATTGTAGTCACCTTTCCCTGGACACAGTCCAACTTGTCAATAGCTTTCTTGAACTGTGATGCACAGAAGAGGGCACAGTGTTCCAGGTAAGATCTGACCAAAGCAGAATAGAATGGGATTACTGCTTCCCTTGATATATGTTCCTGTTGGTGCAGCCCAAAATTGCATGGCTTTTATTTTTGTTTACTGCTGCATCACACTTCTGACTCATGTTGAACTTGTGGCTTGCTAAGACTCCTAGACTCTTTTCACATATACTGCTTTCAAGCCAGATGTCACCCTTCCTATATTTATGCATATCATTTTTCCTGCCTAGATGTAGCATCTTGCTTTTACCCATTTTGAAGTTCATTTTGTTAGTTTTGACCTAGTTCTCCGACTTGTCAAGGTCATTTTGAATTCTGATCTTTTCCTCTGGGGTATTGGCTATTCCTCCACCAATTTTTTGTCACCTGAAAATTTGATAAGCATGCCTTCTATTTCATCACCTAAGTCACTTACAAAGATGTTAAGTAACACCAGGCCCAGGATAGAACACTGAAGTACTCACTATTCACTTTTCTCCAGGATGAAAGCAACCATTAGTAAGTATTCTTGGGTCCAGTCAGTTCAGTATAGGTCACTTCCAATTGTAGAACTATCTAGTTCCCAGTTCACCTACTTGTTTGCAAGAATAAAGTGGGGACCTTGTCAAAGGCCTTACTAAAATCAAGATATACTAGCACTCCTCTGATTAAAACCACTTAAGAACACAAGCCTTTAAACAGCAACAACAAATAAAGCTTGCTTCCCTTAAAAAATCAATTCTCAAAGACCTTCCAAAACAAAACAAAAAGTTTTACCTGCTTGTGGAAAGATAATAAGGAGAGCAGCCTATCTGAGAAGAGAGCTCCAGAGCTTGGCAGCAGCCACCAAGGCCTTTTCCACACCTTATCTTATCCTGTCATCCTCCAGTCACAATCCCAGCAGTGCCTTTGGCAGGACAGGAGTGTGATAGGAACACTCCTCTCCACACTGGACCATCTCCCTGCAGAAGGGAGCGCGAAGGACATGCCTCTTCCTTCTGCATCACAGCTGGGTTCTTTCCTGTGCTGTGCTGGGGCATTGTGCTTCTGGCCCTTCAGTGTGGCAGGTAACCGTGGGAGCAACGTGTGATTGGGGTCATTAACAGAGAAAATTGAAGAATGATTTACCCCACTAGCTGGCTGGCAATGTGAGAAGGATGGAACCACAATGACATCTTGTGGAAGCATCACTGTGGTTCTGCGCCTCTCATGTCCCCATGCCGGCATGTCATCGTTGTGTGGAAAGGGCCTATGAATGTCGTCTCTTATATTCTCAAATGTAGCAGTGAGGATGATGGGATTCAGAGAAGGACCTCCCCATAGGATCTCAAACCAGGTGCAGGTTCATATGGGAAAATATGGTCCTTCAAATAACCTGGATTTGAGTCATATAGAGCTTCATAGATCATCACCAGCATTATATGCCATTTGGTCTTTCAACAGTTGTTCTTAATGTACACAATTAACATAACAACAACATTTTTTTCATCATCCAAAGTATACCTGATTTCAATTTTCACACTCACAACTGGTTTATGGAACATAGTAAGCCTTTTCTACGAACATTTTCAGTCCCTGCCCCTCCATGTGCCAAAGCACATAAGAATCAGAGACGAGTATGAGAACCATGGGAATGAGGACCACAGGTTGTGGGAATCATTGGAAGCAAGAGTTGTGATGACAAGATGGAATAAGGGAAGGTAGAACTTTTTTGTTCCATTCAGGAGAGAGTAAAGAACTTGACACCAGCTGATGCATAATTCTGAGATCATGCTGTGTCTCAGAATGTGTAACAAATTAATGTGTCTGGCACTGAGTTGTCACATGATGTTTTTACATCCCTGTTCAACCCTTACTTACTGCCCACTGCTGGGAATGAATGCTATGCCTGAAAGACTTCATTAACTAATGCTTTTTTCCTGCAGCATCACACTCTACATGGGGTTAATTAGATCCCCCATGTCCTTAATAGGCCAAGCTATATTGATTAGTTAATCATTATTCTTTCATTTTTCCACTGGATTATTAACAAGCCCAGTGTCTTGTTGTTGCTGTGTATGTTGAGCAAATATCTTAATTTCTGGACCCATCCACAGAAGGGCTAGAATTATTAATCACATTGTGTGTACTTGTTTGTTTGCTTGTTTCTAAACATATAACACTATAAGGAAACTGACTCTTCCTTTCAGAAAAAAACTAATGCTATTTCCTATGGATTTTCTCTCTAGCTTTATAAAGAGATTTATTTGTCACTGGTCTCTATGAAAATGATGCTGCTTTTTTTAAATAAAATAGTGTACAAAGAGGGAATAAAGTAATGATTTATTTAAACAAGCAAATGGCTTGGAAAATTAACGGAATTGCATTTTAAAAGTGCCTGCCCAAAGTATACATAGTTTATTACACTGAAGTTCTCATCACAAGTACATGCTAAGGCCTTTAAAAGAAAAATCCTTGCAAACATACTCAAATATTTATGAGCAGCATTGGTTGGCTTATAGGTCATCCCTACCTCTGCACTATTTTTGTATTTTCTTTGTTTTGGGTAATTTCCTCTTCTAAAATGGATAATGCATTTAGAAACTGGGTAGTTGCTCCAAAACCCATTGTATTCCTCTATTACAGATCAGCTGTACCCAAACAGTCCTAAGCAGTTTTGATAATATTAGTGCACTTATAAAATTGATACTTTTTTTTAAAGACTGACTGAATGGAGCTGAATGTTTTTATGTCAGTGGAAAAATGGAAAATCTTAGGCACATTTGCATTTTTTGTCTCAATTAAATGCATTGCTTGCAATACATACAACTTCCATTAATTTGAGCAGGGAATCCACTCTTTCCACAGGTAAGACCTGGGACCACATGCACATGTGAACAGTCCCAAGCAAGCCTGTTACCCCAAAATGTGAGTGACACAAGGGTCCCCCTGCAGTGCCAATACTTCCATGAAACAGTGGATGATATTAGCTCAAAGACGAGGCCTGTGAGAGGGGGGTAACCTTGTGAGATCTTTTACAGCTGTATTTACCAGTACTTCAGCAGGGAAGAACCATCTGGAGATCCAAAAGTAAACTTAATGTGTTTTATTGGGGGAATTGCAGTCATACACACAAGATGCAAGCAGTCATGCAATCACACAAGACTAACTGAAGGAACTAGTTAAACTTACATAATACACAACACAATACATAATACATAATAAACATAGATGTACAAACCCCTTATACCCATAAATTCTTAAAACTCAATCTACTCTATAACCAGCAAAAACTGGGGTTTAAATACTCTATTTCTGCCTGGAGGGTGAGGGTGTTAATGGCTCTCTGAGAAGGGACAGGAAGGTCCAGAATGAGCTAGTGGCTTTAGTGTTGGGTGACAAGGGGCTAATGGTAGTCCTGGTAGCTTAGTAATTGTCAGGAAGGCACAGGGACAAAAGAGAAGCTCGCTTGGTCAGAGGTAAAGGAGTTAAGACAATCAGCTATCCTGTGGGAATCACCCAGACATTTATTGTCTCTTAAGGTTGAGTCATCAGAGACTAACTGCAAGTCCATTATTGTTGGAGTTTCCTGGTGATTTCCTGACTATGACCTGGCTATGCCTTGAGGTCTTTTCTGACCTAATTCACAACACATGTGTTTGGACAGCTTTTCCTCCTAGCCAGCATGGTCATGCAGCCATAGTAGGATATATTTTATATTTATGCCAATTAAATCATATTTTGCCAATTAGACCATATCAAAGCATGGGGGAGTATATCCAGCTAACATGCCTCCATAGACAAAAAGAACTGAAAAAAGAATGGACCCCCACATTGAATTAATGGAACTTGTCCTTAATTTGGAAGCATCAAACGCGCAAGGCACCAGTAATGGGGTGTTGAAAGGCAGGGGCTTCCTGTATAGATTTTCTTTTAAACTACTGCATAACATAAATTTTATATTTTTGGACCACATTTTCCCCATACATCTCTATGGACATGATCCCCAAAATTTTGGTCCCACTTTATAATGTACGCTTTATAATACATTCATCTGCTATCTCTATTTTCAGAAGATATTTATATAATTTTTAAATTACTTTTTTTTAACTTTCAAAAAGTTTCTATATGGAAGAAGTAATACATTACAGTTCAAAGTTCAACCTGTTCCAGCCCCTTCAGACATTATTTATATCAAGGGGTGTTCATAGAATTCAGGGGACACAGACTCACAACACTGGCTCACCTGGGAATCAGGCACTAACCTCTCCTTGTTATATGTTGAGTGTGGATATTTGACCAGAGGAATGCCCACATGTGTAGAACTCTGTGCATACAGGAGCCCATGCATTCTGGAACTACAACGATGAAGGTCTTGATATTGTCTTAAAGCCAATGTCAGTAGGATTATCTTCTTCAAACATCTGTGTGTGGGTCTCAGTGAGGATGGAGATGTGTGCAAAGTTGCCGATAGTTCCAGCAGTACTGCCCTGCTTCCCCTAAATTGCATAGAACCCTCCTATTTGGTTAGCCTTTCCACTGGCAGAATTGAACCTGTCAGGATTAGCAGGAACTGGCTCCTCTGAGCATATGCAGAGTTCAGACAGTGAAGCAAGGCTTCACTGAGGCAGGAGTTTTCAGTGAAGCAGGAAAAAATTTCTGGAATCTCATTATGTTAAACTTAGGGCAGACTTATTGCTGCACACTAAGATAAGGCTTTTAGCAGAC
Organism: Iguana delicatissima; assembly: GCA_948472985.1. Lineage (NCBI taxonomy): Eukaryota > Metazoa > Chordata > Lepidosauria > Squamata > Iguanidae > Iguana > Iguana delicatissima. Next base: position 1,428,107 of record CAOKZL010000300.1, read on the forward strand.
ATTCCAGAAAGCAATTAGGAAAGAAAAAAACATCAGGAGATAAACAGACAGCATCTTCCCTCACAAAGCATAAATAGCCAGCAGCAAGACATGACCAACTAGGAAAACCTAACTGGTGGATTGTGCTGGCAGATCCCAGCCTTTTTAAGGCTAAATATCACCCTGAGCATATGGGGTGACCCAATCAGCTTTCTGGCATGTGGCATTCCCCAGTACATAAGTTGTAGTCATAACAAACATGATAACCTTGCACCTGCTTCTCTGGCCACATCACCTCTTTCTCTGCTGTCCACTTAGAGGAAACCATGCCTGACTCAAAATAAATCCTTGACAGAATCACCTATCTCCTTCTTTGGAGGTTTTTAAGCAGTGGATGGCTATCTGTTGGGAATGCTTTGATGTGTGTTTCTGCATGGCAGGGGGTTGGACTGGATGGCCCCTGTGGTCTCTTCCAACCCTATGATTCTATGATCTATGATCTTATCTCAGGAGGCAAAACACAGCAAACTGGAGTTTCCTGGATGAGGAATCCTCCAAGAACTGCTCAGAAAGTAGCTGAAGGATCTCTCCAGAGTAAAGTTTTTCTGGGCTCTGAAGATTTTCAGCTGATACTTTTCCATTGAAGCAAAGCAGAGATAAAGGCCATTTTCACATGGGGGTAAAAGCCCGCGGTCCGATACCTTAGATGGAGGTCGTTCACATTGCGAGATGAGCTAGCACAGTTGCAAACAGTGAGGCGTCACACCTCCAACTGCTCTAGCCAAGCCGCAGGGGTGGCACTGCGAGTTTTTTAAAAACCACCTTCCCAGGTGGTTTTATCAAACTCGCCCGCACTAATCCGTGGCAGCTCCCAGTGAGAATCTGCAGAGACGCAGTAGTGCGTCTCTGCAGATCTGCCTGGGGGCGGGCTTCCGGCTGGCGCGCTGCCCTAATTGGCGGAGCGCCGCCGGAAGCCGCCGGCCGCCATTTTGGGTGCTGCAGAGCGCCGCCGAGCACCGCTGAAATTCGGCGGCGTGTGAAGCAGCGGAACCACGTTCCCCACAGGGATGGAGCAGAGACGGAGCAAAACGCTAGCAGGTAAGCTCCGCCCCTGCGTACGCTGCCCCGTTTCAGGCCCCCCACGTGAGAAAAGGGCCAAAGTTATTGCACAGCTTATCAGAGCTAGCAAGGCCCTGAAAATGGCATGCTTTGTCAGCCAGGTGTCCAAAGTGATTGACAGAGAGAGATCATCTCCAAGAATGCCTTAGAACCAAGTGTTTGGACCTGGCTATTTTATGGACCACTCCATGAAGCTGCCACATCTCTATGTAATCTAATCAGCTCTTATCTCACCTTAGCAACAAAGGGGAGAGAAATTTGGGATCCTCAGAGGAGGCTGCATGTTCCAACACACCCAACCATAACAGGGTTTTCTCTATAACAGCTCCCCAACAGTGTAACTCCTTACTAAATGAAGTTAGGTAGGCTCCATCTCTTCTGAGCTTCTGATAGGATGCCCAAACAGTGCTGTTCTGAGTGGCTCTTAATTTTAAAATGCTCTTTTTAAACTGTTTTGAAATGGTATTTTGGGCTTTTTAAAGACTGTTTTTAAAAGATTTTAAACAGCATATTAATATATTTTAAAAATGTTTTATCTTTGTACTGTTTTAATTGCTTTCATTGTCCACCTTATAGGCTTGGAGGTGATGTAGAAATACCTTAAATAAATAAAAATATTAAAATGGTGACAAGAGGTCTTGGGATACCACAGACTGAGCCTCTTTGTACATATTGCTTAGTGTTGTTTAAGTTTCCTAAGGATTCTGTCCCCTAGTGGATAGCTAGGCCTCTGGGCATTTTGCAAGTACAGAGAGATCCAAGTACATTTATGAGAAAAAAGGGCAAAAAGAAGATACACACAACAGAGTGATTCATCAGTCCAATACAAATGAGAATCCATCACTATTGAAGGAGGAAGAAACCAATAATGATTCTTTCCATCAACAAAATTGATCAGCTGCTTCCATATAATTAAAAGTGCTGAAAGACCTAAAGACCAGATTAGCAACAGCTGAAGGGGCATACTGGTTGGTTGCTTTGTTTTCCAAAGTGTTTGCTGTCTCTTCATGTTAAGCTAGTGGCTTTGCATACTGAAGGCAAATGAAGCACATTCACAGATCCCTTGCTTAGTTGTGCTATATGTATCCAACATGATGATTTTCAGTCCAGAACCTAGATGAAATTCATTTTATCAGCTCTCCAATGAATGAAAAGAACCCTATGAAACTTTCCAATTACTTATGTGAACAGAATGATTTAAAAAAAAAATGAAGAAAGGAAGTTTGCCAGCAGGACATTACTTTATGCAAGTTAAACGGCAACATTCATTTTGTCTGCCAAAGAGAAATGGAAGTTTGATTTGAGCACTGGGAGCAGAAACGCAAAATGGAAGGCACACATGCTAGAAGAAAAATAGCATGTTGTATATGATTTGAAACTAGCTTTTGAAATAGATTTAACCCTTAAGTAAATGTTGGTTTTTGTGCTTTATGGAAGGGTAAGCATACTGCTTGAAGGAGTTACTATATATTGTGAGAGAAATTATACAAAATATTTAGCCAGACAGACCTGACTTTCTTATCTGCTTGGAACTTCACATTTTAGCCTAAAAGTTGAGATTTCAGAAATGTGCCATCCTATACTTAACAAGAATCTGGAACTCACTAACACATACGCTTCACCATTTCACAGATGAAAACTTGGAGACATGTGGCGAAGCAACATCAGAATGCATCATTAATGAAGAAGAATACACAAGCAGGGAGAGGCAGCAGGAGTTTCTTTTCCATAAGCCTATTGGAAAGGGCAAGATCGGAACCCCTCTCATCTCCCCCCACTGAGTTAATTGAGGGCAAACTACTTTTTCAGTGTGAATACAGCTTAAAATAATTGACATAACTTGAGAACAAGGGGGGAGTGGAAGTTGGAGAGAGAAACTGGGATGTTTTAAAAACAGCTGAAAGAGTGAGATGATGGAGAAATAACTGGGGCTGCCCTTGTCAAATCAGGACAGTTGAGATTATGCTAACATGCTTGTGTTCCACAGGAAAGAAGTGCTGTGTCTGCATTGAGTCTGTCTCCTAATGGTTGGTAGAGTTCAATCTATGATGCTTCCTGTTTTGAACCAACTTACAGGAATCTGTTTTCATGAGGTAAACATCAGTCTAACAGTTAAACTATGAGGCTGCAAGGATATCACCATATGAATAACATAAAGTATGCTAGAGAGTTGGAGAGAAGGTGTAATTCTAAATTTAGATACTGAATGGTGTTCTAGCTCAAAAATTGTCTCTCATGGATCTGAGCTTTGTCAAAATATTTATGTAATGATACAAGCCTGTCTATTGTAGTTAACTGGCATCAAGTCAACTTCAACTTACGGAGACTCTATGCATGAGAGACCTCTAAATCACCTCATCATCAACAGCCCTGCTGAAGTCTTGCAGATGAAGGGATGTGTCTTTCTTGACTGAGCCTATCCATCCATAATGCTCTCTTCCTGGCTGACTTCTACCATACCAAGCACTACTGTCTTTTCTAGTGAGTCAAGTCTTCTGATGATAAGAGCAAAGTATTACAGGCTCAGTGTAATTTTCCTGGCTTCTAGAGAGAGTTCAGCCTTCATTTAGGATCCATTCATTTGTCTTTTTAGCAGTCCAGGGTATCCATAGAATTCTTCTATGGCACTACATTTCAAAGGAGTCAATTTTCTTCCTATCATCTTTCTTCACTGTCCAGCTTTCACAACCAAAAATAGAAACAGGAAATACAATGGTATGGACAATCCTAGCCTTAGGATTCAATGACATATCTTGACACTTAAGGATCTTGTTTAGTTCCTTCCTAGATGCCCTTCCAAGTCCTAGACTTCTGATTTCTTGAAGGCACTCTCCATTCTGATTAATGACTGAGCCAAGATATGGAAAATCTTGAGCTATTCAATGTCCTCATTGTCTACTTTAGGATTATATAAACAATCTTTGGTCATTGTTTTTGTTTTCTTAATGTTCAGCTATAAACCTGCCTTTGCACTTTCTGCCTGACTTTCTTCAGTAATTGTTCCACGTCTTTGCTATTTTCTGCTAAGAGTATAGTGTCATCTGCACATCTTAATTGTTGGTGTTCTTTCCTCCAGTTTCCATGCCTCCCTCCTCCAAGTATTTACATATGATATGTTTAGCATATGATAGGGTGATGAAATGCAGCACTGTCTGACCCCTTGGCAGTTGGAAACCATTCTGTTTCTCCATATTCTGTCTTAACAGTAACTTCTTGTCCCGTGTACAAGATTTCATGATCTACACAATCAAGCACTTTGCTATAAAGAGAATCCCATCTATCTATATGCAGGCTAAAATAACAAGACATTTTTCGTATTGTTCATATGTCCCTATGAGGGATTAAAACAGCTCCATTGAAATTACTATTCATCGATTTAAATCTTAACTGTTTTAAACAATCTTAAATGGATATTATTTGTATATCACCCTGATATTTTGTTTTGTAGAGTGGGATATAAATAGTTTAATAAATTAATATCAATAAATTAAGTTAAATTAAAAAAACATGGACATTGAAAGTTAGCATATCAAGACAATGGGCTGTAAGCTAGTTTTTCTATATTAATTATTTTGTTTTGTTTGTTTGTTTTGCTGAGGAAAAGCATTCTAAAATATGATCTCTCATATCCAATCTGATTTAATACAGTCCAGAAAGAAAGCTGTATCACATGTGTTGTCCATATATATCAATGTATGTAGGGATGTCCATGGTACATATCAGAAAAAGAAAAGGTGTGGCATAAAAGATCCCCAGTAGAAACCAGAACAAGCTCTTCCTGCAAAGCTGAATATGACCCCACTTGTGTCAGAAGTGACTTTCTAGAGCTGCAGTAGCATAGTTTGAAAGTCCTTTCAGCTCTGCCAGATTGTGAGTTAATATATACTTTAGAAATGGTCGAGCACCAATGTTTTGTGTGTGTGTATGTGCTACTTTACATAACTAAAGTAGGCTAAACAAGTGTGTGTGACCTATATTAACTTCACGGTTTCACTGAAGGAGAGGAAAGCAATTCCCTAGAAACATATTACACAAGCAAATGAAGATGTGAGAAGCATTGAAAATCAAGAGGAAGCCACAGCACTTTTTCAGAATTCAGTACTATGACTGGCTTCAAAAATGAGGAAGAATAGAATGGCATGGCCAAAATTGCTGCAGACATTATTTACTGCAGGAATATTATAATCTTATAAAAATTCAAGCATGAATCTCTTGTATTAAAAAGACCAGCCTAAAGAATTTCAATTGCTATTCATTATTCATGGAGTGCCATCATGAAGAATAAGTCGGTCTTCATTTTAAACACTATTGTTGTTATTGTTATTTGATGTTATTGTGCTTGAGGGCTGTAACCCACCCTGTGCAATACAAATACATTGATAGCATGGGAAAGAGCTAGCTCTCCAAGGCTTCAAATCATAAACACCCTGATCAATACAATAGGACTTACTTCTGAGTAAAAAAATGAATACAATTGCACTGAAAGGCAATTAAGTTAGGTGCATGGCATTTCAATGTGTACCAAAGAACAGGCAGCTGCCCCAGAAGGCTTAGAGTCTAGAATTAGATACATAAAAAACAAAAGAGAAAAGGGAGTAATAGTGAAGTAATTATATGGGCCTCAGTCCTGTGGCTAGTCCCAACTAGAGCAAGCTCTTTAAATTAGTGTTATTTAACTATGTGTTAACTCATCATTCAGCAATCAGTTCAATAAGTCTACTCTAACTAGGATTCATCAATAAGGCTCAGTCTGTTTGTGTTTACACTGCATGTGCTTGTGCTTAATTACAGGCACACAGTGCAATCCTAACTCAAAGGCACAACAGCAGTAAAAAGCTAGGATTTGGCAAAAATCTCTTGGTCCAGCAGAACTCTCTTCTGCTAGCTGATATCAGACATCTTCCCTCAAAGCAATCTTCTGATAGAACTGTTCTGCTTGCTAACATTTGATAGCAGACGAGTCAAAACAGGGATAGAGAAGGTCCAGAAAAAGGGAGGAGCTCAGTTATACCTTGTGCTGCCTGGCTGAGCATAGGACAGGACTCCTGTAGCAGATTCTGAATCAGGAAAAGATACTGCAAAGTTCCAACAAGTGACAGCACATCTCCTCCCTTACCCCTTTATCTCAAATACCATTTTCTAGCTGCTTCAGCCCCTCCTTCTCAATATGGCTATTGACTGGCCAGTGAAGAGGGCATGGAGAAGTGTCTAGCCCTGTTCCTGTAGGGGGACACATAGCATTGAAGGCAATGTTCTTGCTGTGTCTCCTATGTTCAGCCAGGCAAACCTAGTGGACACCAGACCTAAACCTCTCCCAACCAGAAGCATATCCATGACACTGGTGCAAACTTAACTCAGAGTGAGAGGATTCTTACGTAATTTGTACCATCCCAAGCTGGGTAGGGTTAGATTCAACATAGCTTCAGCTCAGCTGGACCATCTTGATGGATGCATGCTAACATTGGCCATTTCCGCATGGGGTGAGGGAATCACCCCATGACGCTACTCACCAGACTTTTGGGCTCCCCGGTCCGGTCCACGCTTCTCCGGAGCAGAGCGTGGCCGCCGCTCCACACTGCTCCGGGGACGAAAATGGCAGCTTCTGGTTAGTCGAGGGTCTCGACCAACCGCTGAAGCTCGCCAGCCTAAAGCCCACCCCCGGCAGATCGCAGGCTTGCACCAGCGTGAGTCTGCAAATCTGCATAAGAGAGCAGGCTTGCAGTGGCGCACTCCGTGCTTTTGAAAGACCTGTTTTTAGCGGTCTTTCAAAAGCACGCTGGACAACCGCTTGGGGTCGTTCTAGACTGGACTGGAGTGCAGATCTACGTTAAGTAGGTCTGACCCAGTCCACTCCCAGGTGCAGACATCCTCCCCGGAGGACATTCTGCCCTGTGTTAAAAACCTCATATGGAAATGGCCATTGTGAGATGAGTTGGTTCGTGCCCTGAGTTGGACTGGATTGTACTCTGAATTAAAGTCAAAGCTGCTATCACTTGGAGATGGGTTTGCCTTCCCAAGCCAATATCTTTGATTTTTCAAAGGTATTTCACCATATTTGTGGGGTAGAGTTAAGAGGATAGATTAATCTTTTCTAAAAAGAGGGAGTCCCTTATCTCGAACAGGCAAATGGCAGACAAGTATAATATGCTTCACACAGTGCTGGGAAAAAGTGTTCTCACTGTTACCCCAAAAGGTGGAGGACCTTGAGGTCCATCAGCAGTGCCAGCTTCTCCTTAAAATGGTGGAGAATCATAGTTCGAAAGGAGGCTTGTGAGAAAGGGATAACTATGAGACCTTTTCACCTGTGTATATTATACTAACTGTGAAACACCAGTTGAGAGTCAAAGCAATGTTTTATTGGGGGATTCACAGATGCATGCAAGAAACCAAGCAGTCTGATGAACCATATAAGACTAACAAAGGAAAAAGAGAGAAAGGTTGGATAGCGAGTGCTTTTGGGTGTATAGGAGGATATTTACTCATCCTGAGGTGGAGGATTGAGGAGAGATGGGTCAAACATGAGAGCATGAGGTCAGCACAAAGGATCAAGAATCTGATGTACAATGTGACACCTCAAGTGTTAGCAAAATACCAGAGTTGGAGCTAGGGTTTAAATACCCCTTTTCCTGCCCTGAAGGAGCAAATGTTAATTCCTCGCTGGCAGAGTAAACAAAAGGGGTCCAGAAATGTAGATTGGTTGTCTTAATTTGGGTGACAAAGCATTGATGGGAATCCTAGCAGCCTCTTAATGTCCTGGTTGGGTAAGGTGAATAGGGAAGGTCTCTATAGGAAATGTGCACAGCAAGACTGCTTGCTTGCCACACCTGGATAGTTTCATGGACTATGGTATTTAGACATCAGGGCATTGACAGGATTACTGGAAATCTGTTTACTCCAGGCTTTTTTGCTTAACTGTTTTTGGCTTTATGACCTGGCCATACTGAGGGCATGATGACCTAGTCCAGGCATCCAGTCAGAGTCCTAATTGCTGCATGTTTCCCAGCCCTAAGTATCCCATTTTGATATAATATTTCATGCCAATTAAATTATATCACTTGCCACTCATGCTATACCATGTGACAGGGGTGTAAGGTGTGGTGACACAACTGAATACGTACAATGCAAATGGGAGAAAAAAATTAAATCTGAATGTGGGAGAAAAAATCAGAATGATAGCTCTTCCCATTCCCACCTCAGCTGGAAATTTTTACAAAACTCCTCCTTCCACATTATAACATACATCTTGGTGAAGTTCAATAACACTATAAAAATTTAATAAATGTTTTAATATTTAGAAACAATAAACTGACTAGCCTTCCTACATGCCAATTTATGTATCAGCACTTAAAAAAAATATTGGCTGGCGTCCTGTTAGTCACTCACAGTGTCATAAATTAGACTTATAATTACTTGATTTTTTTTTCCTGTTCGTATTTGTGATCATGATACCATTGACAAGAACACAATTCTCCCAGACCTGGAGCTTTTCTTGGTTGTAGTAATGACAACAAGTACAGCAATGACAAAGGCACAGAGACAAGAGGATTATGTGAAAGCCTTTATGAAACACACGAGTATGTTCCATCTGTTCAAAACCTAAGCTCTTTAAAAACTATATACTTAAGCATAGCCCAGTTAACTTTCTGTTACAATCACATAGAAAGAAGAAAACACAAGTGGGCTGTGCAGATGTATAAGTGGGGATACACAAGCAAAAGTGTGCTTGACTTTTTTTCTGCTGGGAGAGACTTTTTCTATTTTGAATAAAGAATAAGAAAAAGACAAAAATAATATAAAAAAGGACAGTAACACTACAGAGAACAAAGCAATACCAAAAAAAAGCTATAAAACTAAACTACACAATACAATATCAAGGAAAAAAATAACAAAACTACAAATATCAAACTATAACTCAAAACAACAGCAGAACTTAACAACACACAACTAAAACTTGGTTTCTGCCACTGCTGTGAATAGTGAAAAGTAACCCAACAGTTAGCAGCCAACCATTAGATCAAAAAGACGAAGAAGAAGAAGAAGGAGGAGGAGGAGGAGGAGGAGGAGGAGAGAGAGAGAGGTTAATACTTGTTGCCTATTATTTATTTTCATAGTAAATCTAGACTTTCAAAAATAGTTAATAATTACTAAGTCTAAGTAAGTTGTTAATAACAATTCGAACTTGTTTATCAAATATTATTTTTAAGAACTTAAGAACTGCACAACAATTGTAGTCATTATTACCTTATTTTTATTCTATATTAAAATTAATAATTCTTAAAATGATAATTCTCTATATACTAAGTAACTTTTAAAAGCAATAAATGAAGGAAAGCTATTTTCCAAAAGCAAGGGAAAGGTTTAATCCCTATCCAAATGTCTCTTAGTGCTTAAATATCGGTGCTATTGAATGTTAAGCCCTTTTCACTTGTCATACTTGGGAATGGCATTCTGACAGGTTCTGGGCCTGATGGATGTCTGTTTGTACCACTATCTGAAATTGTCATGTAATGACCATACATCAGCACTTTGCAGGCACACTGTCTTATTTCAGGTTGTGAAATCTACCTCGTAGGTCAAGAGCAGAGGATCCCACCAAGATGCCACATACCCAACTACATTCATTATTGTCTGCAAACATCTATTATCATCCACAGCATCTGTGGGCTTAGTTGCCGACATGACAAAACCTATTTTCCATTCCTATATGATAGCTGATATTGCCCATGCCAGTGAGGCAATGAATCTCCTCTCGGTTTTAGCCTGGATGTCAAATGAGGATGGAGAATAGTTTTTAACATCTTAGTTGGCTTCTTTAATGTTCAGACTAAAGCCCTAAGCAGATGCACTTTCCCATTAACATGGGAAGCACTACTGCCACTCCTGAGAATCAGTGATGTAACCTCAATAATCTCAGATCTCTCAGGAAACTAAGGGTGGGGGAATGTGTTTAAGTCTGCTTCTTTGAGTTCTGTCCAGTATACATAACAATTCAGTAATATCTCTCCTTTTTATAAGTATAGACACCTTGCAAATTAATGTGGCCCCTCTACAGAGCTTGATCCTTCATCCTAATCTGACACCTTGCTTTCATTAATTCTATTGATTACCTTGCTTGGTTTGTATTGGATTATTTGACCTTCATGAACTAGAATGTGCACTGCAAGAGATGTAAGATATTTTCTGACATACCTGAGGTGTTTGAGAGGACTGGTTTAGAAGTTTTGTTTGTTTGTCTTTTAGGTGGTGACAACTACAACAAATAAGGCAATGAAATCCCACTTTCTGTTATTTGATACACTGAGGTTTCTAATGCATGGCGTCATCCTTCAGTTCTACACACACTGAAAACATTGCATGTACAGAGGGGGCAGTGCATCTCTGAGACTCCATGGGCTTCAAGAAATGACCTTGTAATTGGTTTGTTGCCAAGAGCGATAACATTATCTTATAAGCTCAAGTTTCAATCGATTATACTCCCCTTGGCATAGATCAAACCACATAAAGTTCAATTTTCCAAGCTTTATTCTTATGATTATTAATATGACCTTTTTTTTTTTTCCAGGGGAAGACTCACCCCATTTTCAACATTTCACTTTGTACATTGTGACGTTGAGGGGATCACTCAAGAGTCCCAGTTCTGAGTGAAAGGCAGGAAATGTAAAAAAAGAATGAATAAATAATACCAACGATAAGAGCAAAAGCTGTTTACTGAGCAGTGCGATACAGGCAGAGAGCATGGCCATGTGCACAGAGCAGAGACTGAAAGAGAAATGGGCAACTGCACACCATAACTCATTCCTATTCACATTTCTAATCCTGGTACCATTGCCATTATCATAAATGTCCCCAACACCTACCTTAAAATCTACCCAGCCCCACCAAGGAATGGAGTTCTGCATGGAATGGCATATTGAAATATGATGCATCCAACCACCTCCCCCCATTGATCAGCAGTGCGCTGAGGTGACAGGGAGCTGGGTATCTCATTCTTCAGTGCCCTGCTTGCCAGTCCTGCAAAACTCCATCCCTCAGCATAACTGGATGGTGTTTAAGGTGGATTTGGGGATCAGGCGGTCATATCAGGAAACATTGTAGTCGCAACATTGTGGCTATGTGTCTGATGCAGGGTCTCGACCCAGATCTTCTCTGCAAAAACCACAAATGATTTTTATAAAAGTCTCAAGAGACAAAGATTCTTGTGGCTATCTCCCCTTTTTTCCAATAGGCTGTCTCAGTATGTCAAGATGTTACTTTTTGTTTCAAGGAGGAGAAAAGTTGCATATCCTCTTTGTATCTCCTTTGTATTCTCAATTTTTTTTCATCTTTCATGAAAAAGAATGTCTTGATATGTGTAAATTCACATGTTGAGATAAGAAATAAAAGCTATCTGCTGATAGACTTTTTGAAAATGTGTTTTTGTTGTGTGTGTAAAAATTTGTGAACAGTCATGCACTTTTTTTTAAAAAAAATAGAAAGCACTATTTTGCACAAAACTGTTTTGTTGGCAGCAATAACAAATGTTGTTGCACAAAATACCTTTTGTGATCAGTTTGCAAAAGCATTCCATTTAAAAAAGCCATAATGAAAATACATTTTAAAATTGTGCTCTCACTCAGGGGGAAGAAAATGTTCTCTGTTTCTTATTCTTGTGCCTGAGAATTAAATAAGTGAAGATTTGCATTGGTTTTGTACATCCCTGGTACAGAGTTATGATAACTGCATTTCTAAATTGAACACTTTTTGCACCTCTTTTCATGGTGACAATGAAGGATTAACATGGTTCATCTTCATGAAAATCCTGAACGGTAGAATAAAGGGGAACAACTCTGTAACTATCTGTGAACAACCAATGGAAAATGAAATAAAATAAAATGGCAAAATATTTGTTTATGAAAATTTGTAAATTTCTTCACTAATGTCACACCAGTCAATGGTAGGATAGAAGAGCAGATTCTTTTCACCTATAGCTACTCAGTGAGATCCCTGGCTGAGTGAGAATTTGAATTCCATCATCATCAACATTTCCAATGTTGTATGTACTTCACTGTCCTGGTTGTAGTGTTCTACGGTTATGTAGTAGCCAAATTGAATTCTTCTTCTAATGAAAAAAAAGTAATCTAAGCATGCAGATTATCTAGGGAAAGATAAGAATTTCATTATATCATTTATTTTTTTAACAAATAAAAAATTACCCAAATTTGCAAATATCTTCATATGCAGAATTGAAAAAAACTTGTCAAAAATAAATAAAGTGAATGTGAGAGAATGCAAACATGGCAGATTCATCCATCCAGACTTTGGCTGTTTAGCTTAGAGAAGTCTGGCTTTGAGTCCCCGTGTGTTCAATTACATTTCTGAAAGTGGATTATGCTTGCCACCTCTTTATTCTGAGAGGCTCCCCATCTTCAACTCCTGTATGGTTGGTTGGCAGAACACAGCCCTATCCGTTCTGGGAGCAGTTGTACCTCATGTATTATGTTGCTATAAATCTGGGATGAATTCATGCCATCTTTTTTCTGAAGAATTTACTAAAAATGGTAAATTTAATCATAATCAGGATGGAAAGAATTTGACATTTTTTTAAAAAAAAAATGAATGCAGAAGAAAACAAAACAGATTTTACCACTCTAAGTAGCTCCACAGGAAAATCCCATCACCATGTTAATTTCCTGTAAACATAATTACACGGAGCACCCAACTTTGAAAATAATCAATGGATTACTTGCATACAATGTCTTAACATTTTCGTATTCATAAATTCATTTCCCCCCAACAATTCAAGTCATCAGCGTATCAGTGCAAATACTACAGGTTCCACATTCTTCTCATGCAGGAATCACATGTTGTATTCCATTTTGATAAAGTATGGCTTATAATTTCAGAGGAGATGCAGAACTCAGGGAGTTGAGCAGTGGGTATGATACCAGTTGTCAGCCTCTCCGCATGTGTTTTGCACAAAATGAAGGAACACACTGTGTTGCATCTCCTTAACTTCTTGCCTTCAAAACTTATCTCCACCACTTCGCTTCCCTTCAATGAGTTTAGTAGTTTAGCAAGAGAAAAATGTCCTGCAGACACAGGAACCAGAAACATCTCCTGGATCATATGAATGGTCTTCTGGCATTTTCCCCAGATTCCTCAGATGTTCTTTCCAGTGAAGAAGTCTCCCTTTTGATGAAACCCTACAACAACCCAAACCCAGGAGATGCAGCATCTTGTTTATCATTTCATAAAAAATCGTTTTTGCTTCTCTCAAAAGAATCCCTCAGGCTTTTTCCTGAAAAGAAACCCTAAATTCACTTTGGGTGGGAATTCTACTACAGAATGCCAGATTCACTTCTGGTTTTGGCTTTTGAGTTGTGAATACTGTTCCCTTGTTTCAGGGGAAGCAGTTCACAGTTTAAAAATAGACTTTGCTCATCTATTTTTTATCCATTATGAATTTCACAACAGTTCCCTCTAGATTACTGCTGGTTCTTCAAGAGAGATGGCTAATAGTAATGAAATGTAATATTTACAGGGAAAGAAACATGGAGTCTGCTGGACACAAAATAACATACCAGTAAATATTAGGTCTTTTTTAATGGCCCCAGTGCTGCTAATATTTATCATGACTGTCCACAAGCTTATTGCTAAACTGTTTATCTTCATAACGGTAGATAAACACTCATGAGGGTTTTACATAGCTGCCTGTCAGTGCAGGTTCATCTAAACTAGGCTATATCTTGACCTAACCTGAGATCCCAGGAACTGTTCACGTAGTGTCCTTTCACCTTGCTACCTTGTGTTTTATAAATGACAGCTGTGGATTCTCTAGACCCCATGCCAGGTTAAGATGGGCATGATATCATTGGAATTATGCTGACTTTTTAGATAGGTGCAGCTTTGCTGGAAATTTTCAATAATGAGCTAATCAAATTAGGTAGGGTGTTGAGTTAAAGAACTCTGATACGTATATAGGTTTCCTGAAAACTTTTGCTGTGAAAAATCTTTTGAAATTATATTTCTCAGCACAAAATTATGCTTTTATGCATCTGCTATGGGCCAAAAACAAAGTTTTGGTCTTTTTTTTTCTATCATACCAGTGTGAACATTTTCACAGTGGCTGACTTTATTTAATATGGTATTTCAGCATGTTCATCAAGTTTGCACTTTTTTGGGAGGCATATACCAAGGATACCCAGCAGAGATTATGGGAAAATGTCTGCAATTCAAACTACCAAAAACATCTCAAGGTGCACAGGTAGGGATCTGAACAAATTCTGCCATTGCTGAGATTCTTGTTTTAGCATGGCAAATCATAATTCAACCCCTCAAAAGCTCCTGCCTCCAGTACAAGATATTAGATGGCCATTTTCCCCCATTGTGGTTCCACTGTAGTGTGGCAAATATTGTTTGCATAAAACTCTTGTCTCTAGACAAAAGTAGGGGGTTTTCCCCCCTTTGTGAGGCTAGGCACAAACACACAGACATACACATACACACAGCAAGCCCAAACGGACAAGCTGATTGATCACAAAAATACCAACAACCCAACTAATGCTACTATTTTTACCACAAGGGAACAGTTAACATGGTATCCATTACTGAGCATTTTACACAAATATGCAAAATAAACACTCATAGGTAGAGATCTTGCATCATCTCAGCATAGTTTAAATATCTTTCAATGAAGTCGTGCAGCACACTGCATATTGATAAGCTATTCTAGGTGGACTACCACCACACATCTGCAGTGATTCCATGTGCAGAACTCTGCTCACACTGTCATCAGCTGTATACCTCTATTCCACATTATTCACATATGTTGTGCAGCTTGTACATCACCAGCAGGATTCTAGCCATAGAATCACAGAGTTGGAAAGGATCCCCAGGGAATCTAGTCTATCACAGTGGGAGTTGATCACTAAAGTACCCCTGAGAGATAATGTAACCTGTGTTTCAGAACTTCCAAGAAATGAGGCTCCAGCACTTTCCAAGATAGTTTCTACCTTTGTCCACAAAGTATCACTGAGACCAACCACTTGTCTGAAAGCCCACTATCTCATGGCATCTAACATCAAGAATACCTTTTCTTTAAAGGGGGCTTATTGATTCTATGATGACCAAGTAAGTCGAGCTTTACATCTGTAGCCACACATTCCTCACACATGTGTTCTAAACAAAGAGCAGAGCCCCCCAAAAAAAACTTTAAAAAAGGGTTATGATTCAGATGGAAGGAGGGAGATAGAAATGTTGAATGCCTCAACAACACTTGGAAAATATTTGCACACAAAACCAAAGATTTTACAGGGAAAAGATACTCACACAGCCTTGCCTTCTCCTTGTGTTGAGAAAGATATCTTAATGCTTCAGTCTAGCATATGTGTGCGTGTGTTAGAGAGACAGAAACTACTCAGAGAGAAAGATGGGATGTTTATTAATTATATAATGGTTCTTAAAACTCCATTTTATTTGCTCAAAAGCTAAGTAAAACAATTTAAATGTTAAGAAATAACTCATTTTAATAAAATAATTTCAATAAAGAATTATTTTAAAATATTTGAATAAATTTTAAATGCATATCATATCTATGTATTTAATTCTTTTCATATTTTGTTGGCCTGACAACAGGTCCCCTGCCTGTCCTGACACTGAGGAGAAATTATGCATAATAACAAATAATAAAATCATTTTAAAGGGTAGAGATGGCTTTACAGCTCATATGGGTGGTAGGATTGGCAAGCTCTGCTCATTCCTCATATTTTTAAAATTTACTACTACTGCTGCTGCTGGCATGACTGTTTCTACTGCTGTGTTTTGAAGGTTCCACCAAACACACACACACACACACAAGGGGTGAAAATATCACTCCTACATCCCAGATTTTGCAACAGAGGAAGTAGGACAAAGTACCATTAGATGATATCATATCTGAGAAGACACGTTTTCTCATGTGGGAAGCTGGACAGTCCTCAGATTCTTCCTGTTGAAGGGTGGAAGGGAAGACAGTGGAAAGCCCTCAAGCCTTTGTTGTTGCCTCTACTGGTGTTGAGACTTGACCAGCCTAATATGCATTAACCTGATTCATCTATAAGGGTTCCCTATGCTTATGCAGAATTAGATAAATAAAACATACTTTTATTTCACTCATCTGAAGGCTTCTTTCCTCAGTGACTGGCAAATCCCAAAGCCACTTCTATTTAATAAACTTTATATTTTCCCCTCCTGCTCTGATAAATGAGGATGGTATAAAATGGCACATGAAGTATTGTAAATCTGTATAGGTTAGCCATTCCCAAATATATCTCCTCTTATATCAACAAAATTGCCTACAAATCACTTTCCCATGAGGACCATGCAATTTCTCTTGATTTAAACAGAGGGTGGGGGAGTTATTTTATAAAACTGCATTGAAAGTGGCAATCTATTTCCAGAGCAACCTACAAGGGCCTTTCCAATCAAAGACACAAATATATATTCTTTTCAGGAATATCATAAAATAGCCCTGTGTGTTGTCAAAAGCAACTATACTTTAAGTCTAGCAAACTCACATTTTAACTCCAACTTACATACAAGATTCTTTCCGTCAGTCCCTGATGAAGTGACACATCTTGTTTCACAAGCAATAAGTTTCTGTTGAAGATACTCTCTTTTTCCCCTACTATATTTATTAAACATTTACATATTCACAAAAAGTTAAAATATGACTTCCTGAATCACTCTATCTGCATATAAAAGAATACAGTAAATGCTATCAACATAATTATTATTACTTCTCACATCATAATCACCTTTTCAAATTTCCTTTCCAGTATAAAATTATCTTTCTAACTTTAACATTTAACACCTGAAAAGAATTCAATAATCTAATCAAAACTTATAGTTGCAATTTCTCCTCTTTCTTCTTTTATGAAATCTATGAAAAGTTGCCAGATAACCAGATATGATTATAAAATTTTACCCTTAACAAAAATGCCGATTTATGAAATTCAGATAATTCCAATAATTTTTCTAATCACTCATCCATTATAGGGCTGTTTCTATTTTTCCTTTCTTTTTTTTCATAAATCAAGCTTGCAGCATTAATCATATAGTACAGTAATACCTTATCATCTTTTTTGACTTTAAACTCATGGTCCAACATATTTAACAAAAATAGTTGA
This sequence comes from Iguana delicatissima, assembly GCA_948472985.1. Taxonomy (NCBI): domain Eukaryota; kingdom Metazoa; phylum Chordata; class Lepidosauria; order Squamata; family Iguanidae; genus Iguana; species Iguana delicatissima. The sequence continues at coordinate 1,445,350 of CAOKZL010000300.1, forward strand.
GATCTGTTTCAAAATTCTTCCTATAGCTGTGTAAAGCAAGTGAATCACATTTTTGCCATTATACACTACAACTAAATATCTGTTTGCCAGAGAGTGAAGGAGAGCTGTGCATCTTTATCAATATCTTAATATTCATTGGTTTCTGTCCACTCTGTGTACTACTGCTCCTTCCCTGCAATAAATAACATAAAGAGCCCATTTACTTCATTGAATATTTCTTGTACCCATTTGAAGGGAAAAGTGAAGACTTGAAGAAAGGCTCTGGTGGCAGCTTACTGAAAAGAAAGGTTGAAGATGTTTGCCCACAGTGATAAGAAGCCTTTGTTGTTGCCCACTATTTATTTCCAAAGGGCAAAGAGGAATAAAGTCTAAGGGTAGTAACTGCAAGGTAAGGGAAGGGAACATCAGAGATGTCCATTTGTATATTTAAGATGGGGTGGCAACTGTGGAAGACTAGAGGGCTGCATTAGCCCTCCAGGAGATCTTTCAGGGCTGCAGCCCTCCCACACTTGCTCCTACAATCAGTCAATCAATCAATCAATCAATCAATCAATCAATCAATCAATTTTCCCTGAAGTTGCGCTAAACCCCCTCCAGGAGAAATGGAAGCATGTTTCGGGGCCTTACCCCTAGAGGTAAAACTGTTCTTTTGAAAAATTTTGGAAAATTTCATTTTAAACTCGGAGGGATTCGAGTGCTCTAAGCATGATAGAAATGACCCACACACCTCCTAGAGGTAATTTTGGGCATGTTGGAAGCAATTTGCAAAAATAAATGGCTCCTGGGGGGGGCACAAAGACAGGCCTAGGGGACACATGCAGCCCATGGGCAGAAAACACAGTGCTTCTTAATGTAAAAGCTTTCCCCATCCTATCAGGGCAGAGAAACAGCCACCTCCCAGTCACTGAGACTGTTTGTATTTTTAATTCTCTGTCCTTTCTGGCAAAACTCCAAAGGAGAGTAAAAGTTTCAAGTGAAAAATATTTAATGATGCCATGAATGACAGCTTAGCTTGTCAGAGAACTCATTAGCGTAAGACCAACTTTGCTCCAATGACCCCCAATAAGCAATACGCCATTGTCCTTGTGAAAAAAGCCATTTTTGCAGTTGCTGGCAATGCTGAGCCTGTCTGGTAGGTCAAGCTGGCTGAGGGAAAGCATGCCATTAATCTGATACAAAGTAAACAGGAATTGTGCCATTTTTCATTCATAGGAAGGGCTTGCCACTGCAGAGACATTATTAACATACACACAGCCTCCTGGTTTATGGCTATTATTAAAATCCTAGCTAGACAAATTTCATCAAAACGAATGGCCTCTTTTGTCCTTTGTCACCGTGTGTGTGTGTGTGTGTGTGTGTGTGTGTGTGTGTGTCAACTTTGTAGCTGAGACAGAGGCATCTGAGATTCAGACCAAACCGAGGTGTTTCTTGATTGATGTTAGCCCAAAATGTGGGTGAGTCAAGGGTTCACCTGAAATACCAGTGCCTCCATGAAACTGTGGGGAATATTAGCTCAAGGAGGAGGCCTGCAAGAGAGGGGTAACCTTACAAGATCTTTTACACCTATGTCTATCAGTGCTAATGTAGGGGAGAAACAGACGGAGATCCAAAAAGTAAGCTTGTTTGTTTTATTGGGGGAATTAACAATTGCACACACACAAGAGTCACACAATCTCAAAATCACACAACACTAACTGAAGGAAAAGGGAGGAAATTGTTGGATAGCAAGATTTTCAGGGAGATGTGGGTGATGTTTACCAATCCAGAGAGCAGTGAAGAAATGTGGCTTAGACACAGAGTCTAAGGACAGTACACAAAAAGGAATTGGAGTGGCAAAGTGGTGATCAGCAACCAGTGTACTGCAAGTTGGTTGGCCAAAAACTGGGGTTTAAATACTCTTTTTCTGGCTGGAGGGTGAAGGTGCTAATGACAGAGTAAACAATGGAGTTCAAAGAGAGGACAATGGGTTCTTGAATGAGCTAATGGTTTTAGCATTAGGTGACAAAGGGCTAATGGTAGTCCTGTTAGCTCTTTAATTGTTGGATAGCTGTGGGGACAAAAGGGAAGTTTGCCCATCAGAGGGAGACAATCAGCCATCCTGTGGCAACATTGCAGATGCTGTTGTCTCTTAAAGGTTGAGTCATTGAGGGCTAACTGTAAGTCCATTATTGCTGGAGTTTCCTGGTGATTTCCTGACTGTGAGCTGGCTATGTCTTGACATCTTTCCTGATCTGATTTTGCAATGCATGTGTGTGGACAGATTTTCCTTTTAGCCAGCATGGCCATGCAGCCATAGCGGAGTATAATTTATATTTATGTCAATTAATATTTGTCAATTATATATATATATATTTCCAATTAAACCATATCAGAGCATGGTGGTATGTGGCCTACTAACATTGAACTCATCTTCTTATTTTCACTGAAGAATGTATTCACTGGAATAAGTTGTAAAATATCAGGGAGTAAAGGTGTGTACTGGGGCTCAATTGGGATGACAAGTAGGTTGACCCTAGTTAGTGCAATATTTGGGACAAAGGAAAGGTTTTGTCCTTCTTAATAGCATTGCTGATTGTAGCTGGGTTACTTCATTCCTAGAAAACTATGACAGCTACAGAGGACTAAACCAGAACCACTCCCAGAGCTAGACTGAGACGAGATGAAGATGTGGAGCCCCACAGCATTACCCAAAAGAGTGTATTATTTTAGTAATTATATAAAACTTAAATTTCAGTGGTCAAGAATGTGTTTGGAAGCTTCTCATAATCCAAGCTCCTTAACTCTAGTTTACTTCGAATCTAAAGACGTAGCTGTGTTAGGCCCTTTCCGCACCTTATGTTCTTCCAGTGCTGGGATGCAGGGATCACGCAAGCAGCCTCTGGAGAGAGGCTCTTGCATCTGGGGTCCTTTAGCTCTGCACGAGCTGCCTGTTCGCACGAAAGCCCTGCCTCTTCCTTCTGCCCGCAGTGCAGCCTGGAAGTTCAAAGTACACACAGTGAGGCAAAAGGCAAGGGAATGGAGGGGAAGGCATATACTTGCCTTTATTCCTCCCTGTGGAGCTCCTACTCGTACTCCTTACCTTTGGCCCCAATGCAGAGAAGGAAGGTGTGCACACCAGGGCATAAGACAAGGGAATGGGAAGGGGAGCCCCAGAAGGGAAGAGGAGGAGGAGAGCAGGGGGTATTTGCAGCTTTTTCTCTTTCATGCTGGTTCTGCATCCCAAATCCACACAAAAAGTGGAAGGCTCATGGTACTGACATAGGGTTGTCACCTCTTTCTCTTGTTAGCCACTTCATTTTAAACACCTACATAGCAAGTCAGTACAACATAGTCCTCTCTCTCTGCTTTGAATAATTGTACTTATTACATTTGGCAATTGAAAAGGGGGAGAATCTAATTTCAGTTCATTTTTTTTAAGGAATTTGCTAAAATTCTCAAATTTTGTTATAGCCAGGATAGGAAACTCATGAGGAATGAAGAATGTGGGAGAAAGCAACATTGATAGGTTTTCCTATTGCTAATCCAAACAGTATTCAAGATCAGATCACCTTGTTCCAACATTCACAATGACTGAATTACTCAAACATTCCTGTTAGGGACTTACTCATTTTCTTCTTTTTTTTTCAATCTTAACAGAATTTGTAGCCCACCATCACCATCATAATCACAATCATGCTAAGAATCTCAAGTTCAATTTTTCTTTATATTGCTATAAAGGGATGTCACCTGGCTTCTAGGTATATTGATAAAACTACCTAATGTTGTGCAATGTGCACGATCTTTTCTTTTCCCGGGTATATTTCCTTATAATACACACTAGAAGCTATTTAAATACTCAGGAGGCTAATGTGTTTGGAAGCACATTTTCCATGAGCAAAGATCTAATCACATATACTTCTTCATTCTATAAAATAAATGGAAATCCTACACACGGGCAAGCTAAGTCCCCACAGAGCTTTTGACTGGGAACCCAATGTGCCCTCCACTAAAGGACACACTTGCCTGCAATATTTGTTCATTCCATTCCTCTGAAAAAGGGTTATGAGGCTTAATAATGTTGATTGAATGTTGATGTAGTCAAGAAAAGATTAGTGGGAATTGGATAACACCCTGAAGGAATTAAAACATGCCATACTATTACACTGCAATTACTACTGAGTGTGTATTGCAAACTTAGCCATTGATTTTATGTCCAGCATTCCATACAAATTTGTTAAACAATGGAAGAAAAAAAAATCTTTTCTCTTCGTCCTTTTCTAATTGAATCAACAACCATTTTAGTGAGGAAAACCTGCAATATTTCACTGTGATACCACCAACCCTGAAGAAACAACAGCACCTTGAACAGAAAAAGATGGCTGAAGCCTCATCTTAATAATATATCTGTCTTGAGGCTCGATGAGGCTAAATGGATTTATATATCTCAAACCACTTTATTCCAGTCTCATGTTTTGCCTCATTCATTACACTGTTATCAGTCTTCAAATCAAAGGCACAACTTCATCTACACTTCTCCCATCTTCTATGATTTGAATGTCAGACCCCACTGTTTCAGCATTTTGGTGTTCGTTGGGTCCAAATATTACATGTACAATCCACAAAAAGCTCTCCTTGGAACATTTTATTTTCATCTTCACTCTCCATGTGAAGACAAAGGAAATACCTTTAGCAACTAAAGATTTGCTTCCAGAGGGCTGAGCTACTCCAAGAGTGATGAATTCAAACTGACCAACCACCAGATGACGGAGTCAGTCTGGAAAAGTAATAAAAACGGAGATGTCATTTCTTCAGTAATTTTACACATCTGAGCAGCTAGAAATGTAAAGAATAGGTGGACAATACCTCATCTTTGATGAGAACAGTTGGCTCAAGACATCAAGATATCTCATTGAAAAAAGATTGTCAACTACTTGGGCCTTCTTGGAGCTGAAACCCAACAGATCCAGAATGACAAAGGTTGCAAACCACTGATTTAAACACTGTTTTAAATGTATATCATTTCAATGTATTTATTTATGAACACATTTATTCTCAACGTTCACTTTTACATATATAGTGTCCCTCATATACATTTTAGATTCATTTTGAAGCACATTTTGAGAGGCTAGCCTGGATTTTTGAGTCAGTGGATGAGCTAATCTGTTCAGAAAGAACAGAAAAATCCTATCTGCGCAGTAATCTAATAGGTATAAATCTGATGTGATAATGGGGATTCCCATTATCCAGGCTTTAGTGCTGAAGTGATATAGTTCTTCCTTCAGGCCCATAAAGGGTTAGTAAACCCTAGGTTTACTAGGGTTAGGTCACAGGTCACGAGAGATAGGTGACCGATCAAGGGGAGAACGGGGAGAATCTTCGAGATGCTTTGATGGAGAAGTTATAAAATCCTTGAGACACCATGCTGTAGAGGGAGAACAAAGGGGACATCCAAAAACATCAACAAAGGGCATAGATGCTGGGTAGACTTATCTTCTGGCCCTGCCCTTGCAGAATATCTCAGAAAGTGACCAACTTGCTGTGAGTAACTTAAGTCCTTTTCACACCTTACCTGGTGTTGCAGGTGTCGCACAGGGATTGCACGAAAAACCTCATCTGGGAGGAAATTACATCCTCTCTCTTCTCCTCTGCACCAGCTCCGTGGTGGCTTGAGGGAAATGTGAGGGCTCTGCCTCTTCCTTCCTCAACACAGCCGGGTACTTTCCCAGGCTGTGCTGGGGGAGGAAGTGTGATGGCCATGCATCCAGAAGCTCCGCGCACAAGGTAAGTGTGGGTGGGGCCCGGGAGAAATGCATGATCGTGCATCATTTTCGGCAACAAGCCAAAAATGATATAAGAAGTGATCACTTCTTATATAAGAAGTGATCTGGCCTCAGGAGCGTCGCGTGATTGCAAGGGCGTCATGTAAAACAGTCCTCGCAATCCCACAGCACTCCCGAGGCCATTTTGCAACAGGACTGGCTTGCAAAAAGAGCCTTAGAATGAATCTAGTTAGTTGTGCTAGGCCTTTTGTTATTTTGGAAGTTTGGCTGATCTGGAGAATGTACCTGTTTTTATAACTACTTGTAACTTAAGCGTACCTGAGAAGGGGGAGACTTTCATGAGTATTATTTTTTTGTTTACTTGCATACCTTAAAATAAATACTTCTCTGTAAAACCTTTGTTTCCTCTCCATTCCCATGCCATTCCTCGGTACACACTTAGATAGGATTTTTCTCACTCAGAAGGAGGAGGTGAGTGAAGGGAAAGAACCTTAAGCAAAGAGATTGGCAATCTTCAGAGCAGAGTCCCACTGTACTGCACAAATATGGGGTAATTCAGAGTTCAGTAGGTGGTGGCAGTTAGAATTCAGAGATTTAATGAAAATTTCTAGCTCCTGTTAAAGGTAGAAGGAAGCATTGAGTGGGAGGGGGTCCCTTATTTCCCCTTCAAATCTCCACATCTGGTCATATTAGAATTCACAAAGATTTAATTCCTCCAGCAGGGAGAAATAATCTAGGATCTTTGCTCATGTGTATGAGACCTACAACACAGGCAAATAGAATTAACCCTCTCAGAGCTGAATTACACCTGGCCTTCCATATTTGCTAGGATTAGGGGCACAGCACCCCCGCAAAAATAGAAAATTCACAAATATCAAACTGTGTGTTTATGTCTGTGGGAAGGTAGTTGAGGTTTGGTGGGGAGAACAGGCACTCAAGGTCCACACCAGCTCAGAGAAAGAAGAGGGAAAATGAGTGGATCCACATGGTGGCCCTGTACTTCCACTCTCTTGCTCATCTCCTTCCTTGGGTACAGAGCATCATGAGAGGGTTTGTGGTGCTGAGAAATTGGGCTGTGAGCCATCTTTAGCTGGCCAGGCAGTGGCTGGTAGAGGAGGAAGAGCACCAGGGGAGATTTTTAAAGGGCAGCACAGCCTGATCAGAATCACTGAGAGAGACATTTTTGCCAGAAAAGAAGCACTTGAGATAGAGAGACAGGGGTTGGAGAAATGTACAGATAATCAAATCCATGAAAGTCAAATCTGAAAATGTGGAGGGCTGACTGTATAGGCTACATCAAATGTGTAGTGTAGAACTGAGACTTGCTCTCTTTTTAACTTCCGAGTGGCCACAGGTAGGAAAGATTAAAGCTATCCCCTCCAGCCATTTCATCTGTAAACTAAAACACAGTGATATAGGGGTGTTAAAAACATGGAAGAGTCCTCATTTGTACGATTGGAGTTTTGTTTAGTTTTGTTTTTGGCCTGCTCCGGGCCAGCTCTTCAAAGTTCTTATGTGCTCACATTTAGAGGATGACTTTTTTATTGAATCAAATAATATTGCTAACATTTTCAATAAACAAACAAGGACCAAGTTGACATTGTAAAATGGAGATTCTGGATTCGTTTGTGTGCTACTTATCTATTTATTTTTCATTAATGTTCAAAGCAGCTGCATGACCTATTGTCACTGTGAATGTTATTCATTCACAAACATGAGTAAAACAAACAGCTTTGCTTAAGACAGAATGACATGCTGGGAAACTAGGGTCTAGAAAACAGCCTTATCACTAAAAAGCGGAGAAGTGCGATGAGGCAATTTGGAGGGAAGTCTTAGTAGGTGAGGGAGAAGGGTTGACTGACCACTTCCCTACCCAGTGCTTCTTCTGTGTGACTTATTCCCAGTCATTTTATTTCAGCTACTGAGATATGAGAGCTCCAAAAGAAAAGAGTGGGAGAGGGAAAGGCTTCAGTTCCTACTGCCACTTGTTGCTAATTGGCAAATGTAGTTTCTCAGACTACAACCTGACTTAATGCTTCACACATGCTTCACTTGATTTTTCTGGACTATGAGCTGCATGTATTAACTGTTCCTTGACTCCACTGAAAACTGTTGTGATATGTTATGATAATAGTGGGAAAAGCACAACAAAACCTAGACTGTATGAAGCCATATAAATTCACAGGAATTACCCAGTGTTCCATTGGATTCTTTACATATCAAGCCAAGCAAATGATCTCAATTCCATCAACGTATGTGGAAAACAAGCTGGTCAGTTCCATTAATCATTGGTTTAGGTTCATTATGCTCAGAATGAAATGAGTCATGCTCTCAAATCTGCATCTCTGGCTTCCCTCACTTAGGTCAAAATTGCTTCCAGTTTCAAAGACCATAGAACGTATTCTCAAATGCCGTAAATTCATTCTGTTGTGTGCATAAAGGTTAGGGTTGCTCTAAATGCTAAGTGAAGGGGGAGCTCATCTTCATTTGTCATTTGCTGCTTTGCTACTCATTCTAAAGTATCACATAAAATATTATTTACAGCTGCACTAAAGACCATTCATGAATTTAAAGATTGCATCGAAGATTATACAGCATGTGCTGGTCAATGTCACTGGTTAATGACAGCATTTAACCTGATAGTATTTAACCTGTGCTTAACTTTGCTATGTCAGATCAAAATGAGGAACAAAGATTAAACAAGACCTTTTATAATAATACCTTTGTCATGTGTTTCTCTGTGACCTGAATACATCATACAGTTTCCACTAATATCTACACATTTTCACTTGACATTCAGAATGTCAAAAAAAGGCAAATAAAGTATACATTACTGTGCTCCACAGGGATTTGTAGGCACAGGGACAAGTAATGTTAATGGAAAAAGCAAAAGCATCCTATGAGTGAAACCCTTTTGATTGATCTTGCCTCTGAAAGACAACCAAACATCCCACAGAAGTATCTATGGTATGAATAACACTTCAGTGTTCTATTTTCTATCTATTTTTTATCTTTGAGAACCTGGATGAACTTCCTCAAAACATTTGTGTACTTCAGAGGATTCTGGATAGTGGACTGTAGCATTAGGCCCAGACTCTTTCACTCATCATGTTTTCTTAGAATTAAGCCTTCCTCTGAATAATTTTGGAGAATTTAAGAAAAAAATGAGGTCATCATCATCATCACCATCAATGTTTATTGATTAGTCAACTGACCATATCAACAATAAAAAATGAGGTAACACAGGGCTTTGTTCCCCACCAGCAACATTTCCTAAATCTGTGTTGCTATTTCAAGTGGTAGCAATGCTGCAGAAAAAGAAGTCCATTTGTACTCCCATTCAGTGGAATTAACCATCTCTCACTCTCCCATGACAAAATGCCTTGGGACATTGTTATTTGACTGCAGCTTGCCCACTGCTAGGAGCAGCACAAGCACCTATTGTCTTCTTTGAGAAAAATGGGAGGAACCAAACTTCTACAAGTTCTTCTTAAATAATGGTGTTGTCTCCCAACTACAGGTAGAGAATGCTAAAAACATTTCTCTTCCTGCATGAGAAAAAATGGTATCTCAACACTTTGAGAGGCTGGCATCCTGTTCAGAATTTATATGATGTCATAACCCAGATGTACAACATTACCAAGACTATAACTTACATTTATAGTTATAGCACCTTGCAAAAATGCCCCAAAGCTATCTTAGAAGCCAAGCAATACACCAACCAAGGGAGTTCCATGGTGTTGGAGAGCAGACCGGTGAACAATGGTGCATCTAGTGTTATATATCCCTATTGCACCAACCCACTTCCCAGCTTCCCAAAACAAAAATGAAAACTCTGAAATGCCAAGGACTTGGTAAAATTCTTGATATCTATCCACTTAAATGATATCTCATGGAGTAACTTTTTTTATCTGCTGTCATGTTTTTAATGTTTTATATTTCAATGATATTGTTCCTGAGATTCCTCTGAACTTTTCCATCCTTTGTTCTTTCAGTAATGTTTTTGTGCAAAAAAAAAAAAAGCATTTCAGGGTGGGTTTTTTTTTTTGATCAAATACAATTTTCATCAACAAAAAATTAAAACAGGAGAAATCATTAAAAAAATACCCTACAGAAAGAAAATTATTGAAATGTTTCATTCTCAATAGTGAGAATGAAGCCAAAAAAACCCTAAATTTGTCATTTCTTTTTGCATTTTTTCTTAAATTTCTCCACACATTCCAACGAAAGAACTTCTAATTTGTTTTTAAAAAAAGTGCAAGAAAACAAAACTGATTAATTTGCCCACCCTTACCTATATCTTTTGTTGCATTCACAGGACATTTACTCTGCACAGGCTAAACTTATTGCAACAGAGAAGGATGGTGTAATCTTTCTTTTCAATTTTTATTAAATATCTACAGGATCTTATTGTGCAATTTGACCATAGAGAAGTATGTTAAACATACCATGCTTTTCTCTGCCTGCCTACCTGTTTGCCAGTATATGGTTTCCCTCAATGACTGTTATTAAAACCTATTGTGACTCCAAATGTGTCTATACTACAGTAACATCCATTTCATACCACTTTAATTGCCATGGCTTTAACCTAAGGAATCCTGGGATTTATAGTTTAGTGAAGTACTTGGAATTATCTGTTAAGAAGTCCAAGTGTATATCCCCAAAGGGCTAATTCCAAAGTATTCCAAGTGTTCACTATGCTACAACATTAAACTGTTTTAATCCTCTCTTCTCAGGGATTTTAGGACCTTCTAAGCATCTCACTAGAGCCATCCTGGTGCATTGGTTTGAGCACTGGACTACAACCCTGGAGAGTAGGGTTCAGTTCCCCACTCAGCCATGGAAACCCATTGGGTTACTTTGGGTATGTCACTTACTCTCGGCCCCAAAAAACACCGAGATAGGTTTGCCTTAGAGTAGCCAAAAGTCAGAAATAACTTGAAGGCACACAACAATAAGAACCTCTCTAAAACTACAGACCCTAGGATTCCTTGGAATGAAGCCATTGTGATTAAAGTGGTATTAAACTGGTATAACTGCATCCTTCAGTTATAGGGTCTTTCCATTCTGCACTGTTATAGTGCTGTTTTTCCATTTTCAGCATCCTAATGGAATTCTGGGGTTTGTAGTTTGCTGACTCCAAAGAGCTCTCTGGCTGAGAATTCTAAAGGCCCCTCCCTAAATTGCAAAACCCAGGATTCCATAGGATGTTTAAAGTTGTGGGGTTTGGTGTTACCAACATGCCAATGACACCCAACGCTATCTCTCCTTTCCATCTGATTCCAAGGAAGCTGTCTCAGTGTTGAACCAACGTCCATTGTCACTAATGGACTGGATGAGGGCAAACAAATTGACACTTAGTCCAGACAAGACAGAGGTGCTTCTGGTCAATGGAAAAGCAGATCAGAGAATAGGGACTTTGCCTTTGCTGGGTAGGGTTATACTTCCCCTAAAATCTCAGGCTCGCAGCCTTGGTGTTCTCCTGGACTCAACTCTGAACCTGGATGCCCAGGTCTCAGCAGTGGTCAGGATTGCATTTGCACAGTTAACACTTGTGTGCCAGCTGTGCCCCTTCCTTGAGATATCAGATCTGGCTACAATCAAGATGCCTTGATTACATCTAGTTGGACTACTGAAATGCTCCCTACATGGGACTGCCTTTGGAAACTGCTTAGAAACTTTAGCAGGTTTAAAACACATCAGACAGAATGCTGACCAGGGCCAGTAACAGGGAGCACATAACTCCCTTGTTAAAACAGTTTCACTGGCTACCAGTTTGGTTCTGAGTACTGGTCATGACCTATAAAGCCCTATATGGCTTAGGTCCAGACTATTTGAACTGTATCCCCCTTTATGAACCTGCTAGATCCTGCAGGGAAAGTGTTTCTCTCAGTCCCACCACCATTCCAGGCAGTCCTGGTAAGGACACAGGAGAGACCCTTCTCAGTAGCTGTTACCACCCTGTGGAACATTCTTCCACAGGAGGCTAGACTGGCCCCCTCCCTGCTTTCCTTTCGTAAGCAGACAAAGACATTTCTTTTTAAGTAGTCATTGAATCGGTGAGCTGGAGATCTTTTACTTATTTATTAGTAGCTGTTTTTAATTGTTATATTTTATGATGTTTTAATTGGCTTATGCTTTTAATATCTTTTAACTTTTTGCAGGCTGCCTTGGGTCCCATCTTGGGAGAAAAGGCAGCATAGAAATGCAATAAAATAAATAAATAATAAAATAAATAACACTTCCAATCCTAGGTTATGACTAATGATAAATGGTAGAACTATCCATTTAATGTCTTGCCCCGTCCTAAAATAAGAGCTGTCCAAACAATTTGTGGTAAATGCAGCAATAAGAATCCTGATTTAGACATTCAGAAAAAGTGTAAATTCAATCCTGGAAACCACACAGTCCAACCAAGTTAGGAACATTTCTATTGATAAGATAAGATTACATCTCTCTGCAGAACTAGAAAGTTTTTTAACAATGCAACCCTTCATATTTATATAAGCTTCACTGAGTTCAGTGAGACTTAATCTTACATCAGTGTATTGGCTGTAGAATCTGTGGCTCTCTAGATGTTGGACTATCTCTTCTACTTTTTGCATGGCATCTGCCATGCGAAAGAAGGCCTTGAGCCTCACACATTTGCGAGGAGTGATCTGCATGACGCCTTTGCAATCGTGCAAGGCTCCAGGGGCCAGCAGGCAACGATCACGCACCTTTGCATTTTTGGCTTTCAGCTGAAAATGCTGCACGATCACGCATTGCTCATGGACCCCACATGCACTTGCCTGGCATGCGGAGCCTCGGAAGCCAGGTCGGTCGCGCTTCCTGTCTCAGTGCAGCCTCGGAAGGTCCCAGGCTGCACTGTGAAAGGAAGAGGCGGGGCTCTCGCACAAGCAGGAAGCTCATGTGGAGCTGAAAAAGCAGGGAAGCGAGAGCTTCTCACAAGAGGCTGCTTGCATGATCACCGCACCCCAGCGCCAAGAAAAGGTAGGATGCGGAAAGGGCCTATGTCTGGCCCTTAACTAAGATTGGCTAATATGAGATGCAATGCAAAAACATTGAAAAGACTCAGATTCCTTGCTCCTGGTATATAGAACTGCAGCCTCAGGTGCTTAATTTTGCCAGATTTAAGCCTGAACATCCATTAAAAAAATCAAATAAAATGTTTATTTGAAAAATGCAGCACATTTGAACTCTGATACAGACACAAGCACTAAAACTTTTAATAGTCTTTAGTGCTTCCATCAACCTGGAAATTCTGCTGGAATCATAAGGCAAGCAAAATATTCAAAAGCTCCCACATCCCTATTTTAGCTCAGGTTTCTGAAATGATACATTTCCCAGGATGTAAAAACTTTTCAATAAGTACTGTAGTATTATTTTGCTAGCAAAGAATGCCATTAAAAACATCACTGGAAAGGAACACCTTAAGTGTTTTCTTAATGTTATCCCAGCACAATGATATTACCATAAGTATGTCATCAAGAGATTTCATGAATACATTAAAATAAAAGTGGTTGTTTACAAGGGCACATTTATGAGCACATGAATTTATCTACAACAACAATATTTACAGTAAATGCTTTTCTACAGATGTTGTCTGTGTTTTGCAAGTCATAAACTAATCAGGGAGATTCAGATGAACTTGTAAAGTTTGTTTCTTGGTTAAGTAACAAAGCCAGCTTAAAAGCCTTCATAATGAGAACATTGTAGAAAAACAAGATCTTCTAAACCCTACATTTTCAAGAATTTTAGATTCACAAATATGTCACTGAAACAGAATGTGATGGTATTATTAATAAAAATGGAGTGTGAATATGTCTGTGTACATGATATTGAATACTGACAATCTTCACAGCTTCCAACATTATTTAAAAAAAAATCATGTTCTTTAGTGTCACTGAAGGTCAGTGGTTTTCTTGAATAATTAAATTATTTGTAACAAAGTTAGATAGCCCATTGGTCTCCCAAGGCTTGCAAAATAAATCACAACAAAGTTGTTTTTTCATATTTAAAGATGAAAAATAGATCACGACAAAGATTTCTGTCTTTGTTAATGTTGTGAACACTTATCAATTGAACACAAAGGCTTTGGGGTTAATATTTCTGTTTATGTTCTTCTCCTTAAAGGACTTCTATTTGATTTATAAGCTTAACTCTAGCAGACATTTAAACGATTATTGGTCAAACCTCTTGTCCTATAGCACAGCTGGGCATGCTTCAGAACCAGCAGGGCATATATTACTATGATGGTGTCTTCTAGCATTCCAGAAGGCTGCACTGCATTGCTGTGGTCAGCAGTTACAGGAAACAATACCAAATAAGTCCTGGTCAGCTTTGTACCTTTGTTTTTATTTTGTTTTTTGTTTGTTTTTTTGTGTGGTCTTTTAAAATAATTTAAAGCATTTGTGTATGTCTGTCTGTACATATGTGTGTGTATGTAGGAAAATATGTTTTTAAAAATCCAGTCCAGGGTCAGAAAATCTAGGCAGGCAATGAGCAGGGAATCTAGAGAACACAAGGCAAGGGCCACTAAACACTCAAGTTGCTTCTGGCATCAAGCCACCACCCTCTGCCTTCCTTAAGAAGGCTGGAGCCAGACGGCTCTCATCCCAGCCTGATTAGCTCCTGGTGTGCTTGTGTCTGCTTGTCCTCCTTCAAGGCTGCTGTACACCTGGGGAAGCCAAGTCCTGGCCCATTACAATTTACGAATTCAGTTTCAAAGGTCACACTAGACTCAGACAAAATGGGTCTAGTGGGCTGCACACTTCCCATTCTTGCCCTATAGCAAGAGTGGGCCTCTAGATTATTTTGTCTATCAACCAACAGAGATAGCAACTGCAGCAGAAGATACTTAACACATTTTGTTAACTATCGCATATAATTCCCTGTTTGACCCTTTTGTCTGTAACTGGCACATTTTGTTGCTGGCTCCTTCAAAAGTGTTCATTTGGAAGTTTCAATTGCCTTCAGCACTTGCCAGGTATGGACAAATCTCACAGTCAGAATGCTGACTGGGGGTGTTGGAATATCTGGAAAATGACACTTGAGGAAATCTGTCATAAACCATTCTGTCTAACAACCTGACGCAGCTGAGTTTTGCCACTGTTTTGCTGCATCTCTTGTCTTCTTTCTTCTCCCAGGAACATACATGCTGTTTAGCTACTCTTCAGATAGTGGGTTGTTTAAGGGAGCATGGCATAAAACATGAAAAAACCTGTCAAAATGACTTTTTAAAAGGGATTAAATGCTACTCAAAATAGTTTTAAAAATAACAAGAATATTTTCTCTTTGCACTAAAAAAAAGTCCTCATTCATTGTATTATTTCTGAAAATTATGTATTTTCTACCTCTCCTCATTACAGGTAACTGGTTTTATCTTATCTCATTATTTCCCATCTTTGAATTCTCGTCATCCATAGCCACCATGGCTAATAGTGAAAGGTTATGGCATTCCAGTACAATTATACCTGAAGGCCCACCTTTTCTACTTCTGCCGAATTGTGAACCTTCTGGTTTTGCCAGATATGCGTGAGGGAGACAGAGATCATCCTCAATCTTGGCCAACTTCAGTTTTCCATATTATTATCTCTTATTCACAGTCTACCAGGTGTTACTGACTGCAATTTTAGATCATCAGTGACTTGGAGTCTATTCAAGAATTGAGGAACCTGAGAAGTATAAGTGGATGATGTCATTTTCCAAGAATCAGCTATTCCCAAGTCCCAGGCAAACCTAACCACTAAGTCACACCAGCTGTCCACATCTATTTTCCTTACCCACACTACTCAGTATAATGAATCATCTGGCTTAGAAGCAGAAGAAGAGAGGATAAAAGGCTGGTTTAGTTAAGAAATGTCACCAAGGAAAATAAATAAAACTCAATAAAAGTATTATGGGAAAGAAGGATCATTAGGGGCTTTAAGTTAACAGGTTTGCTCCCTTACCCTTTGCCATTATACCCATGAGAAAAAAACACCCACATTAAGAAATTACTACTATTTCTGGGTTCTATAAAATCTGATTATAAACCACTTTCTTCTGCTTTATTTGAAATCTCTCTCCACCTTTTTCTGTTCACTTCACAGTTAGGGGAATATTTCAACAATTTTCAGGCTGACCAGTGAAACTTTCATGTCAGAACTTTCCTCTGAGAATTTCAGGTGAGCATTAAACTTTCCTTGGTCTCATACAAGCTTGACTGCAAATGTTCTGACATCTTTGTTTACTAAGCAGTTGAAATATTTGTGAACATTCTGTATCATGATGCCTACCTAGACAATCAACATCAAAAGTATCATTGCCACAGGCAAAAATGTGCAAAAATGATTGCCTAGATATGCCTTGTAAGTATTGAGACAAGCCAATGCAGGTGGAAGATGTAGTGTACAAGGGGTTTCATTTTAGAGTACAGTGCATGAAATATTAAAAGCGATATATTATGTCAGGCCATTTACCACTTTCAGCTTGGTTCAGTTAGGAACTTAAATGGAATTAAATGCCTTAGAATTCTTGCCCTTGGAGGCTAGAATAAAGGAAGAAATGAAGGGGAAATGAGAAATAATTTCTTGAGAAAGAAATAAGAGCCATGAGGGGAGCAGGGAGAAACAACAAAATAGAATAAAGTCCAGAGTTGTTTAAGATGACATGGCATTTTTCAATTTGTCCCTGAGTGATATTTGATAGGTATTATGGGCCATTTCCCCCAAAAGATGTGATGCCTGTATATCATGCAAGCTATGGATTTACCACAGAGATTTTTTAAAAAAAAATTGCTTCCAAAAATAATAAAAAGTGGCAGAGTCAGCACTTTGATTGTAATATGTTTAACTCTAGGACAAAGTTGCTATCAAAATGTTATTGAATCATATTTCAGATTATCCCCTTGGGCAAAACGTAATGGAAATTTTTCTTTAAAAAATCTTCCTCTTTTAAAAAAAACAAATACCAAAAAAAGACATGGAATTTTACCAGCAGCTAAGATTTACATGAAGCAGCCAAGAAACAAAGTGAAGTAATTTGGCTGAGTGGAATCTAGCCTTTGAAACGTGTGTTTGCTGTGTTGTGTTGTGTTGTGTTAACATTATGTTATGCTACCTATCTTTTCTTATGTATGGCTTAGTCTTTAACAATAGAATCCTATGAGGAAGATTAAAAAATATTGGATGGGATAAATGTGATCTGACCTGTTCCACTGGACCTCTCAGTTGCCTTTGCTACAAATGAGCACTGATTTCTCTGGATTATTTATCTGGATTGACCAGAGGGAGCAAAGTTCCAGATGGGTGTCTTAAAAAGTAGTACTGGAGGGCTTCTACTCCACCGCATACATATTGATCAATAGTGTAGTTCAAGGTTCTGTTCTGTCTGCTAGATCGTGCTTCATAAAAAGGGTAGCTCTCTGAATTTAGATAATTCTTATTTTCACATATCCTTCAAAGTAACCTTTAAAATCTTTTATATGTTGTGTGCCAGCAGTTGGGATAGTGAGATATGTATGGGAAGGATCATGAACATTCAGCAATCTGCTCTCTCTTGTAATTTGATGTTTCAAGACCTTCCACCAGGCTGAGGAAGGAATCAGCCTCAAGCAGCTAATTTTGGAAGGGCAGAAAATTGTTACTTGTTCAATTTATTATTGTATTTTTACTGCTGTGCAATGGGGACAACATTTGTGAGATGTTCTGCATTAGGTGCCAAAATAATTTGGCCAGCCTGGGGTATTACTCATCTTGACTTGTGAGGGTGGAGATATCATTTGCTGCTTTGCTTCAGGGTACCAAATGTCTTCAGTCAGCCCCCTTCACTGTACAAGCAGCCTCTGAATGTCTAAACGATCTATCTCTTTAGTTTGCTGGAAGAAATACGCAGGGCAAAATGCTGTTGAAATCACTGGGTATTTTCTCTCCACCAAGATGACTGGAGCATCCCACTTTCATCTGCTTTAACAACATGCTTCTGTTCTTTCAGTGTTCCTTTGGCAATTCTTGATCTGTCATCTATGGAATTTATAAATACATTTCCAAAGACCACAGATAAATGTTTAATAATAGCTCCCCATACCCACTACTATGTAGTTCTTTGTTCTGCTCTTTCAGTTATTAAACATTACATGTTACAACAAAACACTGGTTAAATCTTTGAGGGTGCAGCCCTATAGCCACATACTTGGGAGTAATTCCACTGAATTCAATAGCTCTTACTTTTGAGTAGACACATGCACCATTGTACCATGTCCCCAATAGCCTTGTCAGCCTCTTTTGAGAATGTATCTGTAGTGGCAATGTTATCTTCTGGGGAACTGAACTATCCAATCTATCCACGATTGGCTATATCTTCCTTCCATGAATATGTTCGATAATCAAAGTGATATCATACAACAACAAAAGCTTAACAAATGCAGAGCATAAGCACCAAGGCCATTTCCACACTACACTGTTATAGGTGATTTTCGCACGAGACTGTTCTAGCACTATGATTCCACTGGCCCCTCGCGAAACTGCAAACTCCAGGATTCCATAGGATGTTGAAAGGGGAATCATAGCGCTAAAACAGTCTCATGCAGAAATCACCATAGTGCTATTATTCCACTTTCAACCTCCTGTAGAATTCTGGGATTTGTAGTTTACTGAGGCCAAAGAGCTCTCTGGCTGAGAATTGTAAATGCCCCTCTCTAAACTGCAAACCCCAGGATTCCACAAGATGTTGAAAATGGAATAAGAGCACAATAACAGTGTAGTGCAGAAATGGTGTCAGGATAAGTTCACATGGAATTGGGCACGCAGGAATAACTGAGTTTCCTGAAAATTAGCAAAGGTTATTTCAGTGTCCCATAATGCATTAGTGATATCTGATACATTTATATACATTTATATGAAATATTCACTTTTTTTCTTTCCAAGTTAAAATGGCACCATTTCTTGAAACTGTTATTGATTAAGATTTGCTAAGACAAATCAGCTAAAATTGCTTTATGGGTAAAATGGTGAATATATTAGTTCACTTCAGGAGTTCTTTCACGCAGAATGAAGTAGAATGTAGTTTGTCATTTTTGTAAAAAAAAAAAAAGGAAAAATTGTTAATTGCTTTTAGGTCCACCATAATCCCAAAGTAATTGTTATCATTACATTTTTAAAAAGTAACTCCATTTTCAAAAGCAGTTTGAATAAGTATTTTCTTTAGAAAACAGAAAAAAACTGAATGGTAGATGTCTTTGATTTACTTATTTATTAAAATAGTTCTGCCCTGCTCAGTCAGCATACAGGAAAAATAAATAGGTTAAAACAATTTAAAACAATAAAAAATAAAACAGATTAAAAACATGTTATACACGATAACAAGCTAAAGCAGGTTTAAAATATTTAATAGAAGCCCATACATTGCATTTGAAGCAAATCAGTGAGACCCAAAGGCTTTATTGGTCATATCATAGCATACATGTTGTATTGGATCCTGAGGAGTCGGATTCAAAGGATTTAGACCTGAAGGAACCTCCAGATGATGGCTGTTCCCCAACGAGGCAACTACAGATTGATAAAAATGTTCTAAAAGATAACTCCCAACCTCACACAAAGCAGAGAGATGCTAAGAAAATGTCACAGTCATTTACACCATGATGATAAGATAAATAGAAGCTCTGGAAGAGTTAACAGCTCTTGAAAGGGTTTAAACAAGAAATGCTGAGCAATTAGGCATCTAATGTGTTTTTAAGATCTCTCAGATCTAACGCGATTAGATCATTTTTTCCTTCAGTTATTTTCATCATAATTGCTCGCTTTCAATGAATGACTTTGAAACATCTGAAACATTGTTACACCTTCCTTCCTTTTTTGACAATCTTCTATACTACTATAGATCAATCTTCTATACTACTATATTGTATCTTCTATACTACACTATACTTCTATACTACTAGTATGACCTGCTATGGCCTGACACTCCTGTGATGGCTTTCATTCTATTACAGTCTGACTTCCCTAGTACCTATTGCTTCTAGAAACAGTTCCAGTACCATGCATTAATGAGCAAACATGTAATGCATAAGGAGAGCTCATCAAATTGGAAGGAATATACAGCCCTCATTGACTGGTAGCCACTGATAGATTGGTACAGAGCAGGGTCAGTGCCTGACACCATAGTCTTGTTCCCTATACACCTGTGACTCCAAATCCCAATTCTATGATCCTTGATGCTTCTCTCTGACCCCCAAAACCCTTAATTCCCATAAAGGAAAAAAAAGAGAGGTGATTTTCAGGTGATGTTTTTGCCCCAAACCAACCAAAATGCCCCAAACTGTCTACAAATGTGGTGGTTTGGGTCACCCAAGGAACTCCTGAATTACATCCCCTCAAAAAAGGTGGGAAAAATTAGCCCAAAGGCCATCCAGAAGTGACATGACAGCAATTCCAGTGCACTCAAACACAATAGTACAGGCCACAGGGGCTGTCGCAGTTGTGGCATGAAACCCAAAATCTTCTTAGATGCTAAGGACTGAATTGGATATGGGACCTTACAGACACAAAACACAGGTTAGGACATGGCCATCGAACTACTGGTCTTTACCAGTTTCAGCTGATGGACTGTGCTGTCATTTTACACAACTTACCTCAGCAAGCAAGCAAGCAAGCAAGCAAGCAATAAATAAATAAATTTCTGCTGCAACGTAATATTGAAAGATTAGCATAAAAATATCCACCAGTGTTGTGTGATCTTAGATCACCTTCAGGTTCAACATTCTTATGCCCTTGTTGATCCTACCATATTTTATAATTTCATCCTATAAAGTTCCTTTTCCTTAATTTCAAGGTTGTCAGAGTTCTAGAGTTTTGTTAGACAAAATACTTCTCTGTGAGAGCAAAATGGATCAGAAAGGAAACAAAGGAAAAATGTTTACAAACTCTAGAAGGCAATAATCACCTAAATACACTGGTTCTCAACCTGTGGGTCCCCAGATGTTTGTGGACTTCAGCTCCCAGAAGCCCCAGCCACTATGGTCAATGCTCAGGGCTTCTGGGAGCTGAAGTCCAAAAACATCTGGGGACCCACAGGTTGAGAACCAGTGATTCCTAAAACAAACCATTTCCATCAGGTTGTAAGAATGATGTGATGTTCCAAATCTTGTTGAATTACAGCTCTCAGCATTCTTCACTATCTGCTGTGCTGGAGAGGGTAACTGGAATTTGCAGTCCAACATCATCTGAAGCTCAACACAATTTCCATTCTTGCTGCACAGTTTTGTGCTCCAAAGCCTGATCCCGCTGATAGAAGAAAGCCCCTCCCCCAGCTAATTAATTAGACTTCCAGTGCTTTACTTCTAGAACAGGAAGTAGAAATGACAGCCTCTGCCCTGAACAGAAGGCATTTTTCCAGAGTCACTCATACATGAATGCATGTATTTAATCATGCTGAAGAAAATATCTGTACTTGTTCAGTTATTCTAAGACTGATCTTAGACACTGAAAATACATTCTGAGCTGGAGTAGACCTTAGTGAGCCTTGTTACAAATTAAGCCCTTCTTTAGCCCCTAGTAAGTATTCACAAGATTTTTCCCCAGATATTCCTCATATTAGAGCATCCTGGAGTGCTCCACAGGATGTTTCTGTGAAGAAAAATATGTGCATTTGGATTACTGTGGTTTGGTTTAGTTTGTTTTTGCTCCAAAATACATTTCTTGTAAAAGCATTCCACTTTGTCTGGACAGGAAACACATAAATCTTCTCTGCACAGAAAAATTGTCTGGAAAACTTCCAGACACTCAAATCCCAGGAAAAAAGATTGTGTGGAAGTCTCACTATTGTGTTATTTCTGCATTCCCCAACTGTAAAGAAACTCATTTTTCAACAGGATGATGAATAAGAGAGAATATACTTTCCCTCCCTGACACATGCACAGACATTTACACTTTGAGGAAGCAACTTGTTGACAATGCGGGTTGCTCAGCATTTGAAAAGAAAACTATCATTGGAACTGAGAAAAGTCTCTCTTTCCTAGGAGCTATCAAGCATTCTCTGTCATACATATTTCTACCAATCTTCCAGGTATCCGTGCTTTGCTGAGTGAAGGACGCTGAGCTCTGATTAACAGCTGTGATTACTTTATACAGCAAATGATAGTACTGTTCAGTCTCTAATCTCAGAAATGTGGTATCAGCTTGTGATTGTTCAGAAATGAAGGAAAGGTACATGGTACATTGTCAAAAACAATCTCCCCCAGCTAGCCTTGTTTTCCTGGTAGTTTCCTGTTTCTGACCATAGTAGCCCCATCCCTGCTGATCCCAATTTAAATGAATCATTTGCTAACAGTCTATACATACTGCATAGTGTTAGGAAGACTTTTTACCCATCCAGATTAGACCTTTTTTCCCCACAATGGTGTCAGCCCAAAGTAAACACACTGTGCCTGCTGCTTGCATGGAAAGACTACCATTCATACAAATGCAAGCTTTCTCGCAACATAAATGCAAGCAGGTTATGTCCAAGCCAGAGCAGGAGTGCAGAGCAGGTGTGAAACGGCTGGTTTCCTGATGATCTACTCCCATGCAGAATCAGAGTCCCATTCTGCTGTTTTCTTGGGATGGAGATGGTGGGGAAATCATTCATGGGGTAGTAAATGGAATGGATGGTATTGCATCTAACATGGGCATGTACCCACGGCCCAGAGAGCCACACCACACAATTTTCAACTCATCCAGAACTCCAGAATGCAGAAGTACCTTGCTGTGGCTGCCATTTTGGGCATCCAGAAGTTAGTTCCAGTCATCTATCAGGCCATTTTGGAGCGAGTGAGCTGTTCAGGGGTACACAGCCCAGCATATAACAGCAACACAAAATTTCTCTTCTCCAGCTGTGCTACAGCTTTCCCCATTGGTTCTGGTTCAGTGAGAAGTCTACGATGTTTTCTCAGCCAGATCTACTGAAATCTAAAAGTAATAACTTTGAAAAAGGAGACTCAATAGTCCATGAATGAAATATTTAAAACTATATTCTAGAAAGATTAGTTTATAAAATCATGCCCCATTATATTTTGTCCATTCTCTATCTTCTGAGGCAATGCCACATTGTGAAATTTGTTTCTTTTTCTCATCCAAAACAAAACAGAAAATCAGAATGCAGGAAACAAATAAAGGTATTTCCTCCAAGGGAACTGCTCTGCAGTTCTGAGTTCATATCCCCATAAGAAATCTGGGCATTTTGCATTTATCAGCTCCCATGGCAGTTTATATTTCCTGCTCTGCTCTTCTATCAAACAAGAGAAACCATAATATATTGAAAGCCCTTAGTAGATACTTTGATTCAATCTGGTAAAACAAATGAATATTCTTTTATGCCAAATATATTGGGATATATACCAAATATAGTTGGATTTCTTCTTCTTTTTATTATGTGACTCCATACCTGTTGCTCTGTGGAGGTGATCTGAATTTTTTACATTGAACTTAATTTCATTGCCTACAGAACTTTCCCCTCTCTGGAGGAAAAAAAATACCAGAGTGTTTTAATCTTTCTGAGCATTTTTGCATTATTAACTTTTCTCACTAATTGGTCTCTGAGTACTTTGTTTCATTTCCAAATGAGTGCGGTCTTTCCAAAGCACCCACAGGCCACGTCATCTCAAGACACTGACTTCACCTCATCCTTGAAGATGTCATCTGAACATCTGGTACTCAGCAACCGTATAAATCCTTGCAGCCTGAGAAGAATCACTCGAGACTCTACCTACTGAATAGACCTAGCAAGCTGAATCTTCCTCACAGACTATGAATTTATTTTACCGTTCAACAAAGATTCAGGGAATCAAAACTCTTGTTATGAAATGTCAATAGACAAAAACACTAGAGGAATATTATGCTGAGGTATATTTATTAAGGTCAATTGTGGGCAACTGCGACCAAAATATGGCTGATTTTAGGACTGGGCATAATGAGTACCAAAAACTGCTATATTTTGTGGTGGTTTATGTAGATTTTTTTCACTCTTTTGGGGTCTTGAAGAGCTATAGTAGGTTCACAGCTGGGATCCTGGGATCACAAGCATCCTTTATTTAGTCTGTATAAGGGGCAAGATAGGCAACCGGCACATTTAGGTACTATCTGACAGGAAGAAAATGGATCATATGTGTAAAACTTTGATTTCAGGGATTTGGGGTTGTTGTTTTTTTTCAGAAAAGAAAATCAAAGCTGCCTCCACTCAAGACAAAGGCCTTTTCTGCATTTTGTTTTTACAACGGGGCAGTGCATCCTCCAGCGAGGATGTTTTCACCTGGGGGCGGACTGGGTCCGGACTACTTTCTGCGGTTTCGGAGTTCAGCCCTCTCTGAAACGACCAGAGCTGGTGGTTCGCCGAGCTATTGAAAGACCGCTTAAAACAGATCTTTCAATAGCCTGGCGCGCCCCAGTCCATCGCTGCACTCCTGTGTAGATCTGCAGGCTCGCACCAGCGTGAGGCTACAGATCTTCCGCCAGTTGGTGGAGAGCCTCCACCAACCAGAAGCCGGCATTTTCGTCCCCAGAGCAGTGTGTAGCGCGGCCACTCACTGCTCCAGATCAGCATGGATCATTGGAGGGAGCACGCCAGTCCAGTGAGTAGCAGAATGTCCCGTTTTCTTCCCAACGTGCGAAAAAGCCCAAACAGAACCTCTTGTTGTTGTTTTTAACTGCCATTAAGCAATGGCATAGCTTGGAGTATGTGGGGGTGGGCGGGAGGGGGGCTATGGTGCATGGGAGCGTGCCCACAGTGTGTGGGAGGGGGGCCAGAGCACATGGGGGGCATGGCTACGAGCCAGCACAGCCCAAAAATATTGCCACCCAGGGCGAAGTGCCTCCACCGCCCTCCCTTTCCTATGTGACTGCTGTTGAGAGAATCTGAGAGGTGAAAGAATAAATTACTGCAGATTGACCCATCCAGACCCAAGTTTGCATTGCTGAGCATGTTTGTGGTGTTGTGATGATGAGATATGGCTGCCTCCTTGTTGCTGTTGCTGTTGTCTGACAACTTTCTCATTTTTAACTGTTACCAGGTTAGGTACAGCAGGGACCTTTTCGTGTTGCAAATAGCTTTACCTATTGACTTTGGCCAGCACAGATGTGTGAGAATTTTGTTTCACCTTGGTTTTGGCAAGAATTCATTATTATTTATGAAGATCTTCATTCTTCTTTGGGGACAGAAAGAATTTCATTCAATTTTAAAAGTACAAATAGTGGGCAAGATAAAATTGGTAATTTATTCCTACTGCCCATGGCAGCTACCAGTATTCTTGTTGTTGGAGCTATGAATCTACACCAGGGATTCTCCTGAAATTTGAAGAAGCTTTCTGGTATTTTGATTCTGAGATCCAAAATAAGTTCAGGGCCTTTGATAGCTCCCTATAATTTTTCACCAGAAGCTGGATCCACTACTGATATCAAAGTCACTAGCCACCACTGTTTATGGCAGAGGTGAGGTGAGGAAATATTAGAGATGTGAAACCTGACAGGATGGGGAGGGGGGAACAGAACAATTCAAGGGGAAATCTTTTTTCCCTCAAAGCTTCTATTTTTTCCTTGAAAAAAATGAAGGAAAAGGTTATGGAATATTCTGTTTAAGAATGAAAAATAATAATACTTTGGCAACAGGAACTAGGTCAATGCTCCCAGCCTCAACAGAATGCCCAGGCAGTCCTAGTGGAACATGCTCATCGAGGAGACCAGGACAAGCCTCAGAGGAGGCGAGTTCTGGTTGTTGGGGACTCTTTGCTCAAAGGAACCGAAAGGGCAATTTGCAAACCGGACAATCTCAATCGAGAGGTCTGCTGTCTTCCTGGGGCCAGGATCAACCACGTAACAGAGAGGCTTACCAGGCTGGTCAAACCCACTGACCATAAGCCCCTCATTTTGGTCCATGTTGGAACCAAACCATGTTGGAACACTGCAAGGAGCAGCTTTTACCACATTGCAAAGGACTATGAGCTTATGGGAACAAAGCTTAAGGACCTTGGTGCACAGGTGGTCATTTCGTCTCTCCTCCCTGTTCAGGGATATGGCGCACGTAGGGAAAGGACAATAGCAGAGGTCAACAACTGGCTCCGCACGTGGTGCCACCGGCAACGGTTTGGATTTTTGGAACATGGCCTGAATTTCCATGAACGTGGGCTTCTGGCGAGGGATGGGCTGCACCTCACAAAACTTGGCAGGAATGTTTTTGCAAACAGTCTTGCAAGGAGGATTAAGAGGTCTTTAAACTAAGTTCCGCTGGGGAGGGAGACAATATTATTCAGGGCAGGAACTTGGCGAGCGCAAAGGGGAAAGGCCCAAATGATACTGGACAAGTGGTACAAGCGGCCAATGGCGGGAGGAGTAGAAACAATAGTACAGGACTTGCAGAAAGGGCCCGGGGACTTAAGTGTCTCTACACTAATGCAGGGAGTATGGGAAACTTAGAAAGCAAGGCGGTAATCACGAGAAGTCAACATGGATTTCTCAAAAATAAGTCATGCCAGACTAATCTTATCTCTTTTTATGATAGAGTTACTAGCTTGATAGATGAAGGGAATGCTGTGGATGTAGCATATCTTGATTTCAGTAAGGCCTTTAACAAAGTACCTCATGACATCCTTGCAAAGAAATTAGTAAAATGCAGGCTGGACAGGGCTACTGTTAGTTGGATTTGTAATTGGTTGACCAACTGAACCCAAAGAGTGATCACGAATGGCTGCTTTTCATCCTGGAGAGAAGTGACTAGTGGGGTGCCACAGGGTTCTGTCCTGGGCCTAGTGCTGTTCAATATTTTTATCAATGACTTAGATGAAGGAATAGAGGACATGCTCATAAAATTTGCAGATGACACCAAATTGGGAGGGGTTGCTAATACGCCAGAGGACAGGATCAGAATTCAAAATGACCTGGATAGATTGGAGAGCTGGGCCAAGGCTAACAAAATGAAATTCAACAGAGAGAAGTGTAAGGTCCTACACTTAGGTAGAAAAAATGGAATACAGAAATATAGGATGGGGGAAACGTGGCTGGATAGCAGTACATGTGAAAGGGATCTAAGAGTCTTCATAGACCACAAGCTGAACATGAGTCAGCAGTGTGAAGCGGCAGCCAAGAAAGCCAATGCAATTCTCAGCTGCATCAACAGGAGTATGGTGTCTAGATCGAGGGAGGTACTGGTACCACTCTACTCTGCTTTGGTTAGACCTCATCTTGAATACTGTGTCCAGTTCTGGGCACCCCAATTCAAGAAGGACATGGTCAAGCTGGAGTAAGTCCAGTGGAGGGCCACCAAAATGGTGAGGGGCCTGGAAGCCATGCCCTACGAGGACAGACTTAGAGAGCTGGGTATGTTTAGTCTGCAGAAGAGAAGGTTAAGAGGGGACATGATAGCCATGTTTAAATATTTGAAGGGATGCCATGTAGAGGAAGGAGAGGGCTTGTTTTCTGCTGCTCCAGAGACCAGGACAAGGAGCAATGGATTCAAACTGCAGGAAAGGAGATTCCACCTGAACCTCAGGAAGAACTTCCTGACAGTCAGGGCTGTCCGACAGTGGAACATGCTGTCTCGGAGTGTAGTGGAGTCTCCTTCCTTGGAGGTTTTTAAGTAGAGGCTGGATGGCCATCTGTCAGGAGTGCTTTGAGAGTGTTCCTGCATAGCAGGGGGTTGGACTGGATGGCCCGTGTGGTCTCTTCCAACTCTGCATTTTTATGATTCTATAATTCTATGATAATAAAAAAAGAATACAAAGTTTTTGTACATTTAGTCCCTTGCATTATTTCTAAAAGCTATGTAAGAGATACAATAGTATCTCACAATACTGCAGTTCCCATTCCTGATTTTCTTTTCTCCATTCTTTTTATGGGAATGAATGCTATATGTCTCCTTAGCAAAGGGGACAACTAGGGGAGATAAAATATTTTTCTCTGTTTTACTAATGCTGATGGCTTCTTCTGGAAAATACACAGAAATTCCATACAGCTCTGGGGCTATTTATAGTTCAGGATCTGCTAGCTCCATTGTTAAAAATAAATAAATAAATAAATAAATAAATAAATAAATAAATAAATAAATATTGTAATTATTGTCTAAAAGTGTACATTTAATTGTGCTAAGCCAGGTTATACTTCAAAGCATTTTTATGTTATTAAAGTAGCAAAGTGACTTTCAATTTCTAAAGGGTTAATATTGATTTTTTTTTTCATTTTTTTCTCCACAAAAATTCTCATTCTTTTTTTCCTGGGGAAAACAAAACTATGTTTTCCACAACTTCAAGATTTCTGGGACATTTTTCATCTGTAGGAATGATACACTGTAGGTCTGTAGGTCACAAAGTTAATTGCTACCAGAGCATAAGGCTTAGAGTGAAGGAACAGATAGCTATCACCAACACCAGTGTACTGTTAAGTATTTTGAAGCTTGGAGTAAAAGGAGCAAGAAGAGGGCAGCCACTAGAAGGTGAAATGGGAGAAAAGAGATAGGAGGAGAGGGCTAGCAGAAAAGCTATTTGCATTGCTGTTCTTTCGTTCTGATTTCCACCTGAAAGTTTTTTCCAACTTAGGTGTTGGGTTGCCAGGTTGAATAGAAGAACGGGTTCTTGTACCTTTAATAGTTAACAAGAAGAACTACAGGACATCTTTTCCTTCTCTCCGCAGACACATTTTAATGTGTCATCCTGCAACAAGGCACTTTAAAAAAAACCTGCCTCTAGTGCAGTCTCAATTCTCTACCTTCAAGTCCAGTCTCAATAATTCCCTATCCCTACCCTCCAGTCTCAAGTCAAAAGAGAGATTTTTTATCACCTTGCAGAGGGAGGCAGCTGCGAAGACAGACAGCATGAGCAGACACAGGCGGCCCAACTGGCAGAGGTAGTCCAGTAGGCACAGGAAGCTCAGCAGGCAGCAGCAGACAAAAAAATTATTAAAGATTTTAATTAAAAATAAAAAATCCCCCTCCCCACTTCCAGGCTTATTTTCCAGTTGGATCTGCATGTTTACGTTCCATTCATACATAGTTACTACTTGCTCAAAGAATTTGTCACATCTGACATCATTACACAGTTCCTTTGTTGCACTGCCTTGCTGCCTTGTTACATTACTTTGTTACATTATCTTGCTACATTGTTACATTAGATTACTTAAACAGTTTTTAATAAAAACAAGCTTGGCACCTCTGGGGCTCACCAAATTAATGCCTCCATGTCTGCCAAAGGCCCAACTCTCCTCCCAGCCAGCCCCTGCACAATTGTGCCCAAAGTAGCTGGGAGACAGATGTGGGGAGCATGATCTTGTGCTTTTCAGTCTCCCCCCGGCTGTCCTCCACACAATTGTGCCCGAATCCATCAAGTAGGCCCTCTGCATGTCGATGGCCTACTTGGTGGATTGGCAAGATTCCATTGGTCTATTTTGGTGGAGGGATTCAGATCCGTGATTCTCAAATCCTTGCCCAGGATTTGAGGATTTGAGGAGCTGAGGATTCGGTTGACCTAACCCTAGAAAAAACACCATTTGGCTCTTCCTAGCAGAATTGTATGCCAAATCTTCCTCCTTAAGGATCTGTTATCTATTAAAAGCAATGAAGCCTTGTCCTGTATTGGACATGCCAACCTTCCTTAGGTAAGCATTGCATTGTGAGTCTTTTCTTTTTCTACACAAGGAAATTCATATGCATCTTCATGTGTATCTTTCTAAAGATATACATTTTCCCAAATGTGTACATTTTGTTCCTATTGATTACAGTGCTTTGAAAATACTTTCAAAATGTATGTATTAGTTCCAGTGCCTTTTTAAAACACACATAGGCCCTTTCCGCACGAGGCATGTGAAGCGGTTCATGCTGTTTCTTACCAGATCCAGATAATGCGGGCTTTCCCTCATTTGCTTCCGTACAACTCCTCTGTATGTTTCCTTTTGATTCGGAGGAGTGTGAGTTCATGCATATGCACTACTTCGGCAGTGACCACTCCCACTACTCCCCTCACCCTGCCCTGGTGGCTGTGATTGGCTTTTTTTCTCTTTTGGGTTAGTACATTTCTATGTACTTATGTACCTGTGTAGGTATGTATTTGCCACTGTATAAGAGGCACCCCCCAAAAATGCCTTCTGAAAATGAGGTGTGAATATGGTAACTTCCCCCACCCAGGCAGATCACCTGGCATAGCAAAGTTGGGAGAGCGAGCTCGCTCCCCCACTCATCTCTGCCCTGCCACCCACACAATCCTGCCTCAGAGAGGAATGGGGGAAGGAGCTTCTTATACACACACACACACACACACACAGCCTCTTCTTTCTGCCTGAGCAGGGAGGTTCCCCCACCCAAGCAGATAGGACAGGAACAAGGAACAGAGTACTAAAATATTTTTTCCTAAATAATATAGTCTGAAAATAGGGTGCTCTTATAAGGCAGTGTGTCTAATGCTGGCAAGTACGGTAAAATATTTGCAAAATAGAAAACAGCTCTCTCCTTTTAACATGCCTGTGCCTTGTTTTGTCTGGTTACTCCATTTCCTGAAGTTTGCTGAACAAAACAAAAAACGGTGCCTGCCTGTCCTTTGGTGGGCTGGGGCAGCTGGAGAAGGTGAGTACACCCACAGCCCATCCTCCACTGCCCACCAATTTGCATAGGTGCAAATGTGCGTATCTGCACCACTGCGAAAATCCAAATCTTCTTGATCTTAAAAATTGTTTTGGATTTTTTCTGGTTTTCAAATAGTGCACTTTCCCACCACAAGGGGGCGCATTAACTCGATATTACAGGTGGAACGATGGTAAATAAAGCGAACCTAGTTCACTCTCACATGCAGAACAGCTCCGTGCCAAAACACATTGACCCACGTTAATAACCCTGTGAGGAAAGGGCCATAGACATTTACTGTACCTTTATTTTAGGGTGCATGAATTGGACTACAAGTTAATTCCTGTATGGATTCCTGATCAAAAACTGTGTTTGGATCCTTTTCCGCAAATTGTATAAATTCTGGTGGAAATAAAAAGAAATAAATATCTCCCTGTTCCTGGTTTCAAGATTCAAATCTGATTCTGTAAGCTAACTTGTCTCTCCTCAAAGCATCAGAAATGATAGAAAGATATCTGTCCCAATTTTCTTCAATGTGCAAAAAAAAGCCTTTCCCCACCTATCATACTAACTTTTCTTGAGTGTGTACACATATTATTTCTTTCTCTCTTTGAACTTCGTATTGTCCATAGTTCCCTTAGACTGCAGTGGCATTGTATGCATGGTGCTCAGCAAACTCTTCACGCTTGGCAGACATCAAGAGAGACATCCATCTTCATTTGACAGCTTGTGTATTTGTGTGTGCCAAGTACAAAAGTTGCATTGCTCTTAACATGAGTAAGGAGCATGCTGGGAGGTGATGTCAAACTTTAGCACAAGTTGACGGACTTATTTAAAACAGAATTGACCCCACTTAGGGTATCAGCACTGCTTAGACATTACAAAGTAATCTGCTCATCTGTTTGAATATTGTAAAGCAGAGATTCTCAAATTCTGGTCTACGAGCTCAGTTCGCGTGGATGATGAAAATAGATGATATTATCTCCTGGTGGGTGATGAACAGTCATTAGCCACTTAGAGTGTTCAAAGTATCTCATCATGATGGGCTGTTCCAGTTTCGCTTTAAACTATACAAAGTTCATTAGAAATGGTGAAAACTCAGAGCACAAAATTATCTCCTTCAGAAAAGTTTTGTCAACATTTTGGATTAAGTTTCATCCCACCCAGCCATGATTTCACTTTCTGCAATTCTCCCAACCTTTCCCAAGGCAAAACTCCTACTCTAGGCAAAGGGGTAGTGGTAACAGTCTTTGAGGGACTCCCTTCCAGATAGAAATCCTTCAAGGCTCCTATTGAAAATATGCACTGTAATTACCTGTGAAGGGATCGTGGGATTTGTAATTTTCGAATTAAGAGACTCACAATCCAATTATGACATGATGATCTTATGTTGTGATTGATCCCTTTCTATCTAGTCCCACCAAGTGTTGTGTTCTATGAGGTGGGCATGCAAAGGGTAGTTAGAAAACCTTGGCGGAACTTTGGCGGGGGGGGGAATAATTAGAAAAAATACTAAATTACTACAGTTGCAAGCTGATGTGGGAAGACTTGTGGTTCTGAGGAGGATAAATTGCACAGAACACAGACAAGTCAAGTCCAAGAGAGAACAATGATCAAAAGATACAGGGAGAGAGTAGCTGGAGAGCTTCAACTTGAAGTACACTACTTTATCTCATTGTACATCTCTCTCTGATTCCTTGGCTGGAAGTTTAAATGTCATTTATAGGCCTTTTCCGCACAGGGGAATTAAAACGGCGCAGTGCGTCCTCTACGGAGGTCATCTGCACCTCAGAGCAGACTAGGTTCAGACTACTTACCGGAGATCCGCACCTCAGTCTGCTCCAAAACACCCCCAACTGATCCTCCAGCATGCTTTTTAAAGACTGGAAAGAAGAGGTTTCTCATTTTTTTGGAGCGTGCCATTGTGTACCTGCTCCCTTGTGCAGATTTGCAGGCTCGCACCAATGCTAGCCTGCAATCTGTGGAGGGCAGGCTTTAGGTGTGGCAAGCTTCACGGTTGGTTGAGACCCACGACCAACTGGAAGCCATCATTTTGGAATCTGGAGCAGTGCAGATCTAAGACCTCGCACTGCTCCGATTCACCCTGGACCAGACCGAGGAGACAGAAGATCTGGTAACTAATGGCATGGAGCGATTCTCTCACCTCGTGCGGAAATGGCCATAGTTAAACAGAGATGTTGAGGACCTTCTCAGTGACTACCTCTAGTCTCTGGAATTGCCTCCCTAGAGGAGCTTGAATAGCCCCTTCCTTTCTGTTTGTCCTTGCTCCATTCAGGCAAAGACTTTTTCTATTCCAACAGGATTTTGAAAAGTAACAATGTTTAGAAGGAGTGCTTTTAAGAAGGTGCCATCTTGTATTATTGTGCTGGGTTTTTAAAAAGCTTTGTGTTGTTTTCCATAGTTTTAATATTGATCTTTTGACTTTGAGAGTGTCAGCTCCCTTTATGAGTGTTCATATATGAAATGATAAAATGCGTGAGAAATGCTGAAGTGACTTATCTTTTTTTAGTAGCAAACTGGATTGCTCGCACAGCTTTGTTTTGAAGAGTGCTTACGGTAGCAGGGAGTGGCATCCTTAACATCCAACAGTGTGGCTCAGTCTTCTATGTCTCTTCAATATATCAGAGACTGGGAGCTCTGCAAAATCACCGGGAGGAAGACAAATTAGAGGATCAGCATGCACAGGCACCTTCCAAAATCCACAGGGCAGAAAGGGCTTATGCTCAACTGATAATGAATGATGGGCATACCTTTTAAAGCATGAACATAATGACTCATTGAAGCCATCCATAACTGAATGGAGGAGAAAGTGAAACTGACAGATTTTCCCATCCTTATCTTTATATCAGCCTTTTTATTATTCTACAAAAGCTGCACTGGAAGTGGAACTGATTGTAGGGGAAATAAAGGAGAGGACAGAAGCAGCAGTGATATCTCTTCAGAATAATTACTGAGTGGCCCAAAATGGTTCTTCCTTCAGACCTTGCTAAAGACTCTGAAAGTTGTCTACCATGTGTCACTGAACCAGCAAATAAGAGCTCCAAAGAGCAAGACTCTTGTACTCCATATGCCAAAGTGTTCTTTCCCATTTGCCTTCCATATAAATGGATTTTACACTATATTAGCAATAATGATCCCCTTATGAACCTCCTGCTACTGTTTATCAGTTATTGGCAAGTTGGGTTTAAGGAGAAAAGAAATGGAATTTGAAAGGGTACAAAAGAGAGAGGTATTTCTCGAGAGCTCTAATATTTAATCTTGATGAGATCTATAGCAAAAAACAAATACTTTATTAAAAACCTTTATATGGCAGGTATTATTCATTTCATACTCCTTAACTTCTTTAACAGCCTGTACATTCAGATACTTCTAGTCAGGTACATGATCCTGTGGCTATATATTCCTGATGTGCAAATCCTACACATATATTGCTTAGAAGCCTTTAAAAACCACAATGCCACAATTTCTGACTCACCGAACAAAGTGAAAAAGCTTAGCTACAAACATCTGTCCAGCAGGGGCTTAATCACCATCCAGTTTCCGCTTGCTCATCCCTGGCTAGAATTACCATCACAAGATGAAGTCACCAAGTACATAGGAGGGCACAATTCCTGGCAGGTCACGTCCTTTGGCTTTATGAATCACAGGTTATACAAGGTCTCTTTTCCAGTTGGCCTGGGAAAATAGTTGTGCCACAGCTTGCACAGTCAGTCCTCAACTGGGTTCAGAAGAGTGGTCATTATGGGTGACCAGTTGGGTCATGATTAGAGCTGAGAGGAGAGCTTGCCATGGCTGGAGAGATTAGGCCCCCAATTGAGCCTACACAAGTGATGGTTGGTCCAAGTTTGGAGTAGCTAGGCCATGATCTGGCCAGAGAAGCCTGGCAGAGTGGTGGTAGGCCCTGTGGCCCTCAATTAGACTTCTTGGCCTCAGTTAGGCCCCGGTCAGGTTTTCATAGGCTTGTGGGCCTCTGTCTTTACTCTTAGACCCTTTCAGCCTCTGTTATGCCTTCTGGCAACTGTTTAGCCCATGTAGCTTGATTAGGTTATTGTGCTATTGTCATTGATCTTTTAGGAATTGTTCAGGTCCCATCCAGATTTAGTAGACCTATAGGCCCCAGCTGTGTCTTTGTGGGGCTTGAGTTAGACCTGCAGGCCCTTGTTCTGCTTGATAGGCCTACAGGGCCTAGTTGGATCTTGACAAGGCCCCAGTTAGATCCATGGGCCGTGGTTAGACTCATTTAAGCCCTTAGGCAGGGTGGTTGGTCTTTTCCTTTACCCATGTTCCCAACTTAAGGATGTCTCATCTAGGTGAGTACTGAAGAAAGCTCCTAGTGAAAACAGGGTTATTCACCATTTGTCCTATCCCAAAGGTGAGTCATTTAATGATGCCAATCCTGTGGAATTGTGCACTGTTTGGTACACTTAATTTGATGTAGCAGTAAGTGGGTTTTGGAAGCAGCGTGTTGGGGGAGAAATGGCAAAAAGTGACATCAAGTCAGCATTTTGTCTTCTACCAGTACACCCAGAAAATATTGAGCTGCTGGCCTTCTCATTTTCAGCATACTTTATTTGCATTGTGTTCTTCCTATGGGGTGCTCAGTATCATGTTTGCTGTTTGAGAAGTTCCTCAGTTGGGCAGTTCAGTGGAAGATAGGGCTAAGGGATGTGATTCATTACTTGAGTGATTTTTTGTTCATTGAGTAGTTACAGACTGGACAATGTGCCTTGTCCAGATTTTGTCCCTTAGCATAAAAACTGACAGTTCTGTTGGCTCAGAAAAAAAACTGAAGGTCCTACACACCATCTAGCATTTTTAGGTATCCAAACTAATGCAGTGAATGAGCAACATAGACTGCCTGTGGAGAAATTGCAAGGTATGAAGGAGAGGAACACTCAATGTGGTATAGTGGTGTAAGTATCAGACTATTCTCCTGGAGACCAGGGTTCAATTTTTCACTTGGCCATGGGTGGCCTTGGTTGTATCACACACTTTCAGCTCCAGAAAACTCCATGATTGTAGGTTCACCTTAGAATCACCATAAGTTGGAAATGACTTGAAGGCAAACAACAACAACAACAACAACAACAACAACAACAACAACAACAACAGAGAGATTTTTTAGTTTCTTATATGGAAGAAAACTATACTCAAGGAATTTCAAGAATTCATTGGGCATCTAATTTTTTTTCTTTTTCTTTTTCTTTTTCTTTTCTTTTTGGCTACCTGGTAGGACCTTTCTTAGGTGTCTCTGCCCCATAGGATTAACAAACTGCACCATAGGATTAGGCTCACACAAGAGATCAGGGAGGATCTTTGGGTGTAACAGGAATTCCTTAGTGGTTTTAATGGGATTTCTTTTTCATGGGAGAAATATAAGCTTAAGACTACTCTCCAAGGGCCTTCAGATATAGCAGGGTCAGTGAGTTTTGGAGATTATTTTAGGAACTGGTGGTGTGCCCATATTTGGCCTAAGGATTGGGCAGAGGCCAACCTATATGGTGGACCTTACTTCTCGAATTATTTTTTTCCCCCTGATTCTAGTTGCTTTCCATAGTTGGCTAACTCTTCTGATCATTTTCAGCATAACAAACCAACCACAGTACAAGCCATTAACTTTTTAACTTATTGTCACCCAAGCATCCTAGGATTATGAGACTGGTTAGTGCATTTACTCTTCAACGTTGATGTTATAATATCCTTTTTATGGTGCTCCATGTGGCCAGAGTGGACAATGCCATAGCCAGTGCTCTCTCTCATGCACAGACGGAGCACTTCAGACAGTTGACTCCAGATGACGCTGCCATGCCAGACCTGATGCCAGGAGACGTATGGATGTTTGGAAGTGTGAAATAGTGAAGGCCATTAGCTTATGCTTAGCTCCTAGTGCTAGAAAGTGTTTTATTAATGTAGTGAAGGAATTTCCTTACTTTGGGAGGGTTTGCATGATGAGTGCCCTTCCCCTGTTCCTTACCTGCAATATTATGTCTCTCTCAGTAGAAGAAGGCTGTTTCCTCACTCTATTAGGGACCTAATGTCAGCTCTGGCTTTTTGTTTCAAGGCACAGTACTTCAAGTACAGCACATGTGTCTTCCCAATTCATAAGATTCTAGAAGGGTGGTCTCATGAGAGAAATAGGGTGGCAGATGGCACGAAACCCTTATCCCTGGGACATCATTAAAGGTTTGGGAAGGCTTTGGCTGCTCCCATACCAGATTGCTCCCTGGTTTTGAACATCACAGAATATAACGATTTAATAGGTTTCAGAAAGTAGTTCTTATTCAGCCCAGTAGTTGTGTCTAGCCTCTTATTTCCATGGATGGTCAGCAAAAAGAGCTCTTCACATCCTAATTACAGGTATATCCATGGTAGAATATATCTGTTGTAAATAAGAAGGTAGTTCTTCCCTAAAAGCAATAGTGATTTTGGCAATTTCTTCCTGCAATCAGAAAGTTTGAAAGCCACAGTTTTTGAAGCATGTTGGAAATTCAGAGTTTACTCTGTTCAACAACAACAACAGCAACTAGTTTGCACAGGGGAAAAGTATTTTCTGTGCCAAACCAACAACTTTGGTAATGTCAAATTGCAGTCAATTTTTTTCCCCAAAAGGCATATATTAGTGAATACAACACCCTGAAGTACGTTATAGCAAATAAAGTCACTTGAAAAAAATATCGGGCAACATTACGTATTAAATTGGTACAATAAAGCCAAAGTGAATGCAGATTTTAATAATCACTATGTGAGATATGCTTTGTTAAGAGTATGGAAAGGATAAATCCAAGTTTATGTCCTAATACATCCTTGTGGACATCATCACAAAAAGCTTTTCGTAGGAAGAAGATAACAGCTAAGAAAAAATAGACAATTTATTGAGATCTTCTGTAATTTAATCAAGAACACTACATAATTAAATCAATTAGTTATAGTTTTCAATTGTTCTCTTATAGACAAATAGTAGAAAGGTTTAAAATTTACCAAAAAAAATACAATTTTGAGTTGACTAACTCAGAATTTGAGAAAGAGTTGTGGTCAGATAATGTACATTTGATTGTTAAGGTGTATAATTTTTGTTAAAAAAAAAGATGGAAGAAGAGTTGGTCATAATATACAGTTGGAACGATGGGAGAAAATGTGGGTGAAGGAAATCAAATTCATATTATGTTATGACCTTAAAGAGAACTTTTATAATATGATATTTTGTTAGTATTTAACACTAGAAAAATTGGCCAAAATGCATAACAAGTTTTTAGTACATGTTGGAAACATAACAAGTGTGATCTTTTTATGTTGGTTTTCTCAAAATCTAGGTAAAACAATTTTCATCCATTTTAAATCTTTCTGTCATTTGTGTGTAAGCAGACCTACTTAGGTTCATGCCCTTTGCATCATTTCATCATTTGTCATCAATTGCCCTTGACCACCGTTTACCTTGATTAAATCACTATATGTTTAACCATTAACCTTTGGATGTTATCTCTCTTGAAAAAGGAACTTCTTGATCTGAGAGCCACAAATGTATCTTAGGATGCAATTGTTTTTTATATTTCAACCATACTCTCAATATGGCATGCCTAGTGAAATGTGTTCTGAAGCTTTTATTTGCCTTTAATTTATCATACCATATAAAAGTGTGCCAGACTTATCTCAAATCAGCAGCTTCTAGTGTTGCCTTTCCCTTGTTAAAGTGATCCAGTCTTTTACTATCACATTTATATTAAGAGATACTACATCAAGAAAGTGAAGAAGAAACAGTTAAATTGGCAATGATATTATGGGCTCAAAATGTTGGACATCCAATTCAATTAGAGAGCTGGGAAAAGAGTTGGCAACAGACTCAGAAATTTACCGTAGCTCAGAACCTAAAAGAGAATTATTATAAACTCTTTCACAGATGGTACATGACACCAGAAAAACTAAAGAAAATATATAATACTGGGACAGGGCAATGTTGGAAGTGTCAGGAGAATGCTGGAACATTATTTCATATGTGGTGGTCATGTCCTAAAGCAAAAAAGTACTGGAGTGAAATTCATAAGATGATATGTGCAATACTGAAGGTTCAACTTGATAAGACACCAGAACTGTACTTGTTAAATATGACACATATGTTAGACGGAACTCAAGTAAAGAAATATTGGAGAATAATACTGTATATGATTACAACAGCCCATATTGAATATGCAAAGTTATGGAAAACTGAACATATACCTACTATGGAACAATAGTAGGTTACACTTATTCAGAATCGGAATGCAGATATTGTCTCACAGAGATTAAAGGGTAAATCAGAAGATGATATTAATAAAGAGTGGAATATAGTTCAGGAAGTGGGGGGGGGTTGACAGGAAATAGTTCATAATTCATGGTAACAACTGAAATTAGACTGTTGGAAATCAAGGGAATATCATGAAACATATAAAGGTGGGATGCTAACCGGGAACCATCAGGGTATGTTAGAAAATTGATTGCTATGCAAAATGTTAACATGTTAATGAAATAGCAGAAATTAAAATCCAGAGAGGAATGGAAGACAGGTGTAACAATTCATTTAAAGTACAGTGATAATTGTTTGTTTTATGTGTTGAAATTATAATAAAATTACTATAAAAAAAAGTGATCCAATCTTTAAAGCAAATGTAAAATGGTGCCAGATTTTGGAAAAATTATTTTCTAGGAGGCTACAAATCACAGAATCTTAGAACTAGCGTGGCCAATGGCTAGGATGGCTGCAGGAAGTCTAGACTGCGGTCCTTTCCACAGCACGCTTCCGTCCCGCAATGGCAATGGAACCACAATGGGATTGTAAAAATGGTTCTTCTTGATGTTGTCATGATCCTGTTGCCAACCGTCATAGTCACAAAGTAAATCACTGATGGGTTTTTCTCATCAATGACATGTGATTGTGTAACTGTCCCAGACTTATCTGCCCTGCAGAAGCCCCAAAAGCATGATGGAGGCACTTCCTGACCCAGTGCAGCCTGGGAAAATACCTGGCTATGCTGCAGAAGGAAGAGGCAGAGCCATCGCCCTTCCTTGAAGATGAAGCTGTTACCCTGTGTACTGAGGGTCCCACGAGGGACTCCAAACGTGCTCAACTATTGGAGGGGAAAATTAGCTCAGAGCACAAGTTAGCACAATGAGAGGCAGGGCCACGCAGTGGAATCTTTAAACCCAATGTCTACGGGGTCAGGCCAAGCAAAGAAGCACACCAAATATGAACTAATAACTATGATTTTATTAAATACAAGCAAACAGTGTATGCAACACACTCAAACAAGTAACTATAGAAAATAAAGGTGGTAGAAGTATAGAGGATTTTTAAGAGAGATTGTTGAATTGAGTGATACGACACCTGTCAGAAGCCCAGGGTAAATCACTGAGGAGGTCTGTAGGTGTGCAGTCTTGGAAGGAGACTGAGGGGAAAGCTCGGCAGATGAAGCGGCAGTAAGGCTGGATGGAAATTCAGAGCAATCTGAGGAAGGTCTCGGAATCAGGGGTTTTTATAGGGAAAATATGACTGTAGGCTAGTCTGTACTTGGGGAAGAACAATGAGGTTTGGGCGTGAGACAATGTCTCCGAAAGGTCAGAATTTAGCAAGATTGAGTTAGTTCCGAATCGACAATGGAATGGCCAGTATGCAGATGCAGCGTACTTGACAGTTAAGCGTCTAGCTCGTCAAGTTGCCTGCTCAGAGCAGGGAGCTCTTTGTATTAGCGTGCATCTTTAATGAGGTGTTTGTCTAGGGAGGTCTCCTAAAGCAAAGCTCTGGCTGAGTCTGGCCTGCCTGGGTGGAGAAAGGAATGTTCAGCAATCAACAGCCATGTCTAGTTCTGTGCTTGTCCATGGGCCTCTCAAACACTCGGCCGAGGGTGCATAATAGGGCTGAATTGTGATACCAAAATGATATCTAATATCTTCCAAAGTTGGGCTAGCAAACGGTGATAACAAAGCCAGCTGGTGCAGAGGGGAACATTCCTGTCATGTTCCCCTCCCGGGACAGATTCTTCTGAGATCCCCATGGGATATAGCCAGGATCCAGTAAGCTGTGGAAAGGACCCAACTCTTGCATGCTGTGGATGTAACCCACAATATACCCTAAAATTAAGGGGCTCACACATCTCTATATTTCATGTGATTCATTGAAATAAAATTTCCCAATCCACCTTGTTTTGTTTTGTTTTGAGCAGCATTATACAATTCCATTCTCCAGAACAAATGCATTGTGATACCTTTAGGGACACAACACTGAATTATTTAACTAGGCTGAGGACATGAAAGCACACAGACATGGCAAAACACTCAGCTTGGCATTGAGTGTTCCATTTGAAATGTGTATGCTGTTGCAGTAAACTACTTTAGCAACAAGTTGAGCTCTTTTCCTCTGCTACCTGCCTTTCCTGTTGTGAATATTGCAACAAGTACAAATGAAAAAAACAATTCTATCGAGAAAAAGGAAAAAAATGTTAGAGCGTATTTTACTCTCATAGCGGAAACAAAACAAAACAACAGGCGTAACAGGTCCTGCTTCAGGTTATATATCTGCAAATGCTGCCCCAATGTGTGTATCTTTTATTTTTATTTCAGCTAGTTTTCATGATGTGTTGTGTATTCCCGTTGCTTGTACCATGTCT
Source organism: Iguana delicatissima (assembly GCA_948472985.1). Lineage (NCBI taxonomy): Eukaryota > Metazoa > Chordata > Lepidosauria > Squamata > Iguanidae > Iguana > Iguana delicatissima. Next base: position 1,486,310 of record CAOKZL010000300.1, read on the forward strand.
TCTGTGTAAATGCAGGCTATAGTAAAAATGGCATTTGCATTTCTTCTCATTTCTAAGAGAAGATACACATGTAACACATTGATAGGATACACGCTTTGCATGTCAAACATCCCACATGTACACTTAGCTCTGGCAGAGCTGGAAAAGACTCCAACCTACTATAGTTTGACTTGTTAGATTACAAGGTTTGATTTCCTGCTCAACCATGGAAACCCACTAGGTGACTTTGGCTGCATCACACATTCTCAGTCCAGGAAAACCCCATGACAGGTTTGCCTTAGGGTCACCATAAGCTGGAAACAACTTGAAGCCATGCAACAACAACAACAACAACAACAACAAAACAACAACAATGACTGCTACCCTTTAGACATTGTAAATTTCAACTCTAAGGCCCTTTCCACACCTTACCTTTTTCCAGCGCTAGAGTGTGGGGATTGTGCAAGCAGCCTCCAGCGAGAGGCTCTCACGTCCAGCGTCCTTTGACTCCGCACGAGCTGCCTGCTTGCGCGAGAGCCCCACCTCTTCCTTCCGCAGTGCATCCTGGGAGTTTCCCAGGCTGCACTGGGGCAGGAAGCGCTACCGGTGTGGCTCCAGAGGCTCCGCATGCCAGGTAAGTGCCCGCGGGGCCCAGGAGCAATGCGCGATCGCGCACCATTTTCAGCTTCCAGCCGAAAATGAAAAGGTGCGCAATCGGTGCCTGCTGGCCCCTGGAGCATTGCACCATTGTGAGTGCATTGTGCAGATCACTCCTCACAATCACACGACGCTCCAGGCGCCCTTTCACATGGCAAATGCTATGTGGAAAGGGCCTGTGCCATGATCATGTGGTTCAGACTTGTAAGATATTAACATTTGGAGGGCACCAGATTATCTTCACATGGGATAAACCAGTACTTTTTAAGCTATCTGATGTGGGTTTGTTTTTCAATGTATCAGTGACCCATACCATACTTGTGTCCATTGGCTACAATTATTTCTTTCTTTCCTGGAAAATCTCTGGGGACTGGTAGCCAGTGTTTCAGGGACTGGCATTGATCAGTGTACCACTGCTTTGAGAAGCCATGGTGTAGATGATAGTCACTTGGCTAATATCAGAAAACAGCTTCTTGTAAGAATCAGGCCTTAAAGGTGTGGCTTTAATTTCTTAAAGTTAATGTAGTTATAATTAAGTGTGATGAAAAAAAAGCAAAGAAACTTACTATCAAGTGCACTTAACTTATTCTGTTAATTTCCAGTATTCCATCACTACAGTAGCAGGATCCTTCTCTCACTCCCTTCTCCCATAGAAGAAAAGCAGGGAATTTTGCAAGACCTCCTGAATGAAACTGGAAGGATGTGAGATCAGTTTCCCAACACTCAAATGGTCTCTGAGTTTAAGGAGTAAAAATGTCCCTTTGCTTCCTTTAATCAGAAGGAGAAAATATTGGCATACTACAGATACTTTCCCCCCAAATAATTGTTCTCTGTCCTGATTCTTGCTCTCATCCCTCTTCCTCAAACTCTTCCTGTCTTTTAATAAACCACAAGACATTTTTTAATTAATGGACACTGCCACGCACGCACGCACACTTCAATATAAATAAATGGAAAAAGGGTTGTGAAAAAAAAATATAAAAACATTGTTTGCCTTAGTCAGCTGCTGTTGCTGACTTTTCCCCTTAAGTATACAATTGTCTATACATTTTTCTTAATGTATACATTTTTAAGAGAGCCAGTGCAGTATAGTGGCTTAAGTTTTAGACCTGAACTTTGGAGAATAGGGTTCAAATCCCTGCTTGGCCATGAAAACCCACTAGATGACCTTAGACAAGTCACACACTCTCACCCTCAGACAGTGGCAAACCTCCTCTGAATAAATGTTGAAAAGAAAACCTTGTGATAGGTTCACCTTAGGGTCACTATAAGTTGGAAATGACTTGAAGGCACATCACACACACATACATTTTTAAAGCATTTCTCCTGTGTACTAAAAACAGTTTATGTGCGTTCTTCAACTATGCATTTTTGTCATGGACGGTTTTCAAATATATGCATCACTTTATGTACATTTCTTTCTTCAGCAAACATATTAAGAATCGCAAAAATATGCCAGTTTCTAAGGAAAGATTTCTTCAGATCTGCTTGTCTTACCACTTATTTCAGGGGGTGTGAAATAGATATTCTTGAATAGGAAGACACATCCAAGCCATTTATTTTCTGTCCCCTAATTCAACTTCTTATAGTGGCAATAGTCTGGGACTTTAGAGAATCAGGCGGTCCCTGACTAGCCACATCACGTATTGAGCTGGAACATCTACTATCATTCATTTTAAACTTCTTCACAGAGATATAAGATGCTGCCTTATATTGAGAGTATATTTCTTTTGTGAGATGTCAAGCAATTCAAGTTAACCCCTTTCTGCTATTGGGATAATGGTCAGAGAAGTCAACAGTATAAATTTATCAAAAGGTAATGATAATGACCTAGTTCAATTTATTTTCTTTCTCTATAAACACCTTAGTAAATTAGTCCTCAAAGTGTCAGCTGATTACTGCAGATACACAATGGGAAGCAAACCTCTTTCAGATGTCTTCACATTTTGTTAATCAAGAAATCCTAAAGTCAGGGTACATTAATAAGAATCAGCAAGTTAAAATATGAAACAATGGTGGTGGTGCTGATAGCACTAGATTTACCTTTTTGTTATTATTATTCATCTATTTAAACATTTCTAGATCACTATTCAGGGCATAATAGCCCTGCACAAAGCTCTGCACATGCTTCAAGATAAAAATATAATAACCAATTTACACCATGAATTTAAAACACAATGCTCCTCTTAAATATTAACATTCCAATTAATCCAAATCACATCAGTTAACAAAATGTGATAATGATGGAGCTATGTGTAATCCCAGGAGTTATAAATTTCATAGGTGAGTCTATACCTCTGCCCAAACACACACAACTCACTATTTCTGCTACCCACCGCTCTTGCTCTATTGCTCTTCTTTTACTCTTCGACTCTTATTCCAACTTCTTACATCTTCTCTTGACTTCCACTGTGCCTATATCACGGTACACTATTTGTTTTACATTTCATTTTTTACATACCTGACTGTTAAAAGAATTTTTAAAAATTCAATTAATTTTATATAATAGATAATGGAACTTAGGTTGTTTATCATAATGTAAGTAAAGGTACATGTTAGAAACTTAAGATAAAGGAATATGGAACTGTACTGTATTGTAATATATATTTTTTACATTTTATATTTATATTTTTATATATATTGTACTGTATATACTGTATTATACTGTGTGTGTATATATATACATAGTATATATTGTATTTTATATTTTAAATTATATGTATAGATAGATTTATATATTATACAGGCACTATATATAAAACAAACATGATTTGGAAAAAATCACAGCATTTTTGGATGGAAATGAGGAATACTTGCTGAAACAAACGTTGAGGGCAACTCATGCAGTTATAGCATATGGTTGGAAAGATGAAGGAAGAGAGAAGGTGCAATGATGGCAACATTATATTTCAGAATATATAATGTTTGACTTTATATTAGAAAGAAGAAAGGAGTACATGGGTCAGTTGAAAGAAAGTGATTGGTTAAGGAAGTGGAAAAAATTAATAGAAACAATTAAAGAAAGGAAGGGGTACAAAATTATAGAAGATACAATTAACACAATTCTCCCCATCGAAGGAAAGGAACTTTAAATAAAATTGACTTTGCTCCCCAGGGGATGGGGAGATGGGAGGAAGGGCAGGGTAAAAGCAATAATATATTTATTGGGAAAAATTAATTTGTTGGTTGTAGGTTGAGGACTGGTCATCTTGTATTAATCATTGGAATAATTTTTGTATATGTATTAGTGTCAATATGTATATCAGAATTAAACTTTAATCAGTGTTAACTACCCCAACAGTAAAATTATTTTTAAGAAATACAGCAATTTTTTTCCTCTGAAGATTAATTGGCCAAACTCAATGTTAGAGATTTCAGCCTTAACCCTGACCTAAACAATAGACTAAATGTATTGAAATTAGTAAAGCTTAAATCCATTGTAGAAAACAAATCCCCTCAGTTTGAATAAGTTTATCCCAGGTAGGTCTAGCACTGCCGTTAAGCTGGGGTAGGATACAGGAGACCCTCCAGATGTTGTTGGAGTGCAATGCCCAACTTCATGCACCAATGGTTACGGTGGCTTAAACTGTTGGGAGCTGCAGAACAATTATATTTGGAGGATCATATGTTGCCTATCCCTGATCTGTTGCTTTTATAAGCCTTTAAGTTGGTTCCAGCTTATGGCATATGGCTTTGTTGATAAGATTTCTTCAGGAAAGGCTTGTCGTTGCCTTCCTCCAAGGCTGGGAGTGTGTAAGAGAGTGTGATTTTCCCAAGGCCACTTAGTGAGTTTCCATAGCTGAGATTTGGACCCAGGTCTCCAGGAGTTCTAAGCCTTTTCCACACTAGACTGTTATAGCACTATTATTCCAACATTCTATGGAATCACGGAGTTTACAAACCCCATGATTCCATAGCATGTTGAAAGTAGAATTATAGCGCTATAACAGTCTAATGCAGAAATGGCCCTAGTGCAGCACTCAAACTCAAGCTGTGCTGGCTCCCACACTTGATCTACATCTATCTATCTTTCTATGCACACACAAATTAGCATGTACAGCTCATACGCACTTATGTGCCCTTGTTTGTTCTACTTTACTGATGCTTCAATGATCCTCTCAGGTCTTGAATCTCAGGCAAGGGAATATATAATTTATGCCCAAACTGACAAAATCAGTGCACTCAGACAAACAAAGGAAACTCATCAAAATGTTCAGGATAATTCTGTGTACTTGCATCATGCTTCCTACATTTTGTTGTCCTTTCTTCTCACCCTGGATCATGCTTCCTTTACTCCCAAGACAGATAGAACTTTTAATTTCTCATAAAGGAAACATGGGTGCTGTAATTAGGCCAAGCTTATCTGCAGGGAATTCCACATGAGAAATAAGTAATCCATTCCACTTTCACAAAATTTAAAATGCTGAAAGCTTAATCAAGGAAAAAAGTAGTGTGAAGATTACAGGTTCTCCTAAGGTCTTTGAAGATTTCACATAATGAAATCATCAATGAATTAAATCCCTGCAGTACTCTGCAATTTAAAAATAAAGCTTGCTAAGCATTCCAGAAACATAATTAATAGGACAATAAGAGAAGAAGAGGAAGAGCTGATTACAAGACCATCTTAGCAAGACTCATGCGTTGCTGTAGATATAGGAAACATGTACATACTACAGAAATGTCATCAGGAAAAAAAAGCATTTACCACACTCTATTTAGCAGACTTAGAATTTTGTATTCTTTTTAGCCAGTCTGAAAACAGGGAAACTAAGCTGCTCTGAAAACAAGATTGGAAAACAGGGTTTAGATCTCCTTATGAATACTACTGAATATGTATTTTGATTATCCATTGGGTACCAAGTGCACAGTTCTAGCCCTAAGCGCTAACACTATGCTTGGAAAAGGTGCAACAAGGTGCTACCCTCCTCCTCTCACAGACAGATGTGGGCCAGGCAGCAGTTGTATCTGTGACACCTGCAATTCCTGACTCCAGCTTTAGTACCAGTCTATAGAAGTCCCAAGTAAGCACTGGAAATAGCTCTACTGAACATCCAGTGGGAAGGACAAGAATATTGCGCATCCAGCCTTCGCCATGACATCCCTATGTCCTTTCCATTTAAATTCTTTACAAGGCTGGCCCTATTGGAAAGAGAAGAAAGTAGTCTATTGGAGCAGACATTATCACTTCTATAATCTATCCCATATACCCAGGTCCTCTGGAGGACACTTACTTCAGTCAGCCAGGACCAGAATGGCAATTGTTAACCAGAGGACTTTTTCTTCAGTTGTCCTCAGACTGTGGAATGACCTGCTGGAAGGCAGTTTACAGCTTGAAACACTGTCTGAGTTTAAAACAGCACTAAAGATCTGTCTCTTCTGCCAGGCATATGACTTTTAGACCACGCATTTTAAAGTTTATATTGATTGTTTTTAGTATATATTGTTTTATACGATCTTTTAACTGTGTAACATGTTTAATTTGTTGCTGTTCTCAGATAACAAATATCGTCATCATCAAGTCATGGAATTCTTATTTTCTAGTTTAACATAATGGCCACATCAAAGTATGACAAGTTAATTGTTTAACACATTGTATATGAGGGTGATCTTGAAAAAAACTTTGCTTTCTACAGCTATCACGAAATATGGCAGCTAAGATAAAATCTGGCACGCATTTTATAGGCAAGATGCCACCAATTTTGATCGATTTGCATTGACTTCTGGTCTACTTCAAAAGTCAATTCAGCTACAAATACCTGAAATACCTCTTATATGAACCCTCACACAATTTGCAGTCTTCATATCTTCTGCCACAGAGACAGTTTATTTTGGCATGAACATGAGACAAGGCTTTTCTGTAGCAAGGCCTCAAGTGGAGCTTGAAAACAACTATTTTCCAACAACTAATAAATTATAATTAATTCATTCCCTTTGCAATAGATGTGGCATAACAAAATTATATTGCTATTGTAACTCAGCTGTGGCTAACTTAATTCTTCATAATTCTTCATACAAAGTAACTATAGTTACTATAGTATATAACTATAGTTACTTTGTATAGCTGCAGGGGTCTGGCCTCACTAAATGGTGGAGAAGGAATATCACATCACTCAAGTGCTGGCTTGTGCTGTGTCATCTTGCTGCCCTAATTTGTTGTGGATATTAAGGCAACACTGAGGTGGTCAGAATAGCAGGTACACTATTGCTTGTAGCATTCAGACTTTTTTTTAGTTACTTTCATGGCACTGGAATGTAAAGAGTTACTTTTAAAAAACTAAGGCCATTTCCGCACTACACTGTTATAGTGCTATTATTCCACTTTCAACCTCCTATGGAATCCTGCAGTTTGCAGTTTAAGGAAGGGCATTCAGAGTTCTCAACCAGAGAGCTCTTTGGCCTCAGTAAACTGCAAATCCCACAATTCCACAGGATGTTGAAAGTGGAATAATAGCACTATAACAGTGTAGTGCAGAAATGGCCTTAGAGTCTTGTTGAGCTTAAAGACTAATTTTTACTTGGCATAAGCTTTCCGTAGGCTGCAGTGCATTTCACAGCTATCTCTACTGCAATTTGAAATAATTGTAGTGATTCCTAACTACTGGTTGGGGCACTGAGACTATAATGGTTATTTTTTTTAAAAAAAAAAAATTAATCTTCCAAGCTCTGACTATGGAACTCTCTCCTCATAGCTTGTTTTAGAGGCAAAGTTTCCAATTCTGCTTTAATTCTGAGACTGCTTCACTTTGAGGATGCTACTAGAAAGAAAAGTAATGTGCAGATAATATAAACAAACAGATTCAGTTATCCCACTTGAAAATTCCATGGGCAATATAAATGGCACACCCTCAGTTTTAGGAATGAAAGTGGGTTCATTATTATGTATTGGTTAGTCCCATGCCTTCACTCAATGTGCACTGTACCATCTGTCTCCCTCCTCAGAACAGTTACATATTTCTGAAGGCTCTTTTCCATCTCCCACAGTATCACTGGAATAAATATGCTTCTTAGCTTGTTTTAATAAGTTTCTTTTTTTAATAGCAGAAGAACGTTGAAGTTCATAACAGAGGTGTTTATACTTATTACAGAAGAGTTTAAGATTGAGAAAAACCAATCTATTTCCAGACCATTCCTCCTTTTACCCTATTTACCCATAGGTTCATTCAATTCCATCTTCTGCTTTGATCTTCAGTCTGAGGAGGATGAAAATGCATATTTAAATATGTATTTTAAAATATCATTTAATTGCAAAATGCCTACTTTCTCTCTGCATTTTGATGTATTTTTGAGCCAATACTACGTGGTCATATTTGGAGAAATATAAAAAGGAGTAGATTACTAAATTCCAAACTGTGAATTACCCCACAAGGTGCATATCAGTTTGCTTCATATTCAAATTCATAAAGTACTCAGGCATCAAGCCTCCCAACTCAAAACACATTCAAGAATGTTTATTCAGTGATGGACAGGTGATAATGGAAGGTATGTAAAGTTGCTCAGCGGCATTGCAAAATGATTAACCTACCCTTCACTCAGATTCATTTTTTAGCTCAGGGAGGGGGCTGAGTGTTGCATGTGTCTCTAAGAGTTTAGGCATTGTATGTATTCATGTCAGTTCCCTGATTTTGTTTTGTTTTGTTTTGTCTTTTTGTTTATTTTGGGTTTTTTGGTCTGAACCACATCATCTCTCTTCCTGTATTGCTTACTGTGCATTTAGTCTGAGCTTGCTTATCCTCTATTTTGTAGTCTATAGTTCTCTCTCTCTTCTTGCTTCCATATTTGGGAGCATGTTACAGCCACTCATCATGAGATGTTATGAAACCTTAAGTATTTGTAAGTAAATCTACTTCATATGTTTTCATAGAGAAGACTAAGGTCATTTCCACACTTCACTGTTATAGTACTATTATTCCATTTTCAACATCCCATGGAATCTTGAGGTGGGCAGTTTAGGGAAGGAAATTTAAAATTCTCAGCCAGAGAGCTCTTTGGCCTCAGTAAACTACAAATCCCAGAATTCCACAGGAAGTTGCAAGTGGAATAATAGCACTATAACTGTGCAGTGCAGAAATGGTCTAAGCCTATTTATTTCTCTGCTGCAGTCTATGCATCGGGTGGGGTAGTACTGGTTGTTGCTCATCTTGATAATGAATACTAATTCCTTTACTTGTGATATCCACTAATATCTCACATTTCCCAACAGTAAATTGCATAATTGTGCAGTTGTCCTAAAACCAAAGCATTGCTATCTTGTTGTATGGACTCTTAAAGCAATAAGTCGATGGGTTGTTTTATGTCTGTGATCAATTGTGTGTGTTCTGTTTCACAAATAGGTTAAGACTCTAGGTTTATGCACATTGTATAGAAATTTCAAAAATCTTAATAAAAAGCAAGCCTTTTCTTGCTTTGTTTCAATAATCGAAATCAAAAATCTCACAGACATTAATAAACTCTTGACAGATTAACAAAATCTTGACAGGTTGAAATCAGTCTTGATGAGAATAAATAATTTAGTGAGCTTGAAGAAAATGCATTTGTGTTCTCTCTGTAACCCACAGCATCATGTTACCACTGTTCATAAATGGCAGTCCATACCTTCACCATGTCAGTCTCCTTAAAAGTAACTATGTTCTGGCTAGCATGTTATTGTTGTTGTTGTTGTTATTTGGATCCTAGTGTCAATATATGAAATAGGCTGAATGTGATTTTCAATCTCACCCTGAAATAAAGAGGTAGACAAAAAATGTTGGGTAAATTAGAGTAACCAGTTTAAGTACAGGGAAGGACACTAGTAGAATCAGGTTGTGGGTTACAGAGATTCCAACTGGTAATACCAACCTTTTGGTCGGTTACAACCTTTTCAGGATCAAAGGAATTCTTTTCCTCACCACAGTTACCCATTGCTTTGGCTGACAGATCACAGAAAACCCCTTCTGCCTTCTTGGCAGTAGTCACTTATAACTCTCTCTCCTACCTATACTTTCCAGCCCCAGCTGGGGTTATCCAACCTGTTTAGAGGGACTGGTAATCTTAGTGCAACTGGTAATCTTAGCAGTTGCTTAGCTGATGTGAGAAAATATTCAAGACTGCACAATTTTTGAAAACTATTCATTGGCCATTTCCGCACTGCACTGTCAGAGCTCTATGATTCCACTTTCAACATCCTATGGAATCCTGGGTTTGCAGTTTAGGAAGGGGCTGGCCGTCCCATCCCTAAACTGCAAACCCAGGATTCCATAGGATGTTGAAAGAGGAATCATAGCGCTCTAACAGTCTAGTGCGAAAACAGCCATAGTCTGGAAGTCATCATTTTCTGTGCACATGCACAATGTGGTTTCCTGTATAGAAAATTCAATTTTCTATACCAAAACATGTGATTTGATTTGATTTGATTTATTTTTGGTTCAGAATATGTCCCAAACTGCAAAGGTTCTTGCCAATTCAAGATTCTTCTCTCCGGGATTTCCTGACAGTTGAGAAACCTGGGTTCTGAACAATTTTTTAAGTATTTTTTTTCATTTCTACCAATTGTACCTGGAAGGACAGAAGAGGCAAAAACAAACAAACAAACACATTCAACAAATCAGGGGGCTTGCTGAAAGCCTTAACAACAAATCAGTCTGGTCCAGCACTGCTGTTACAAATGGGAAGATATATGCTGGACAGATTGCAAATCCACTTGGAATAGGCCAGGTGGATTTGTATAATCCTTGAATTCCCCAAGCCATGTGTCTACATTCTGGGTCAGAGGTTCCCAGATGTCGTTGGATTTCACCTCCCAGAAATCTCAGTTCACGTGGTCAACAGGGACCTCAACAAAATTTTTATGATTTGTACCCTAGGTCCTAAAATGCCTATTTCTTTCTTCATGGCAGAGGGAGCTCAAAAGCTAATCCTATCTAGCAGTAGTAGGGATAACTCTCAGATATAGATTTACAGTTTAAATTTGTTTGATTTGACATTCCATGGGTCAGAAAGAATGCCTACTCCAAAAGATGCAAGGCCTAACCTTTTTTTTAAATATATTTTTATTAAAAGAAAACTGGTAGATTAATAAAACACTTAAAAAAATAAACTATGTAAGTCATTGCCAGCTAAAAAAGGAAATCTCTCTCTCTCTCTCTCTCTCTCTCTCTCTCTCTCTTTCTAGTAACTCTACCCACGCTTTCACTTCTTTTTCATTTCCCATCTCTCAAAAGGCCTAAATGTGCCCCTGGAGGTAAATTGGGAGGATCTTCTAAGCATCCCATTTAGGAGGTAATGACCAATCAGCCATCCCTGGGGAAAACTAAGCAAGCAATCCATTTAAGAAATGGCAGCCACCTGCAGCCATTAACAAACTCTGGGGAAGACATTCCAAGCCAACTAAAGACAAACATAAATGTAGAGTTAGACATAAATTCAGAGCCAGGGATCAGCTTTCTTCCATTAATGGCACTGTGATGGTGAAAGGAATGTCTAATAAACTTCAAGCCTGACTGGCTCAGGATTACAGGGAAGGATGATTGGGTATTTCATGTACAAAAAATGATTACAGTAAATATGATATGGCATAAGTACCATAATAAACCAGTTCATGATCTGGCCCCCTGAATTTTTTATTTTTATCAGAATTATGCATTCTTCCTGATATAAATATATCTTCAACAATTATAGTGCTCTTAAATCCAGTTCCCTAACATTAGTGATATTTAACCATACAAAGTGCCTTTCCAATAGCCTGAAGATGCTGTGGGGAAACATCAGAGCAAATACAACCTATGCAAAATGATATTCTTATACATTTAACCAGGCATTTTTCCATTAACCATGGAGCAATGAAGTATATGACAGTTTGGCAACTGATTTGGAAAAGGATTCCTAAACAGCTTATTAACACAGTATAACATTCTACATTCAGTTCTGACAATGCCATGAATTGAGACAAGATTCATGAGACTGGAGATACGAATCTATAATAATTTTCAGTAATACACATCTGGAAACCATGCTCCTGGTTACCTATACAATTTTCAATCTCCGTACCAAATTTGGTTATAAATTCATTTGTAATGAATATTATGCATAATGACTTTTCCTGGCTTTGAATAAAAATGAGGAGCTTCTCAAAGCGCTGCATGCTACAATAATTTGATTTTTTTCCCCTCTAGATTTATTAAGAATTTATGTTGCTGCTCGTGCTGTTCCCTTGTTAGTGTACTTTACAGGCTAGTCCTACTATTAGGCAAAGTGAACAGTTTTCTCAGGCAGCAGATGCTGGGGGAAGGTTAGGAAACATTGGAAAACAGAACTATACCCTGTGTCTCTTTTTTACTTACTTATTTATTGATATTTAAAACTTGTTCAATATAATATTAATACATCCATCTTAAGGTACCAGCATATATCAACTATAAATTGACAAGAGAGAGATGTGAAAGGAAAGGAAACTTAACAACTACGTCTAAACAAGATTCTACATCAATTTTAGTAATCAATAAAATATTAAAAAGTTAATCAAATTAACTGATCTAAAAAGGATTGATTAGGAAAAAAGTTATAAAATTAAATAGAAAGCTAGCAAACTCTTTGTGTCTCCTAACCTGATCTTCTGCCTTTAGGTGAATAGAAGGATAATGTTCCAGTGCCAATAGTGAAGTAAGATTCTATTGTTAATCTAGTCACCATCTTGTCCTTCTCTCCAAACAGCAAAATGTCATTGACAGTTCTGCACTTTTTCTCTGGTATGAATATTTTAAGATTAAATAAGACCCTTATGGAAAGAAGTGCTGAATGAGAGGTGCCACCATAATGCTAGGGGAGAGTTTTTAGCAAAAGGAAAGTCAATGAGAGAAAATGGAGCCATTTAGGAGAGAAAAGACTTTGGAGTAGCTGAGAAGATAGAAAAGTCCTTCTGTACAGATCAATGGCATGTCTATGTCAGCATCTTTCCTGCAAGGATCAGTCAGATACCTGTTGAAGGCCTTAAAGCTGGACATAGAGCAGGACCTCTCTATCAGTTAGTTAACATCTGGTATTTTAGGAGCAAACTACCTGTATGATTGAAGGTAGCTTGTAGTTGTTGGGAAACTGAGAGATTTTTAGTACCAAGTCTCCCAATCAGCAGAGTATTTTGTAATGCACAGGCAGAAGTTGAACAAATTACCAGTCCCACTTTACTGTTTCCACCCTAGACACATTTAATCTAGCTCAAAATAAACACAAACAGTTTGGTTAAAAGTATGTAAAAATGATTTACTCACATAATCTTGTGCATAGTTTACACAGGTTCAAATTCTTGGAGAAAGGTAAGAAGAAATTAAGAACTCACATACTTACAAGAAAGCATGCTTTCCAGAGAATCAGAGAGCACAAGGAGGGAAGCAGAAGAACAAAAAGGGGGAAGAGGAAGAGAAGATGCAAGGGCAAGTAGGTGTTGACCAAACAACAGGAAGTTTACTCTAGGCAGTCCCCTCTATGCCTACAATACACATGCAAACTAACTAGCTAGTAATTAAGCATGCAAAGGTTACCACTCCCAACAGCAGCCATCATGGTTAGAGTTTGTAAAGTTTTTTTCTTTGTTTGTTTTATTTTTTTTGAATCAAAACTCCCAGAATCTCTGAGAGGCCATTGTGGTTAGTGGCCATGTTGGCTAGAAGATTCTGGGAGTTATAATCCAAAAGGGACATCTTCCAAGCTGCAGTTATGGCTTGTACCCACAAATAGCCTCATCCTCCATGAATCTGTCTGTGCCCTCCAAAAGGTATCTAAGACCCCTTCCGCCCTACACTGTTATGCTGCTATTATTCCACTTTCAACTTCCTATAGAATCCTGGGGTTTGTAATTTAGGAAGGAGCATTCAGAATTCTCAGCCAGAGAGCACTTTGGCCTCAGTAAATTACAAACCCCAGAATTCCACAGGGTGTTGAAAGTGGAATAATAGCAATATAATAGCATAGTGTGGAAATGGCCAAAGTGTCATCACATCTTGCAACAGCAAGTTCCATGCACTAACTACTATGCTGCCACATGGAGAAGTTGCTTTTACCTTTTCTTAATCTCCTACCTTTTCTTAATCTGGTGTTAGATGGCAGAAAACATCAGTTTCATTTTCTCCCTCACTTGATTTTTTTAAAAAACAAAAATCCATAGAATTCATGAAGACATTTGAATATTTTTGAAACCTCTTATCAAAAAAAGCAGAAAACAAATTTCACCATCTTTTTGTAGATGATAAATAAGCCAGAAATAGAGAAGGTAGCTAGGTAGATCTATCAAAACAAAAAGCACTACCACTTATATATACTTTTCATATAATTTATAATTTGAAATGTTTAACCTTGTGAAATAATAAAACTGTATACATAAATAGGTAAGAACAGAGAATGAAAAAGGTTTAAGAAATTGCCTAGGAAAATAGGATATATTTTCCCCTGAAATATGGGTATTATTTTATCTCTGAATACATCTCTAACTTTCATCCTGTTGCTCACATTGCTGCAGAATTCTTTTCTAAGGAAATATAGGTGGCTGAAACCTATACCTGTCAGTCTAAAAGCCAAATATGCTTAAACATTTATGCCTCAGACCACTTAGTCTGAAGTTGTTCTGCTGGTTTCTATGGGACAATTCAAAAGTCAGTTTTTTGAGTTTATAACATATGCTTCAGAAAAGAAAAAATAGTTCCAGAGAAAGTAGAAGGGCTGGGAAATGCTTATTGGTAGCCTCCTCTGGCCAGAGTTATTGGAACAAAGCTATAACAAGCTATAGCTTTAGAAAGCCAGCCCAAATAACAGCAATGAGAAAGCTTTACAATACATCTGAAAGACTGCTGGGCGAAGCTCAGGGAGACAGGGACCTGTAGAACAGTGGCTTTGTTCCCTTGCTTATATCCACCTTTATATGGAAAAACACAGGCCCTTTCCTCACCTTACCTTTGTCTGGTGCGGGGGCACGGGGATCACACGAACAGCGTCTTGTGAGAGGCTCTTGTGTCCCTGCTGCTTCAGCTCCACAGGAGTTGCCTGCCAGCTGGCGGGCAGCGTCAGGGCTCCACCTCTTCTTCTACAGCGCAGCCGAGTATTTTACCAAGCTGCGCTGGGGGAGGAAGTGCAAGGGCTGTGTCTCTGGAGCTCCGCATGCAAGGTAAGTGCATGCGGGGCCCCAGAGCAATGCACAATCGCACACCATTTTTGGCTATAAGCCAAAAATGAAATAGTGTGTAATCAGCACCTGCTGGCCCTGGCAGTGTCGCGCAATTGCAAGGACGTCGTCTGAAATGCCCCTCACAATCGCACGATGCTCTGGAGGCCCTTTCGCATTGCGAAAGCCATATGAAAAGGGTCATAGTCAGGTATGTGATAGTTTGGGATCTACAGCTTGCAACATTACTTTTTAAAAGCAGTTCACTCTTTGTTGCATATTATTATATTTTTAAAAGGAAAACCCAAATAATTTGTGATGCCACTTACTAAAGAGTTTTTTAGTTCATTTTTATTACTCTTTTTTAAATGCTCAGATATACAAATGACCAAAAATAGCTCAAAAGTCTTTCCAAAGGCTCTCTTTCAGATTGGGATTTTAATCCATGTGTATGTGTGTGAGAGAGAGAGTCAGAGTCAGGGGTGGGGGGAGCGGATATACTTTCAGCTAACTATTTCTCCTAAGAAAATAGATTCTACAAGAATAAGAATAAAAACTGATACATTTAGGGTGAATCCACAGTGAACAATCATAGCAGTTTGATACCACTCTAATTACTATGGCTGTATCCTGTGGAATCCCAGAATTTATAGTTGGTGAATACTTAGAATCCTCTAGCACACTTTCTTCAGCTACAACACTTAGAAAATTCTGAGTCCCTTACCAAACTACAATTCCCTGATTGTATAGGATGGAGTCATAACAGTTAAAATGGTACCAAAGTATTATAGCTGGTTTATGTGGATACACTCTTACAACAATGTAAGAAAATTACAGATAATACATATTACTTGTAATTACATTATTTCCAAGCTCTAAGTACAGAAATATCCAGTATGGAATGAAGACTGGAACAAAACAGAACTTTGTGAATTACTCAACAGTCTACAATATCAACTCTTCCTCTGCGCTAATAATCCCAGATGGCTCTTTCATATCCCCACCCAACCCTCAATCAAGCATATTTAATCAAGCGTATTTAAAACAACAGTAACACTATCAATAATCCAGTGTATTTTTGTGCAATAAAATTTCAGTGCGGTACAAAAACTTCTGACACAAATATCTGCACTGTGGAGCTTCATGTCCATAGTATGCAGAAAGAAGGAGTTTCTTTCTTTCTCTCTGTCTCGCACTCTGAGAAAAGAAAAATGTCATTCTTAACAGCAATGGAAGTTTTTGCTGAAACACAAGCAGATTCTAGAGAATATGGGATAGAATGAAGTGGGAATCTATGCAGAGTACAAATCTGGCAGAAAGGAAAAACATACAGTAAATAACTGAAATTTGACCTCTGATAAATAACCCTGGCTTTCTCTCAAAACATCCTTTGCAAATGTGAAATTTAGTTCATGATTTTATGGAGTAAGACTCATCATAGCTGGCCCTTTGAGAGATACATAACTATTAAGCGATTCAAATGGCTGGCCAAAATCTCTAAGAGGGAATGAAATTAATGTCTGCTGCATTAACTATCTTCCAATGCATCCCATTAACATTTTCAGGAATACTGAGTGAGGATGGGGGAAGGAGAGGGGTTCCGAGATGATTAGTCATTAGCAAATAAATACGCATTTGCATTAACAATTTCACGCTACTGCTGTTAATGAAAGGTTACTTGTCATTATTGACTGAATGCCATCTCAATCAGTAAGAAAAACAAAGCTGTAATGAAACCTTCACTCTGCTCCATCTCTAGCTCTGGGACCATCAGTCATCCTAATCTCTTTGATGCATGATGTGATTTGATTATTAAAGCACAAGAACTAGATGTGGGATCTGTTGAATTCTGTTACCCAATGCAGTATAAGAATATATTACTTGATGGGTCAAGAATTAGGCCTAAGCATAATTGGGATTAGAGATTTTAAAATGTGAAAAGACTTCTGCATACATTATCTTGGTTTTCCTTGAAACAAGACTCTAACATAGTAAATGTTTTGAATGCCAGTCCTGCCCCAATGGCTTCCAAATGGCTTTCAATCTCAATTGAATGTACTGGTGTTGATATACAAATCCCTAAGATGCCTGCACCTCTGCAAGTTAGGGTTAAGAATCCAGTTAGAGTTCCCAGATCTGAGGGTCTGGCCACTTTTCAGCAGTTTTCTAGGTGAGGAGCAAAAATTTTAACCTGAGAACGCTACTTTGAAATGTATGTGTGTTTCTATATGTCCTTCATTTGTTAGGCCTGGCACATTTGTTCACTTTTTATTGATACTCAGTCTATTATGCTTAATGACACCACCAGGGCTGCCTTTGTAACATCAGTAAGGCTCACCTCCTGCAGCATCATACTGAATCATCCATAAGTCTCATATCTGGGCCCTTGAAATCTCAAGGCTTGGGATAGTTCTGACCTGGCAACCCTGTCTGCTATATAAGCCTGATTACAATGTGAGATCGTCAGTGGAGACCCTGTTCCATGTCCTCTCATGCCGGTTGGTGAGTATCTGTGAGAGGGGCATCTCTGTTGTGGTACCCCAGCTATGAGACACTTTCCCAAAGGAAATTAGGTTGGCTCCATCCTTTCTGAACACAACCAAGACTGCACTGTCTCATATGGCCTTTGGTCCTTAAAATGAGGGGTGATTTTTCTGACTATTTTAATTATGTACATTTTTTGAAAAAAGTGTTTTTCTTAAAGTTGTTCGGATCTGGTTTTAAATAATTTCTATCAGTGTTATCTCCTGTACATTGCTTCCGGGGCCCTGGCTGGCTGAGAAGTGGTAAACAAATAAACAAACAAAAAAAGTTAATTATATGCTTATCAAAGTCATCACCTTCTGTGCACAGAGAGAAAAACAAAAGAAGTTCTACTCAAAAGTACCCAAATTTTCAATCTTTACTTTCCCCCTTGAGCATTTTGAGCCAGCTCTCTAAAGCAAAAACAATAGAACATATACTCAGATAGAATTATCTATAATTATAATCACTTCAAGACCATCAATAGAACAAACATTCACTAAAGTTAATTTTAATTCCTGCATTTGTAGGCCTCACCAGCAACAGTGACCTGAGTCATTGTCCAAACCCTAACCCTAGCCAGCCACAGCTCCATCATGCCTGGACTTCATCAACTGGTGAGATTACTCCTCCACGTTCCAACCACCACTAAGAGGAGAAGAGCAGTGGCTCAATTAGTCCATGGCCACGACAGGTTGTGATGCCCTCTCTCTGTTCCAGTTTTGTTGTGGCCTCTGAGGGGAAAAGAGGAAAGCCAGGAACCATTGAATCTCTCCTCACCATTCCCTTTTCTTGGTGTGTCATGTTTTATTTAGATTGTAAGCCTGTGGGAAGGAACTGGTAATTCAACTAATTGCAAGCCTCTCTGGAAAGCTTAATGGTTGAAGGATGAGGTATAAATATTCTGAATAAAATGAACATATGAAATTTCAACATATTAAAGCAAAACCAATGCCAACATCAACCAAAAAAAAACAAAAACCCACCCACACAGACTGGATGAACTATCACCAAAATTTAAATAGTATCTGCATCTGGGTTGGTTTATGTATTAGGAACTGAACACAGGAACTTTAAAAGGTTCACCTCTAACTCTGAAAAGTCTTTGCAGATGACTGGAAAATCCCTGGGGTTGTTTGTTTGTTTGTTGTCATTGTTTTCCTAAATCTCTGCACTACAGGAGCCCTGGTGGCGCAGTGGTTAAATGCCAGTACTGCAACCACAAGGTTGTGAGTTCGATCCTCCCAGGCTCCAAGGTTGACTCAGCCTTCCATCCTTTCGCAGGTTGGTAAAATGAGTACCCAGCTTGTTGGGGGCAATTAGCTAAAAATACATTGTAAACTGCTTAGATAACACTAGTTGATAGGCAGTATAGAAATAAATGCTATTGCTATTGATTACAGTAACACAGCAGTGAAAAACATGCCTACTCAGACAATGGGAATATTTTGCATTTAGCATCCAGTTAAAATTTGCTTTTCAGTATCTGCTTGACATCATTGGTGATGTAACATAGTGACATCATTGACCCAATCACATAAGTTATCCCAGCCAATGGATTAAATAACGAATTTGGAAAAAAATCTAAGGTATGTTATAAGTTATTAACTTTCTTTCCTATCAGCTTCAGCCAATGTGCCCAGGTGTAGTCCTAGGAAGCTGAAGATTCTCCAACTCCAGTTTAAAGCAAAGTTGCAGGTATGGATAGAAAACATGGAGGCAAAGAAAAAGAATGGGTTACTAGGAAGGACATGAGTATGTCTGACAGTATTGAAAATTTCCTCAAAACACAGAAACCTTTTGATACTTGTAAAAATGAATATGAAATGAGGGAAGGAATTGTGGCATCTTCATCCATTGTTGGTTAAAGTAATAAGAAGTTTACAAAACAGGTATCACAGGGAAAAAAAGCATGGACACAATCTATATTTCAACAGTCCTAAATCCTTCTTAAATATCCCTTGATAAGTACAATTTCCAGGGTTGTCATTTCTGCCAGAAGCCCTCATGAGTCTAAAGACTGTCTGGCATGTTGTAGCAATATCAAGTATTCTCTACTGCCACTCCTGAAGGACTTCTCTAGAAGAAGAGCTTGCAATTTTCCAGCTTCATCCAGTTCCTCTGTTTTCTCTTCTATGTCTTTTGTGAAGGCCTTTTTTATTTTTTTCAAGAAGTCTTGCTCTAGAGGGGTCTCCAACTCCAAAAAGATACAGAGATTGTGGTTGTGATTGTTAATTGTGGTCAAGTTGGCTTCAATGTATGGCAACCCCTGAATGAAAGACCTCTAATCACCCTGCTCAGGTCTTCCAAACCTGGAAGTATGGCTTCCTTGGTTCAATCAATCCACCTGTAACACAATATTCCTCTTCCTTTTTTCCTGTTGCCTTCCACTTTACCAAGCATTATCATCTTTGTCAATAAGTTACATCATCTCCTGATATATCTAAGTACAAGAGCCTCAGCTTATTCATCTTCATTTCTAACAAGAGTTCAGCCTGATTAGCTCTAGGACCCACTTGTTTGTCTTTTTAGTAGTCCGTGATATCTGTAGAACTCCCCCCGAGCATCACATTTCAAAGGAATTGATTTTCTTCCTATCAGCTTTCTTCACTGTAGTTTTCACAACCATACATGGAAAAATACAGAACTGCCTTTCAAAAAAGAAAAAAAACCACAATTTTTAAAAGTTCCTTTTAAACTTATCTCTGTTAATGTCTAGGGCATGGGTACTATGTGGTCCATTAGACGTTTTGACTATACCTCCTGTCCTCTTGCACCATTAGTTATACTGGTTGGAGAACTGTGTATGCCTCAGTCCTGATAACTCACTCCATGTAAAGAAACACCTCCCACAATATCTGGAATTGGGAAACTAGGTAGATGTCATGTTTGCTGGCATCCCCATATTTGTTGTCACATGTAGTTCTGCTCTTTTCATATATTACTCAAAAATAGGAGAAAAATCCTCTCAATTTTTCTTTCTTCTATACTGAAATGTAGATCCTTCATTGAGAGGCATACATGCATCACACAGCTACATCTCTGTAGATACAGCTCACAATGCTATTCACAAAACCTATCTTTTCAGCAGTGCACCTCAACACACCTACACAGCACAGCCATTTCCATGTTAATGAAAAGTGAGAAATGAATGGAGACACATCCAACTCTGTCCTTGTAGATGGACACAGTGCCACAGCCATCTGGCAGGGGAGCTCTGAAGATGCCTATTGGAGTATGTTAAGCAACAGAAAGAGAGCTGAACACATTTCTACTAACCCTCCATCTTTTTGGCAACATGGAAATGGCTGTGTTGATGGACTGTGTTCCTGAAAAAATAAGGGCTTTTTTTTATTGGGGGGGGGACTTTTGGTCACTGTATGTGCAGTAACTATAAAAGTGAATTGTGACATCATAAGGTAGGTGTATAGTATCATAATTACTCAACAAGATGCCAACCCTTGTGTATTATTAGTAAATTCTGATTGAAAAAAATTAACAGAAACAGTATTTCCTTACTCTCTTCCTTCCCTATGGAATTTATCACTTCTTGACCCATCAGGGCCCCTAAGGATTCTTACCTATCCTTATTAACAAAATTACAGAATGTTCTCTGGGCCACTATTGCATTCATCATCAAATTTAAATGCTAACACTTAGCTCTATTTCAGAATACATTGCAAAATCCAACGTTTTCAGAGAGTGTGAGGGGAATTATTTATAATAATGCTTGTATTTATTAATTCAACTCAAAATCTCCCCTTTTAATAGGAAAGTGTTCTTGACTTCCATACTAGTGTATAGTACAGTTTTAATTAGAACACTAGTCATTCTGGGAACTTAGTATCAAATGAACTGGGTAGCTCTTTGGGAGCTGAGAGAGCTGCTTTGTATCAGTTAAGATTAGTTGTGCATGTAGACAAGTATTGCTTCCTCTTACTGACAACAATGTCCCTTATCTCAGAGAGCCATCCTATCTATTATCTGGTTTTCTCCTTTAACTCGCTGTATCAGTAGCTGAAGAGACAACCAATATGGTGTAGTGGGGAAACTGCTGGAGTGGGACTGAAATCATGAAACTTACAGAGCCTGGAACCTTTTTTCACTATAAATCTGATCACTATGTCCAAAAAAGTAACTGTTTTAAACCCTAGAGGCTTGTTTAGTGACCTTGTGTCAGTCTGTCTCTCTCAACCTGAGTTGTCTCACAGAGTTGTCATGAGGATAAAGTGGGAAGGATGACAGCTGTGTACATAGCCTTAGAAGATAACCAAGTTTTTTTAAAAATAAAACTTGATAATTGTAATAGGTATTTAGGGAGCTTCAAGAAGATATTCTAGTCAGTAATTGATTCCGGTCGAGTAGACATGGAAGTCAGGAAATGTGTGAAGATAACTTGATAATAATGATATTAATGTAGTATAAATTACTTAAAATACATTTCCATGGAAATGTAAATAGATAAATAATGATATTTGTAATATAACTTTGATAGAATAATGTGTACGCTATGGTTTTATTATATATCTGTATATGTAAAAATAAAGTATAAAAAAAATAAAAATAAAACTTGATTATTGAATTAATCACTAAAACCTCAGAGCTTCTAAATACAAAACATGTACTCTATTATTCTGTCATGGTCATTTTGAAGTATGCTAAAGGATGGTTTTTAACCACATAAGATCAACAATAAAGAGTATGTAGAATAGCATGAATCCATCTCTGAATTTGCTTCTGATGTTCCTATCATGTCTTATAGAGAGAGAGAGAGAGAGAGGCTGAGAGTATTTCAGCAGCCAGGGCGGCTGCTGCTTTGAGTGAAACTTTGATCAAATGCCACCTAATAGGGGTTTTTCTTGCCAGTTGGCAACTGCAGTAAGAACAGTGCTCCATGCCATAGCAAGCAGTCATGTCTAGTTACTCTTTTATTTTCTCATAGTGATCCTGATTTTGTATTCTCCTGAGCACTGTGGACAGCTAGATCCAGCTGCCAGAGACTGGTCAACTATATTTTTTTTTTTAAAAAAAAAAAAAAAAACTACTGAGAGATTTTAAAATCATTGTTTGACCCTGCTGAGATTTCCGGATCCTATTAGTTGCCCAAGAATGCCAGATTGTGGCGCTCATCCAGTCAGCAGTCTTATTATCCATCCATTCAAATTCTAGAGACTGAAAAATTTATTTATTTGGAGTACAGTTCCTGGAATCTCCCATCACATATTGCTAGTGACTTCAGTGACCATGGTGGTTAGGAAATTTTGTCTCCAATCACATACTCTCCTAGTGTCCCAAAAATCATGGGAATGTTATCTGGGTACCTACAGATTCAGGACTCCAGCATGTGTTCTTCCCACTGCCAGAATTAAAGCTACTGGATGTTTTCCATAGGGTAACATGTCAATCAGGCAAAAGTGGGTGAGAGCCAGGGTTGGCGAGGAGAAATAGTAGGAGTGAATAGGCTTTCTATTTCCTGTTGCTGAAGAAAGAGGAAAGGGAAAGGAGATTTCAAAGTTTTTCTTCCATCCAGTGGCTGTCTTAAGAAAATGTGGGGATGGTTGTTTATCCCTATGTGAGTGTAAGAGCATTCCTAGTGATTTACATGAGAGAAATCACTAGGGAGCGGGAGTATATCTGGGTGAGGAGAATAGTGTGTATGTGTGCAAGGGAAGGAGGGAGGGAGGGAGGCAGCATAGCTGAGTTTCATCTTTAGAGCAGCAGTTCATTTACATTAACTATGTAATCCTACATGTGCATACTCAGAAGTAAGCTTCATTGTGCTCAGAGGAGCTTACTCCCAAGTCTACAAGACTGCAACCGTTTAACATTCAAAAAGGCTACTGGAATGCACCAGTTTCTTTATGATCATACATTTTCCAACAGCATGTATTTGAATCAGTTTTCTTCCATTTACTTGCTGGAGGTAAAGTTGTGATATGTGTTTTTTCTCCACTCTTAAGCTCAGTTTTATCTTAACAAACCTGTAAAGTAGGAGACACTGAGGGGTGGTAATTAATTCAAGGTGACCACCGGAGCTTCATGGAGAAGCTGGGTACATATGCACCAGGTGGGATGGGTGTGAACACAGAGCCCATGAAGTTGTTGTGAGTCCAGAAAGCTGTCATTCTGAGCAGGGTCTGGTTGATTTTACATTAATCCATATTTATCATCATACTGTATATACACAGGCACACACACACACACACACACACACACAAACACACACAATGGATATTTATTGGAGGGTTTTGTTGTTGTTATTATTGTTTCCTCAGTTCTGTGCAATCCAGTTCAATACAATCCAGAAGTTTCTCTGCTTAAAATACTACAATTTTACATGTTCCTTCACAACTTTTGCCACATTTTGTGATTGCTTTCTTGTGTCATTCCATCACATACCTTACAAATGTACACAGGTATCCTGTGTAACATGGATATGCAATCACTTCTCTGTTTGTAATATTTCATACAATAAAACCGGGGGGAAAGGACAGGTTTCATTTAAGAAGAAAAAAGAAAAAAACATGGCAGAATATCTGAGTGGCTAGACCACTCACCCCCTATTTCTTTGCTGTCAAGGCTGAGCTCTCATCTTCTATCAGATGTAACACCTCCCTTTCAAGCCCATCATTATTCTAATGTTTCGAAATAAGACGAGCATCACCATCATTTCTTTCCTTGGACTGCTAATCTATGTTGTTCAAGTCAGTCAGACACATTTCATTTCTGTTTACTGACAGGCAACATGCTTTTCACTGTTCTGCCTTCTTTCTCATCTCGCAGCCTACTTTTCTACTCAGGTGTCTCTTTTGTGTTCAATGCGAGTAAAGTGGTTAATGGTCAGTGGGTGCTCTAGAAATCCATCAGGAGGAGATGTATTAATTCCAAAAGGGTGTTGCTTCTTGCCATTTCCCACTTTGTGGGACCTTGACAGTTCAGATCTGCTTGCAGTGTCTTGCTGCTCAGAATGAATGGATAACTTCTGCACCTAGAAGCAACAAGAAGAGCAAAACAAGACGAGGAAGCATCACTTATTTGGAAAGGAGATTTAGAAATATTTTCATCCTTGCTCTATAGCCTTGGTGAATTGAAATGTTCCATGGAATTCTGATTTTTCTTTGAGCCTAACAATATAAGAATGGCTGAGGGCAAGGTTGAGGAAAATTTGACACTCCAGATGTTTTAAACTACAGGTCTCACAGTCTTTTAGCACTGGGCACTATGACTTGAGTTTCTGGGAATTGAAGGCCAAAATGTTTAGAGTCAAAAATTTCCCACCCTTGCCTAAAGAGATTATAAAGCCATTATATCAGTGTGGGTTGTTTCATGCTAGACAATAGTGCAATAGTTTTTCCTTCCAACGGCTAATGGCAACATGGGAGAGGGATTCACATGATCACAGCTAGGAGGTAAAAGAATGTATAACCATGCATCAGTGTTACAACCCACATTTTGTGATGCAATACATTTTGCTATGGGGCAGGCCTTTTTTAAAAAAAAAAAAACAGCCCTAGTCCTACTTAAAATCTGCTAGAGGCAATAGTGAGATCACATCATGCATACATTAAATGAATTCTCCACTAGTACCTACTTACAGATCCCTGCAAGTTTCATTGTTGTTCCTGTACCTTTTAAGGCTTCTTGCTAAAAATTTCAGATTCTGACAGAAATAGCTGCAGAAGAATAGGGAAACTGCATCTTAGGCCCTTTCCACACGGGGGGAAAAACACGGAGTAACATGAGGTAGGATGACCTCACTCGGAGGTCGTCCACACCATGGGGGGCGCTAGGGTGGTTAGAAATGTGGAGGTTCCACACCTCAAACCGCCCTCGCACGGCTGCAGGGGGGGCGCCGCGTGTTTTATAAAGATCACATTTCATGATCTTTATGAAACATCGCAGCGCCCCGTGGGGAATTGCAGGGGTGTGCAAGCGTGTCCCTGCAGAGCTGCCCCGGGGCGGGCTTCCGGCTGGTGCGCTTCTCCGATTGGCAGAGAGCCGCCAGAAGCCACCAGCCACCATTTTGGGCACCGTCAAACGCCACTGGGCACCACTGCCGTGTAGAACGGCAGACACACGCTGCTCCCCACGGCGACGGATCGAGGTAAGCTCCGTTCCCACATGGGCCGCCCCGTTTCCCTGCGTTTCACACACACCCCCCCCCCCGTGTGGAAAGGGCCTAAGTTTGAACTTCCAATAGAAGTACACTTTCTAGTGCAAACTGGGAAACCTGTGACTCCCAAGATATTGTTTATTTATCTCTATTTATGTATTCAATTTCTTTCCATCTTTCTCCCAATGCAGGATCCAAGGTAGTCTACAATAAATTAAAACAAAGTATGGTCCTGGTACAAGATCCAATTTTATAAAAAGTTGAAACAATTTAAATTACATTTAAAACATAACCAAAACAAAAAAAAAGAAGCTAAAAGCTCAGCACACCCCTTTAACACACCCTTCCACCACATGAACTAAGAGGCAAAACCTACCTAAATAAAAAAGTTATTTGTCAACTGGAGGAAGGAAAACAGGGAAGGAACCAACCATATATTTTTTGAGAAAAAGTTCTACAGTCTGGGGGCAGCCATGAAAAAAGATCTCTCCTGTGTCTTCACTAAATGTGCCTCTGATGGTGGTGAGATTGAAAGAAAAGTCTTCTCCCAATGAAAGTTCAGGCAGGCTTGTATAGGGAGATAAGGTCTTTCAAACCATAGCTTCCACAATCTCACATCACTGGGTATATTGGCAAGGGCTGATAGAACTTGCAGATCATCAACATCTGGAGGGCCAAAAGTTCAGCAGCCCTTCTGTAGTTGCTGTGGAGATGCCAGGAGAAAGTAGGGAATCAAAATGGTCCCTAGGCATCCTACAGATTTTTCACTGGGACAGAAAAGTTTTAGTCAGCAATAAATTCTGAGTTGGCAGATGAAAAGGAGAGAAGAGAAAAGTAATAAGACTTTTCTGGCAGGTAGTTTAACTTCAATTTAACTAACTATGGGCAATAAAAGTATATTGAATTAATCAAAGTCAAGTTCATGAATATTTTAGCTCTGGTGCCACATCTGAACTGAAATTTCATATTGAAAAACACCTTCATTGTATTTTTAATAAAAATCCTTCCACTCTCATATATGCTCTAAGAAGTAACTGATGCCATGCTCCAATTCCAATACCTGTTTCAAGAAGGGCTACTTAGATAATAAAAAGAAAAGTAGAGAAAAACTCACATGAGCAGACAATATTCTTCAGAAGCAGGCATATAGTATGGAAGTGTCAAAGCAACCTAATAGAAAATTAATTAGGCATCCCCTCTTTTGTGTATGCATTTTTTTCCATCCAGAGGGAATTAACTCACTATGTCCACATAAATTACTATGTTCCTATAACAAAGAGATGAACTGTATTTGAAATCTTAATTTAGTAGTTCTGTTCAATTTTTGCAACTAGATGACTGCTGAATAGGATCTTTTCTGAAACTAGATGACTGCTGAATAGGGCTGAGGGTGCATCCTGGAGTCAGACATTTCAGAGAAATAGATCTGTCACCTAAATATAGCAAAAATGACAAAGGGTACGTTACTGAAATCAGTTTATAGAGCATACCTATGTCCATTCCAAGGGTGGAAAGTTGACCTTTGGCTTTAAGGCTGCTCCTCCTTCATCTGCTCTGGGCCATATGGGAGCTGTCCAGCCTCTAGATCCAATTCCCAACAATTCCTTTTCCCTGCCCAATCAGTCTTGCTTCTGCTGCCCAGCTGCTTTGACTTTTTATCTGCTACTATCAGAGCAAGATCACTGGGTGCTGCCTCTGAAGTTGGGGCAGGAAGTTACTGGTGTTGTAACACTGTTTATCCCAACTCATTTGCTGCGTCCAGTAAAGGCAAACGGAAATCTCGGGGTATCCTTTCACCTCAGAATTGTCCCAGATAATGTTCTACCTTTGCTTTGGTGACCAAGAATGTCTTCCTGCCTTTCACCTAACATTTTAATTACAACAACAGCAGCAACAATGGACAATTGGAGTGATCAACGAGCACAGTCCTCTTCTGCACATCCCATCACTGTACCATCTTCCCTATGTGGTCATCTTGACAACACACCATCTAACTTGTTGCTGTTCATTTTTGACATCTGAATCTCCTAAGTGGTGTGATATAATTCAGACTGTATCTGTCCACTCTGTTGCCAAAGTGGGTCAATCCTGAATTGGGCACAAATTAGCCAAAATCATCCCAATTTGCTTTGTTATCCAGGTTTGGTTGAAGAGTCTAGTTGGAAGAGTTCCTCACACCAAATCTGGGGGTTGTCTTTCATTTTTCCTCTTTGTCATCAGATATCACTAGTTCTACAGAAAAAACTGTTGACAAGAAACTATCAAAAAGAAAGGCTTCCTTACTTTGCAAAGGCATAGGAAATATTTAATTGAGATTTTTCTGATGCAAACTGCAATTAGTCAAGCCCTGTCACCTTGTTACGTGCTTTTAGTAACTGAACATTTGAACCATGACAGGCAGTCTCCCCTAATATGTTTGCCAAACTTCAGCGGATCTGTTTCCCTATGATCCTTCTCAGCATGGTAACCCTTTAAAAAACTAATAATCTTAGCTTCAAACCAGGCTGCTGGAGCCATCTTGCCAGCACTTTACGATGTGGAAAAAGAAGAGGCAGCTCTTATCATCTCATTAAATGGCTGATACCAGAGCTCTATTGAATAATTGGTTAGGTGTGACAGCCAATTACTGAAGCCATGCAGTGCTGTGACGTAAATGCAATGTAGGGATATTCTGATGATGTTACAGGGAGAAAATGGAGAACACGCAAGTGGTTTAGTGGTGTTGTTGAGGAACAAGATTTGTGCAATCATATATCCCATCAAATAATTGAAATACTTATTTATAAAAGGATACTCCAAAAACCTGAATGCAACATAAACTGATACAATATATGTTGCTAGCAGCACGATTAGTGTACACAAAAAGTTGGTGGGGAATGGACTTACCAACAATGGAGAAGTGGTTAAACAGATTGATGGGAATTGCTGAAATGGATAATCTTACGTAAGGTATAAAAGGCAGAACATGACGTGAAATCTTGTCTGAATGGAAATGGTTGATTAAAAAAAAAATATTGAGGCAATCTGATGATAATAGGTTTTTAAACCAAAAATTTCAAACTAAAAATCTCAAACTAAATTTCAAACTAAAAATGTATACTGTTACATGAGAAGTGTAGAACTAGAACTAAAGGATGTACTCTGTTTCTTTAATAGGTTATTAATAGGTATTATATATTAATATAATAGGTTTAATAAGTTATTAATACAAACTAATATGGGGTATAGAATAAGTTAATAATAGTTTATGAATTTGGGGATTTAAGTAAATAAATAATTAAAATGGTGAGTGATTAGTAAAAATCAATAACTATGGCATGAAATGAAGGATTTAATAATTTGGTATAAACATTTAAGTAACATGAAGTTTGCATCAGGGGTAGGAACCAATTTTTAGTTATGTCTTCTATTTTTGTTAGTTTTTGTTTCAGTTGTAATTATGTGTAGCTTATGTGTAGGGTGATGTACATGTATAGGTTGGGTGTTTGTAAGAAAGTGTTTCCTTTTTGGTTGTTCTTTGTGTTTGTGTTCAATAAATTATTATTAAACAAAAAATAAATAAAATAAAAGGATATTCTCTGCTCTTCTGAAATGGATTGTTAATATCAAAGATAGGCAGAGATACTTTCATCAAACACCTGAAAATGTAATGTCTTCTTGCTTTAAGATACAAATATTGTTCGTAACTGGTTTCCTTTTGAAAGTGAATGCTCCTAAACGCTCCTCTCATCACACTCACATTAACTGGATTGCAGTATGGAACAGGGCTGTCAGCTAAATAAAAGGTTTGCCCATTTATTAACTGCCTTTTTTCTTCTCTTGTCTTTTCCTCCTTTTTAAAACTGATAAACCAAGCAACAGATCAATATACTTATTACAGCAACTCAATACAGGTTCTATTTTGAGGAGAAAGATAACATTTTTTTTTCATCACTCAATGAACAAATCTTACATGTGGAAATAATCTTCAGTGCAAATCATTCACCAGAACGTACTATCACAAGCAAACTGTTTCCAAGGGTGAATTCTGATGAAGTGAAAAAAAAATACTGGCTTTGAGGAAAGCCTGGGGATGGTAGAACTTGTAGTCCAATGCTTCCAGGAAGTATCTTGTAGAAGGTTGAGATAAATAATTACGTAATAAGGAGCTAAAATCACGAGATAGTTTCCTGTCACATATGTCTTCTTATCTAAGTTCTACCTTATTCAAATGGGGCAAGATATGATACAAAGCACATGGGGGCTGTCTCTAACAACACCATTGTTAATGGGGAAATACCTGTTTCTAGAGATATGTGGGAATCTTCTATGGAGACGTTTTGCTTGCTCTTCTCAAACTGATTGTAGGCTGGATGTTGTTGCATTCCAGAATTCTCACACATAAGGGTAGCTGCGTATATATCACCTAATATGCACATAGTTCATATATGCACAAAGTTCTACATAAACATACCTTTAGTCGAGAAGTGAAAATCATGAGGCCCATGGACCACAGGCAACACATTGTGGGCCTTGGTACACCCACCAGTTCAACAAAGGTCTGAAATCCCCCACTCCCTACTTCTGTTTGAAAAAAAATGGGAAAATGTTAAGAAAACCCTTGGTAGGGTTATAAAATGTTGTTTGAGAGGACTCTGCACCCCCAAACAGTCAACTTGTCTCCCTGAAATGTGATGCTAAGTGATGGAGTATCCTTTCCCATTTCTCAAAATGGTAACCATGAAAACACACTGTGATATTTCAGAGCTCCGTAAAAGAGGCACTGTGGTCTTCCATGCTTTGGTGCATGCCTATGCCTGCTTTTGCCAGCAGGAGAAAATGCATACAAGCAATGTACACCGTTTTAAGAAACTCAAACAAACAGTTCAATAAAAGTCTGCTCCCTGAAGGAACTGGCTTGGTGAATTTGACATCACCAAAAAGTTACTGTTTCAAACTGGTTTATATGCCCTATGCCTGAGATGGCAACTCTCAATTCCCGTATCACAAGATCCTCTGGTTATAACCACAGCGACCCCATGTTGGGCATAAATGAGAGAGTGCCCTGTGTTTGTACAGCTCTCTCTCTTTTTTTTAACTGGAAAACTTGTTGGGATCCTTGGATTGTACGGAAAAGCCTTATATTTGTACTGATGTAGACACACTCTTTAACTGCATTATTGTAACTCACAAACAGAATCCAAAACAGGCTTGACTTGAGTGCTATGCCCCTTGACTTCTCTGCTATGCATTTTTGACCAGTCTCTAGAGCTGATATGTGCATATGTTATACAGTACAGAATCAGACAAGGAAAATTTGATAGCAATGTAGTTTCAGGGAAAATCTAACTTGATTTTTCCTATTTGTTTCCAATACTCTCATTATTTTCCAACCATAATCTGCCAGTGCACAAAAAGTGAGACCATGATCTTTTCATGACTTGAGTCTATTAGGCTGTTGGCGAAACCTGAATTAATTTTAACATAAACCAAGATGGCAGTATTTCAGCAAACAGTAGGCTGCAAATGTATTGAACTATGCTGCAGGAGTTAAAGTGATTCACACAAATATGGTTGGCAAAGATCTAAGCATAGCTTAATTGCACAGTGAATGCTTCAGGTGATTCACAGAGGGGAGAACAATTTGCACAAACCTATTACAGTCCATAGATCTGGCTCTGCCTAGCGTGCATGTGGGTATAAGAGGTACCATTCATTTCCCTAGGCTGTTTCATCAAGGAACTATTCCGAGACTTCTTGGATAACATGCAAAGCCAAAGAAACTGTATATAACACATAAAAATCTTTGCCTAAATAAGACTCATTGGCAACATTTTCAAATCTTAGCACTTTGGCCAAACTCCCAGATAGAGCAAGAGGTGTTTGCAACTGGCAAGACTGAAAAGTTAAAACAGCCAAGATTTTGCAAAGAGAAATGAACTTCCAGTTGTTACTAAGGTTGCTGCTGCTACTGCTTGTTTTAAAGAAAGAAAAGGAAAGCTACAGAATATTAGACTCATGGAATTCCTTGTGTAACAAATTCTCCTTTGTTTGTGCATATATTTATTCATCACCTTGCACAAAGACCAAAATGGTGAAGGGGCTGGAAGCCGTGCCCTATGAAGAACGGTTTAGGGAGCTGGGGATGTTTACAGAAGGTTAAGAGGGGACATCATAGCCATGTTTAAATATTTGAAGGGATATCATGTTGAGGAGGGAGTGGGCTTGTTCTCTGCCGCTCCAGAGACTAGGACAAGGAGCAATGGATTCAAGCTGCAGGAAAGGAGATTCCACTTGAACCTCAGGAAGAACTTCCTGACAGTCAGAGCTATCCGGCAGTGGAATATGCTGCCTCGAAGGGTGGGAGAGTCTCCTTCTTTGGACGTTTTTAAGCAGAGGCTGGATGGCCATCTGTTGAGAATGCTTTGATGTGTGTTCCTGCACAGCAGGGGGTGGGACTCGATGGCCCCTGGGGTCTCTTCTAACTCCATGATTCTATGATTCTATTCATTATGGAGATGGATACAAGTGTTATGGTTGAAATATTGGGCAGGAGTAGATGCCTTGTGGCCTTCAAGATATTGCTGGACTGCAGCTCCTATTGCTTGTAGACAACAGAGCAAGTAGCAAAAGATAATGAAAGTTGCAACCCAATGACACGTGGAGGGCCACAAGTTGCTTGCATTTACACCTATATTTAGGAGTGGGCAGGACTACACACTGTAAGGCTCACTTCAGAGGAAGCACACACAGGATTTTGCTGCTAGTTGCCAACAGTAATGGGAAAATCTATAAAATCCACAAAGGTGTCATTTAAACTTCTCTCCTATATAGGGAAAAAACTCATACTTTTTGTAAACTCTTTTAAAAAGAACAAGACCACTAATACGATATTTGACCCCCAAAGGAAATTTTTGTCCAGTTGCCAACTTTGTTACCAGGCCATACACCCCTTCTCCATGATATGGTTTAATTGACAAAACATATATTTAATTGGCATAAAATATAAAATTATATCCTGCTGTAACTGGGAGCTGGCTGGCAAAAAAGAAATTGGCGGCACACATGTGTTGCAAAACTTGGTCAAGACAAGACCTCAAGACATGGCTAAGTCATAGCTGGGGAAACTCCCAGACAATGGACTTGAAGATATCCCTCAGTGACTTGACCTTTAGAAACAATGGCACTGAAGCTGCTTCCACAGAGGGACTGATTGTCTTCAGCCTTCTCCCTTTGTCCAGCAAAAACTGTCCTTTGTCCCCTCACCTGTCCAGCAATTAAGGAGCTATCAACAGTCCAATCAGTCCCTTTGTCTCCTAATGCTAAAGGCATTAGCTAATTCCATACCCCTTTGCCCACTATCTGAATCTCAATATTTACTGTACCTGACAGCCATTAAAACCTTCCCCCTCAGGGTGGAAGAAGAGTATTTAAACCCTAGCTTTTTGCCAGGTAACTTGTAGTACTTTTGAGGTACAGTCTTTCTGCCACTCTGATTCCCGATTTGTACTACCCTTGAATTTCCAGTCTAAGCTACAATCACTTTTTCACTTCTCCCCAAATTGGTAAATATCATTCACTTTGCCCTAAACTCTCACTATCCAACCTTTCTTCCCTTTTCCTTCAGTCAGCCTTATGTGATTGCAAGTCTGCTTGGGTCTTGTGCGCATGCAATTGTTAACTCCCCTAATAAAACAAACAAACTTACTTTTGGATCTCCGGCCTTCCCTGCATTGGTATTGGTAGGTCTCTCCTGCATTAGTGCTGGTAGACATAGGTGTAAAAGATCTTGTAAGGTTACTCCGCTCTCACAGGCCACTTGTTTGAGCTAATATTCCCCACTGTTTCATGGAAGTACTGGCATCACAGCTAGACTCCTAAGTCACCCACGTTTTGGGTTAATAAATTTCTAGCATTGCATAGGAGACATTGAAAATCATTCACATTTCAAATTCTTATGTTTGCTGTGCTCTCATTCCTTCGGTAATCTTGTCTGACCTTTTTATTTTGGATGGCTCAGTTGTATTTTTAAATACGCATCTGATGTTTAAAGTGTCCACAATGCTAAAAAGTTGGGGACTGAAAGAACATTTCCTTTGTGGACACAGAATTGTTATTTGCAGGGACTTCATTTTGTCCACCTCTCGTAACTATTAGCCCTTCTTCTAGTCAACATCCCAAAACTCAGCCCTTCTCATGTCATTGAAAAGGGAGGAAACAACAAATATTTTCCTTCCTTATATAAAGAGAGGCTAGAGGGAAGTGCCTGACACTTGCCTATTCTATTTAGAAACCTTTTTATTCGACCATTGGTTGTAGACTGGATTGTAGAATTATATATGAGGAATATCTGTGTGGTGAAATCAGGCAAGGACAAGGTTTATTTCTGAGCACTTTTTACCCCACACCCACACATTTCAAAAGATTCCAGGATTCCCTGGCTGGCTAATGAATGACTATGTCTTTTTTTAAAATTTATATATCTATTTAATATCCTACCTTTCTCCCCCTATTAATGTGAATATGCCTCACCAAAAAGATTAAAACAAAATACAGGCAGAAAATGCCATCATCATAATAAAAGCAGTTAAAAAATAAACTATCCTAATGCAAAATAATTTAAAAGCATTTATGGCATACAGCATCCCCATGCCATTAAAAGATTCTTCTTCAGCAAGTATCACCAAAAGTCTGCCTAAATTAAAAAAAAAAAGTCTTTCTTTGCTGGTAGAAGAAAAGCAGAGAAGAGCCCGGGCTAGTTCCACAGACTGGGAAATAGCCACCAAGAAGCCCCTAAATATGCCTGTGATTGTCATCAGATGGAGAAAAAGTACCAAAAATGCAAAGCAGTAATCAAGTAAATCCATAGAGAAAGATGGGGGATTTTTTAAAAAAAAATGATATACAGGTAGAGGAAGTGATAAATAATATAAAGTACCCACTTCTTTTACCATTCCAAAGCTATCTTAGAAGAGGAACTATTTAACCTGTTTTTTGAAGAAAGGAAAGGTGACAGAGTGCCAAGCCATGTTTCTCATATTTTCTTTTTCACAAGAAAAATAAGAAAAGGTGACCTAGTGTTATATTTGCTTCCACTTTGATATTTCTCAGATTAAATAGCGCCGGTGTCTCTTAATCGCTCTAAGATGTGCTACCACATACCTCACTGTTGATCCATTGTCTTAGGGCACTTGGATGGAACACAGTGACAGAAATAAAACATGTTTTGCAGTACAAGGAATTAGAAATACAAGACTAGGGTTTAAAGTCTCCAATTTCCAATGGTGTGTGAAGATACCAAGTCTGAAAAATAAAAACGAATATCACACAGAACATTTGAAGTAATTCCTTGATAACATGAGGTATAAAGTTTTCCCTGAGAGTTGCATAGTAAATATTGTTTTAGTTAGTAGTCTGGTTGCTTAAATATTCTTTGAAGTAATGCTGTGTTCCAGTCAGCCCTATGGTTACCCACAAGCTTCATCCACAAAAGTGGCTTTTCTGTGCCATTTTCAGCTGTTTTTCACCATGGCTTATAGCTGAGCGTTGACCAAGGGGGCTATATTTCACATATTTCACCATTTCATCCATTTCTTGATTTCTCTTTCATACAGCATCTCCAATTTTCCGTATTGCCTAATCTGAAAATCACCAATGGGCTGACCAACGTTCTCTAGGCTGTAACTCCACTGCAGGAAGCTATGATTCTGGCAGAGATATTATTATACAATGAAAAACAGGAATCACCTACATTTCTCAGCCGTCTAATGATAAAGCTAAATGGAGGAACCCCTTAGGCTATTCACAAGAATGTCATCATTTTTAACTTCGGATTCTTTATAAAAATCCTCTCTCTTCCCTCCATTAAAGGGAATGAGGAAGAAATAATTGTAATTTGTTATTTAATCTGTTTAATTTTAATTTTTAGTAGTTTTACATTGTTGTAGATAATCCTAGGTCCTATAGCAGGAGAAAGTTGGGGTTAAATTCTCGTTAGTATTATGGTTGTTAATAGAAGAGGAGAAGGAGGACATTGGTAGAAATTAATGTGGACATAATTTTGATTACAACACTATTTCAAACACTGACCATATTCCATTAACCTTTTAAAAAAATGCTGGAATCCTGTATCAAAGATATTATGTGTAAGCACTCTAGTCACAGTGCTAAACAGTAAATCCCAGCCCAATCTCCCCATCTCCACTTACTGGGCAACAACCACAGCAGTTGATGGGGATCTATTCCCCTGTCACTTGGGAAGCATCTGTAAGACACTTCCACCCACTCCCATGAGCGATCTTGAGTGTAGCATGTAGAAGCAGGATACCTATCACAATTCTTCCTCATGCTGGAGATTGCTCATGCAATGGAGGGAGGAGATAACAGTCATTGGTTTCCTGATCAACAGGGAAATAGTCCCCCAGTGGTTGCAGTGGCTTCTGTCAAAAAGTGGAGATTGGGAGATTTTTCAGGCTGACCGAGAGGACTGTAACTTTCATAAAGAATTTCAACTAACAATAATATCATAGATATTATGTTCCAATCCTATAGCAAATAAAGTTATGGTGACTTCAGTGGAGGCAATTATTAAAAATTTGGGGTGTCTTTCTTTTTTAAAAAAATATCCTGCATATGCAAAAATACATATAACAAAATAGCATAGAGTAGTAAGCTTCTCTCTCACTTTACATATAATCTTTCTACAATTGATATAGTGATGGACATTATATATCATCCCTGGAACTGATGCACTTCTCGCACGCAGGTCAACCTGTGTTGTTTTACCACCAAAAAACTCCTTTCCTACCCTACCTACACACACAACTGATACATGCCTTTGAAAGTGCCACATCTCCTGGTACAACAACACTGGATATTTGGAGGTGTTTGGCAGGAACACAGTATGGGTCACCTGGCCAAAAGAAAAAGCCTTGTATTCTTTTCCTGTTTCCACCCAAACTAAAGCAGATACTATGACAGTAAGAAATAGAAGAAGGTTCAGAATAAACCTTTATGCATTTAAGGCGTATGTAAATGGGTTGTGGGGCTGCATTTGGTAGCCATGCTCCCCTGCATTGTCCACTCTAGGGGGCTTCCAACCAACCATAGCTTTAGCGTTAGAAGATGCATAGCTAGTGTTGTGCTAATATGGCCTTGCAACCTCTCTCATTAAAGAGAGTAACCCCCCTCCAAAAAAGAAACTTTCTTGGATAACAAGACTAAATGATTTTCAGAAGGTTAGCCCTTTCAAGTCTGTTGCAGAAAAAAAAAGGCATGCATTGCTGAAATGGAGTGCCCTCTGTGAACACATATGTATCATAACTGTTAGTCACTGAGGCACCACAAAACTAAATGTATGTATTCAGTCTAGTGCTCCTACATAGGCACCTATTTAGGTGTTCATTGTTGTATCTCAGAACTGACTCTGCCATTAGGCAGAGTGAGGGAGCTGCCTAAGGCATTATTATCATCAGTATCATTAACTTCATTTATATTCTTCCTTTTCCCAAAAAACTGGATTCAACATAATTTACAAATTAATAGTGTGTTGTGAAATCAGCTCTTGTTCATTATTTAATTTGTTATTGTTAGAGTTTTGCTATGAGGGACAGGGTTTCACACATCTGGGATTTACTGCTACATCACCCATAGTATCTTGGGTGGATTTGGGTACCATATATGCAATGGGTCCAAGGGCCCTGGAATCTAATCGGAAAATGTTTTTGGGCCAGTTCTGTTGCATGTAGGAATTGCAAAACCAGAAATTATTCAAGCTGAAGGCAAAAGGTTTCTAGTCTGTATATTAGCAGACTGTTGCCTTTTTGAAGTATAAGATACTACAGAAGGACGTAGCCCGCTTACTAGTGTAATACAGCAATCACATTTTGTTTGCAAAATTATGTTATGCACATGTCCATGGCTGAAGTAAGTTAGTTTTCCTCATTTGCACTTCTCATTAAATTGTGCCATTTGGGCTGCCAACCCTGGAAGGTCTGGCATGCTAACAGCAGGAGATTTGTAACAGTATTCGTTAATGAAATCTAAATCAGAATGTCTTTCACTCAGCAGTGGTGAAAGGGTCTGTTGCATTTCAGTTTACACTACATATTAAACCTCGCTGTTTTTTATATATACTGTTAGAATGGATATTTCTAACTGTATCCCTTAGATATTTGAACAGTCCCAAGTTTACCCATTGTGACTAACTATTATTTACTTTTTTCCCCAGGAATATGTTATAGTATCTGGCAGGAGAGCAGATTTATTGAACATCAGAAAAGAAATGATACATGTGTACAATAAAGGTAGCCCTTGCAGAAATTGAGTTTTGGCTCTGACTAGGCAGGTTTAAAGACCTGAGTATTTGTCTGGAATTGGCCATAGATCAGAGCTGAGGGTGATTTTTTGTTTGTTTTTGTTTTAATTCCAGTACTTTTCAGGTGTACTTAACTCTTTGGAGGCCCACTTGAGCCAAACTTATTGGTGAGTGAGGAGGAATAGGGGAAATCTTTCACCTGCAGTCATACTATTTAAATATCATTTCCCCTCTCAAAGATTTTACTGAAATGAAATTCTCCTCCATCTGCACCAATCAGATTCCACAAGTACAACTCTTTTCAGCATGGTAAGGAGGCCCAAGTTGTTTGTACCTGCCATAGAGTTGCTAAATATAACTCTTAGAGAGAAAAATTGTGGCAACCCTACTTCAGCGCTTGCATTGTTTAATGTACAGAAGAGTTTGTTTTTGAATTTTCTATGTTTTTATTAAAGTTTGCAATAATGATAAACACTGAAAAGAACAATTAAATGATCAAACAAATTAAACAATATCATGGGACGAATGCAATCGGGTAATGCAGTTCATTTGTGAATAGTTGATTGCATTCCTCCCATGATATCGTCTGATTACTTAATGATTCCTTTCAGTGTTCATTTATTAATAGTTGAGAGCGAGTGTGATATAATTGCTTGAACACAGGACTACAACCCTGGGGACCAGAGTTCGATTCCCCACTTGGCCATGGAAACCCACTGAGTGACCTTGTGCTGTCACACTCAGCCCTGGAAAACCTTGTGATAGGTTCTCCTTAGGGTCCCCATACGCTGGAATTGACTTGAAGGCACAGAGCAACAGCAACTGTGAATAGTAGATATGGCATTCACAGTTTTAAAATCAATAGAAAGTTCTTTCAAAAAGGCAATTGGTGTGAAAGTGGAGGTAAACAATACCCAAGTTTGTGGGCATATTCTCTGAAGCGAAATCAGTCCTGATTAAATTTTTCATTGCTAATAAGTCCTTTGGCCACCCTTATGTTATGTGATAATATTTCCATGAAAAGTGCATCCCAGATTTTCTTCCACCAACTATCTAGGGATAAAGTAGTTCCTTTCCAGTTTGAGCTACTATCTTGCATACTTTTACCAGGAAAAAAAAAAATTCAAAAGCGTTCTTGAGTTTCAGATGTTTGTTATGGCTAAGAAATGGGGAAAGTGGCAAAAGACTGTTATAATAATGCACTTCCTGCTTTGTGATGGTAGTAAATTGGTCTAGCAATTGGGACCATAATTTCTAGACCCCCAGATGTTCCACCCACATGACCAAATAAATACCTTTAGTATAAAATTCCTGGCAGGCTGTGGGAGTGAGATTTTTTTTATTATTATTTTGCAATTACAGCTATCTTAACTGACATGAGGCGCCATGTTTAAGTGCCCTCGAGAACATTCCCTTTAGTAAGCATGAACCTATGGAGAAGGACCAAACATGAGACCAATCACTGTCCCAACCCCTTTTAACTCCAAGGACAATAACACAGACACTGCTTATCATCCAATCATAAATTTGTATTATTTCTTCTTTAGAGAGGAAGTATGTGGCTCTGCACATAGTGTTTCAAAGTGCAACAGTGCATGGTGGGATCATATTTAAATACAAGACTTTTAGCAAAAGTAGTTACTTTTTCCAGTTGAGGCCAATTCATGCTGGCCTCCCTGAATGACCTAGAAAAGCCTTCCTTATTTTTCCCTTTGTCCCTTAAAAACAAATTTTATTCTAAGAACACCCCTTCTTTTCTAATCTACATACTTGTCAGAAAAGTAAAGATTGGTGGGGGGACTTCCAGTGAGGGTTTAATGGCAGGTTGACACTTTGGGCCTTTCTGCCCTAGACAATTACAGTGCTATCAGTCCACTTTCAACATCCTGTGGAATCCTAGGGTTTGCAGTTTCGGAAGGAGCAGTTAGAATTCTCAGCCAAAGAGCTCTTTGGCCTCAGTAAACTACAAACCCCAGAATTCCACAGAATATTGAAAGTGGAATAATAGCACTATAACAGTGTAGTGTAGAAAGGCATATTCTGTGGATTCTCTGCAGAGATATGGTTTCAATGGAGGGAATTATCAGCTAGGAGGGGTCTCTAGCTGGTGAAAAACTCCTTCCAAACAAGGAGAGAGATGTGAGTTCATCCACATAGACTTTGGAACCACTGCTCCTTGGAGGAAGGCTGCAGAAACCATGGTTCAAAGTAAGTA
This sequence comes from Iguana delicatissima, assembly GCA_948472985.1. NCBI lineage: Eukaryota > Metazoa > Chordata > Lepidosauria > Squamata > Iguanidae > Iguana > Iguana delicatissima. The sequence goes on from CAOKZL010000300.1 coordinate 1,526,214, forward strand.
TAAGCAATAGGGTGAGTCATTGGGAAGAACATCAAACTCACCCATCAAAGTGAACATGGATCTGATAACCTCATTTCTTAAGCTTATTTGTCTAATTACTTAATGTATGTGTGAAAAGAGTTCTGTTTCAATGGCAATACTGACGACTGAGTATGACTTTTTTCGCTAAGAGTTGAGAAAAATAGTTTATTTACACCAGAATGATTTAAAAGCAAAAAGCTTGACAGTAAAGTGAATTTGGAAAGGTTTCAATGGATTAAGGGGACAGTAAGTTTAAAAGATTGGAATGTATATATATTTTTTAAATTTGGAGCTGTGGTAAATGAAGGGCTTTTCTGCACTACACTGTTATAGTGCTATTATTTCACTTTCAACATTAAGAATATGATAGCAGAACCATTTTAGCTCAAAGAGGGCAAAATGTAATATTATACATATGGAGTTGGCAGTGAAGTTGATTGATTTTACTAGAAACAGTTGTTGATTGATTTAAATAGATTTTCTTTAATGATGTATACCAAAGACAAGACTCTTACTGACTTTTTGTGGTAAAAAAAGAGGAGATGATTCCGTGACATGGGGTTCTGATTCTTAGAAAGAGTTAGCTATGGCAAGAAGGAGAATTGATTGTTTGTTGGGCAGGAATTAACAAATTTATATGTATGTGTAACCATCAAAAGGATGATCAAAAGTTGACTTTTCTTTCCTTCTGTATTTCTTAAATTCATCTTTTTTTTTTCTTTTTCTATTGTCTTTCTCTACTTAGTTTCTGTGGTTTCTGTGTAATGAAAAAAAAATCTGGTGAAAAAAAGAAAAAGAAAAATCAGGGTGGGACAAATTGCTTGGGAGCTAATATACCAACCCATGAATTGCAGATATCTAAAGAATTCCTCAGGAAGCTGTTCCAGATCTCTGCAAGTACTTTTTTTTTTTTTTAAGAATTACTCCAAATGGCAGTCCTCTCTGCACTGGTGAGTTCTGCTGAAGTTCCAAAGCAACCTACTTAATTGTGGGATCATGCCTGATCATTTCAATGAGTTAGCTCAGCTGTATAGTATAATAGTAACTCAGTAGTATAATTTAACATCTGGTGCAGCCAAACCCCAATATGCCAAACATATGTGCTGAACTGATTTTACAAATCTAGGTTTTTTACTATAAAATATGAACCTATTGATGCTGTCTTGCCAATCCAGAAATCTTGACTTTGAGGGACATAAGGGCTTTGTTCGGAAGAGAAAGTAAATAAATAATTGTAGCATTAAGAACATTTTCACCAAAGTGATACAAACAGGAAGAGAAAGCTTTAATGTACAGGGATTTAACTGAAAACTTGTAAGAATAAGGCACTCAAAGCTTTGTCCTTGCGCATTTGCATTTCTTGATTCAAATTTCTCCCACCTTCATCTTTTTTTTCAGCCAAGTCCTTCCCATCGCCTACATTAGGAAGTTTTCAAACTGTGCTACATTTCTATCCAAAAAAAGAACTCTTTTTTTTACTTCTACCTAGGAATGGCAGCCTGAATGGAAAGGAAAGGGAATATTATATTACTGGTCTCCTCTGTACCCCCCCCCCGCTTTCTTAATGGAGTCATGGGGTCTGCAAACATCAGCCTGACTTATCCTCCATGGGGAGAGAGGCCCAATGTCTGAAGCAGAGGTGAAATTTGCTAAATGCAAAACATCCTAGTATAGTAGCTTAGATGAAGGCCAATTATCCCACCTACTCCCTAAAGTGGCAAGGTAGACTTCAAGCTGCATCCTTCAAGGAACCCTGAAATTCTGGCTTGTGGGATGAGCTTGAAGAGCAAGATGCTAACCTGCCTCTCAGGCCTGCTGTGAGAATCAGGTATGGAGAAGAAATGGTAACTGCCACCTGGAACTTCTTCAAGAAAACATGGGATATCAATATCACAAGTAATAATAGTATCTGAAATAATAACTTGGCCAAAGCTTGGAAGAGTTAATTTGGAGGGCATAAATTCCCAAAATCTCACAGCCAGCATGGCCCAGTGCAGACTCTAAACTATAATCCAAAAAGTAACATTTCAAAACTCTGATCTGGGCTGCAGAGGCATCTCTTTCAGGGAATGGAAATTTTCTGAACTGGAGGTAGAATGTTTCTACCTCATCCCTCAGGGTTTGGGACTGTTGCAAAAGCCTCAATTTTGTATTCCAGTTAGTGGGTCAACAGCTCTTAGCTTCTTTTAATTTGCGCTGGGAAATGGGAATACAGACACCACAGAGACTGAGAAGGACCACTTCAATGACTTCTACTGAATAATCTGAAGAGAATTAAATTTTAATGATCAATAGTAAATAAGGTACAGTGTTCATATTATAGATCATATACATGTTTGTACATCATATATTGTCCCAATGGGCAGTTTATTATTATTACCTATAAAGTCATATTCTTTTTTCTCCTACAGATTTCTCATTTTATTTTTCAGACTCGTTATGTTTTCAGACTGTATATAGAATCCTCTCACAACGAGAATAAATAGGTTTTATACACACACACACACAAACATCCATATATCACTAAAAATACAAACTCAGGCCATTTCCTCACGACACTTTTATAGTGTGATGATTCCACTTTCAACCTCCTATGGACTCCTGGAGTTTGCAGTTCCGGGAGGGGCCGGCTGGAAAGTGGAATCATCACGCTATAAGAGTGTCATGCAGAAATGTTCTCAGTCTAGGAGGTGGAGTTTTACAACGATGAAAACCTTATTGAGGAACATGAATTTAGAAGTTCATGGCTGTTGTGCGTCTTTGAAAAACGGTGTAACAGAAGCAAAGGGGAAGGCAGGATAGATACCTGTGACATGGGAACAAACTGGAACCAACCATTCATGCAATGCATCTGTTTATTTCTACTGAAGACTGCTTAGAACTAAAGAGGGAAACACTCTGGGGATCTGGACATACTTTTCCTGCCCTACACACTGCTGGCATCAAAAGAAGGGAACCACCAAAAGGTGGCAGAAATAATTTTGTTTCCTTTCCAAAACAATACACCCCTGATGGCATAAAAGCTGATTGGTCAGTGCACGAGACAGTTTCAATGGCCACTTAGTGTTTTGTCATAATTATTCCTGCTAATGACAAAGGAAACATGAGAGGGTCAAATCCCATTCTTGCCACTCCTTTTGTCACATTACCACTACTTCCATTTTGTCTTTTATCAGTTTGCATGATGGACAGGATGTGACATGCAAAGAAGGTAGTGTTTATATAGATCAGTGGTTCTCAACCTGTGGGTCCCCAGATGTTCGTGGACTTCAGCTCCCAGAAGCCCTGAGCATTGACCATAGTGCCTGAGGCTTCTGGGAGCTGAAGTCCATGAACATCTGGGGACCCACAGGTTGAGAACCACTGATATAGATTATCCTGTGGCAACTCCCCTATTATCCAGTTGCATGGCATTATTCATTGGAAGATGAACCAGTTGTACGGGGAGCAATCTGACCTGTAGCAGAAACATATTCAGTGACCCAAGGAAGTAGGAAACTGCTGGTGGATATATTTGAGAAGCATGACATGACATTATTCTAGTTTGTACCAACTCTCTTGATCTTTACCAAGCAAATGTAGCAGAAATTAGAAGTAAGGATGTAATATTTCACTATGTTCAACCATGAAGGAAGCAATAAATAATTTTTGCACTTTTTTCCCTGCAAAAAAAAAAAAAAAAGGATGAAAAAACTGTGTGGTTTCTGGAGACTATTCACACTTGGGACTTATTTTGCACAAAATTCACACATGGTATTTTGACTCATAATACAGCATTTTCTGGGCAGGAAACAGCATTCTTAGCGCGCGCACACAAAATTCAGGCAGATATTAAGCTATTGCCTCTGTAACCCCACTTTCCTGACCATCTAATTAACTATATGTGTGTGCGTATGTGTGTGTGTGTGTGTATATATATATATATACATACACACACCTACACATACATACATGCATATATTGGCAGATATGTATAACTGGCATAAAATAGAAATCACATACAATGACTAGATAAGGCCATGTGGAAGAGGACTGACTGAAAAACAGGTCAGAGATGATCTCGAAGCATGGCTGAGTTCAACTTAATGGCCCTTGCAAAGAGAACAAAAGGCACCCAGAGAAGAGCAGAACCTCCTGTGGTTTGCATATCCTCTGGAAAACCAAGCCATAAAAACTGGCTAGCCACTTAATTTAACTCCCAGTTGTTGAAAACTTCAAAGAAAGAGTTTTGGGCTAACTCTGGTTCCGGAAAACAGGAAGATTTTAAACAAATCCTCACGCTTATCCTTTTCCTGATCCCTGATTACACTGCCATAAAAATGTTTTATCCCATCTGCCTGATTCTGCCATTTGTCCTTTCCCAGGTTACAGGGTCTGCCCTCCCGCAAGCAATGCATGCCTATATTTTCATTCCCTTTTTGGGGATTTAGCTAGCTTTTCTCTCTCTCTGACTTTCTTGTTTTTTTCTCTCTCTCTTACTCTAGCTGGCTGGTCAGCTCTCTGTCTCTCTCTCTTTTCTTTTTCAGGAGAATTTCCACCTTTGACTAGTGTCTGTTAGCTTAAAGGCTCCTGTTTTTTTTTTCTTTGCCTGCTAATCTATCCCTATGTTTTCCCAAAACAGGAGCCATCACGATCAGGTGTAGTATATTTGCTTTTCTCCCTGCAACTCTTCCCTCTCTTAAGATTTTCAAACTCAGTAATCCTTGTGTGCTTGTGTGAGTGAATGCTTCGTGTGTGTGTGTGTGTGGAATTTTGCCAGTTTTACCAAATGAAAGACCATTTAAAAGGACAATTGACTTTTCTCTCTTTCTCATGCAGTCTGACCCAGTAGACATAGGATAAAAAGATCTTGCTGCATTGCCCTGCCCTCCATTTTGCCAAATGGTGCTCTGCTAACTTTCCCAATCTGAGTAAAATTATGGTATCCTCTAGGGGACCCTCAAAAGTCAGGGTAACATCTGCCCAGAAAATGCCACAGTTAAGGATTAATCTGGTGGGGGGAGTACTTAAAATGGTATTTTTGCACAGACAACAACATTTTCTGCACAGGAGACATTTTCTGCACTGAAAATTACATTGTTGTTATCTGCACAATGCTGTTTTCTGTACAAAATTGTGCATGTTTTGTACAGAATTAGTCCCAAACTGCAAAGATTCTCATCAATCCAAGTTGATCCCTGTCAGGGTTTCCCAATACCCAGGAAACACATTTCAAACCATTTTCCAAATGTTTTTGCATATTCTTTCCACTCCTAAGTGGAACTGAGAGATTCTTTCATCCTCATAGAAGGGTTACTGCTTTTTTAAAAAATACATTTTTATTTTATTAGTTTTTATTTATTATATTTTATACAGATTCTTTCTATTCAATACCCATATAAGCAGACAAAAAGCATGCAGACCTCTCTAGGATGGAACCTGTCTGGTGTAAATTGGGCAGGATTTTATTTTCTTTTGTTTTTTAATAAGAATTTGCCACAGTTGATCAATTTCTCCATAAATCCAGGGAAGAGATCTTTAATGACAGATGTTCAAACCCTAAAATGAACTGGATGGATAAAGCTGATAAATTTACACACTTCTACTCCCTTGTAACAAATGGTATAATATTGGGATGGGAAGTACTGGAGGCAAAGATTTGAAATGATTTGAAGTTTCAAATCATTTAGTCCTCAAAGAAAACCAAACATTGTGTTTGTGTTTAGGAGTTTATGAGGGGCAGAAACCTGGTTCCATTCCTGAAATTGACCATATCTTTTAGATCAATAGCAAAGTAAGTTGGCTTGTGATGTAACGGTTTAGGTAGCCAATCACAATGTATTTTCACTTTCATATCAAGTTGAACTTCCATGAGAAATGGGCCTGCTAGTCCGCATCAACTGACTATTGTAGCAGTTGTTGTTGTGTGCCTTCAAGTCATTTCTCACTTATGGCAACCCTAAAGTAAACCTATTGTGGGGTTTTCTGGCACCAAGAGTGTGTGATGTGCCCAATATCACCCAGTGGGTTTCCATGGCTGAGCAAGGAATCCAATCCTGGTCTCTAGGGTTATAGTACAATTCTCAAACCACTACACCATGCTGGCTCTGTGTGGCACTAAGGCAGTGGTTCTCAACCTGTGGGTCCCCAGATGTTTTTGGACTTCAGCTTCCAGAAGCCCTGAGCATTGACCATAGTGGCTGGGGCTTCTGGGAGCTGAAGTCCACAAACATCTGGGGACCCACAGGTTGAGAACCACTGCACTAAGGGAAATTAAATTAGAAAAAGGGATTGAGTCCAGACCTAACGATATTCAGTCATCCCTGAATAGTAGATTCAACCTTCCCAACATAAGCATCATCCAGATGTTTTGAACTACAACACATGTAAACCCAAACTAATACACCCATAAAGAGAGATTGATGGCGTTTAAATCCAAAACATTTGGAGATCATCAGGTTGGGGATGGTTAGTATCGGCTAGCACTGACAGCAGTATTGGTTTTATCAGTGGTTCTCAAGCTTTGGCCCTCCAGATGTTTTGGACTTCAAGTCTCAGAAGTCTTAAACAGCATGGCCAATGATAATCAATTCTGAGAGTTGACATCCCAAACATATGGGGATCACACAGTTGAGAACCATTGGTCTTTATTAGAACACATTGGTTTTATGCCAAATAATGTCAGGAGGCACAGGAGAGAAAGTATGGAAGGAGAAAGATGAAGTAATGTATCACAGAAAGAGCATGTTTGAGGAACATGGGTTGGATGGAGATAATAGGAGAAAAAGAAATTTTCTCCTGAAGTTTGCAAATTTCAGTAGACAAGGGGAGATGGATAAGGTGTATGTTTGAACTTACTAGCCAAAAGACTGGCCCTTCATCTCTCTCTCTCCCTCTCCGTTTTAATGTTCTGCTGTTTTTTAAAAGTCTTTTCCACACTGACCAAGTGTTTAACCTTGTCATAAATTACAAGTCTCCTGTATGAACTCTAGGGAAGACATTTTTATCTCTGGAACGGAAATGGGAAAATTATGCACTGTGCAGAAAATGTGTTACAGACTTTGCTTCTCACCCAGAAACATTTTAAGCATTAAATGATTCATTAAGTTATACTAGATCACAACAACGTGGACAGAAGTATTTTGGCTGTCTGCTTGCGAGTTTATGAATTAACTCTCTCTTGATTAGTTTCATTATTTAATTTTACACTTCCCTGAACACTTTAATACCAGATAGGTATCTGTGAATTTAACAAAACAGGAAGAATATATTGTCAGCAGCTGTTTTCTTTTTTCTTTTTAAATAGCATATCATGTTCAGTTATAACCAGTATGTATGTCTAGATCCTCTTAATTAATCCCACCTATAGGAGATCTATTGAATCATTTCTTAAATGGTAAGTCAATACATAGGTAAATCCCATTGATTCTGTGGGTCTACCCTAGTCAAGACCAACAGCAGGATTCAGGCCTATTTATATAGTGATGATGCATGCCTGTTGTTCCTTCATTGGAGGTTTTTCATAGAAGCATATCAGAAGTTTATAAAAATCAATGTCTAATTTTTTTGAGGCTTTCCACTCCCTTTGTGCTTCTTTATGGTTGATGCCCTCCCTTTCTACATCCTTTCCCTTGGCTTCAGCAGAGGCGAATTGGGCAGAAAATACACCATGATAGATATCTAGATGATTTACAATGGATTACAAAGGATTTCCAACTGCTTGCCCAAAGGAACAACTACCACTACCCCCCACCAGGTGAGATTCATTCATACACACCCTGTTCCTTCATTCCAAGTGTACATCATCCACCTCACTTTCTGAACCACAACAGTTGCTGGATCTTGCAGCTCTAGGAAAAGCCAAGCAGATCTCACAAACATGACCTTTTGCTGTAAAAGCCATCCTAAGATATCTTGCTGCCTGAGAAAAAGGACAAGGTGATGTCACTACCTAGGGAGTTGTTTCTAACCTGCACAGAGGTCATGGGGTAATGTCTCTACTACATTCAAAGTAGCAGGCTATTCTATAAGATCCAGAACAGATTGTGTGACATACACAAAATTCGGTCCTCCAATAGAGGGAAACAGATGAGACAGTTGCCTTTGCCTTGTGTTAGGGCTAGTCTAGCCTAGGACCATGGTCTCTGCAGGACAGCCTTCACATCAACGTGAGAGATATGCAGAATATGATATTCCTAACAGTTTCAGGAGTGACTGATGTCTTTGTTCATAGATAACCTGGATGAAAAGGGCATTATCTTGTGATAAAGAGTCAATGCTGCTGCTGGCTCCAGGTGTGCTGTTGGGGATCCCTTCACCAGATATCCAGCTCAAACAATGTTTTTACTTATTGTGTGTTATTTACTCTGTTGAAAGCCATGAAGTAGTAAATATCTAACTAAAACATGAGATACTTTGATATTTCATATGAACATTTGAGATATCAAATGAAGAACCAGAGATGTCATTTCCCCTCCGATCCTGTTCTTTTGCTTTCAGCAGCTGCCTAACACAGAGAAATGAAGCAAGAGAAGCTTTTCCACCATGCCAGGATAAACATCAAATGTTTACCATATGATATGTGTACATGCTTAGTCAGAAGTAAGTCCCATTGAGCTCAGTGATGACTGTGAATAGAAACTCAGGCTGAATATATACGAATCAGTTGCTGATACAGATAGAAGACAGCCATTTCTTTAAAAAGATGACTGTCATTTAATATAAACAGGCCTATATAACTAAGCTGATGTAGTCTGACAACCATGTATTGGCCCCACCAGATACCAGAGATGCCCTTTCCAATTTTTTGCAGTTAAAGTTTAACCACAAACTCTTTTGGATTGACTGAGTCACCAGTTAGGAATAGTGTGAGCTGTATTAGAGTGGTAGGTCATGAGTTTACAAATGTGCCTTGAAATAGCTAAGGAAAGGGTTCTTGATCCTGTATAAATCAAAACTGCCAATTAAAAGCCTTCATATGAAATATTGCAACTTTGCATGTGCCTAATGGAAATGTTTGCTTCACTTATAAAATGAAATACGAGTTGTTAGCATAACTATTTGTGCCAATCTTTTATGAGCTACACACATTGACTTGCCAGCATTTAGTAGGTTTAAAGGTTGGTTGCCTCCAAATTGATTGAGTTTCACAAGTTTTCAACTAAAATCTAGAATCAGATCAGTTGGTATCTCAGGATGAATCTAATATGCACTCACATATTAGTTCATATTAAGTGGAGAGTGGGAGGAGACAGTGTCAAAGCATTCAGCTATATTCCTATAGCTGGATATGCAGTGACAAAGCATCTCTGGGAAGTTCTGGAGATCCTGGTGGATGACATCAGTGTCATGCATCCAGCTATAGTAGCTGGACATGTCTCCACTACCATCCCCTGCTTTTTTATTGGCCAGTAAATAGCCACGTGTGAGGGCTGCAGCAGATAAAAGGTGGTTTTGTCTCAAAGAGAAGAATTTGGTCATTGCCCTAGTGTTTTCAGTACAGCTTTTACCAGCAATCTACATGAACTTGGTGCCTGGTGGAGAGCTGTAATGGGAGCTTTGCTGGTTGCTCAAGCAAGAGGTTCAGAGTTTGCTAACAATGGATAGCATTCTTTAATTGTCATCTGATACTTAGGAGCTATGGGACTGAAATCTACCAAAATAGAATGAATTCAACTAACATTGTTGAATACACAGAGATTTCAACAATAAACTGCAAGAGTATTGCAAGAGCTTTGAATATTACTTTTCTAAATGGGACTAGTTTATTCTGTTCATTACTCTTATCATCCAACAACTTATTGTTCAGGAAAGTGCTCTGGAGTATTATTCATCACTAACAAATTAGTGCTGTGTCATTGAAAGATATAAGAAGTACAGGAAAATTCTCTCTGATTCACCCAGGTGGTCAATTCAGATACTGCACTTTGGAACTTCTGAACAAAATCAAAAGACATTGCAAGGGAATCTTCTGCTATCACCTTCTTCCCACCCAGTTGTATTGGGCATCTGGGATTTCCTGGATGATATTTCTATTCTTCTAAAATAGGTGCCACTGTTACATTTTCCAGAGTTCCTCTAATTTTGAGCAGCCTGCTGGTATAAGGAGCAATCCAAGCAGGGCAGCCCTCCCTGCTATCGAAGCAGTCTGTCTCATTTGGACAGAATGAAGGAAGGCAGAAAAAGCAGGTGTGTGTGTGTGTGTGTGTGTGTACATTTTTCCAACTAATTTGAGTCTCTAGTGCACACACAGTTTTCAACATGTCTCCCTCTCTCCCCACTCTTTTATCCTTCCTGCCTTGATTCTGACTACTCTCAGCATTTCTGCACCTTGCTAGCTGCCAAACACCCCAGAAAAGAGCAACATAAGACAATAATCCATGTGACTCTTCCTTTTCCCCCTACCAACACTCAGATTGAGTCAGAACATTTCCACTTCAAAAGAGTTACATTCCACTTCAAAATAATGAATTACCAGCTCTCATCATCACAGGCAGAAATGTAATGGTTACATTTTGTTAGGGCAAAAGTCACAGAGCTGCAAAATTAATTCACTAACAAATAAGTTACTTCTTAACTGTGGGTTGAACTCTCAAATCCCTAAGCATTTTTGGTTTCTTCCTGCCTAGTTTTGTTTTTTCAAAACTGCAGTTTTGTTAAATTTGTATTAAAACTGAATTGTGATGAAGTTCTATCCCATCCCCACTCCTTCTGTGAGATTCTCACATGACTCTCAGATAGTACAAATCAGTTCAGTTCAGTGCTGACATAACAATCTTCTCAAATTCTGGAAATGCAATCCATGAGAGCAGCAAAAAGCCAATACATTTTAATCATGCCTCTCTATGACTAGGACAAGGTAAATCAAAATTGCTAATGATGATGGGCAGTCACAGCTGATAGGTTTCATATCAGTGAACAGTGAATCTAGTCCTGGCCTTAGTCTGGACTTTGAAGTATCCATCTAAGACCCTGAACCTTAACATTAATTAAGTTCAGCACTTTAGGTAATCCTTTTAAAGACTGTACTAAAATGCAAACTGATGTGGAGCCCACCAGTTGCCACTGTGAAATTTTATGTGAATTTTCTCATGTTTCCATCCTTCTACAATATGGGTAAGTATTACTTGACAATATTGCAAAGATGACATTTAACAATGCCCAGGCTAACTTTTAACTGAAACATCATGTCCTTGAGCACATTACCATTAATAACTAAGAGCCCTGACACATTCACCCTCCATAGTTCATTACATCCAGTTTATGCTAATTCTCCTTCTTTTCATACTACAAGCATTTGGATGCCAAAAGAAGGCCAAATCTGTCTTAAAGATAAAACTCCACCTGGCATTAACACTGACAGAGATGTAAAGTCTATTTTTTTCTCTGATTGCCACAATAAAAACCATGAAAGCACAAGCATTTTTTTCAGCAATAAATTCCCAGACACTGAGTTCATAGTGGTATAGAGTCATACATTCAAATAAGAACAATTCTTAGGAGAATTGAAATAGCGTGGGATGAAATTTAAAGCATTTTCATCCCCAAACATTTCTATCTTTCTTTAGCAAAATGCTTACCAGTGCCAACAACAATAAATTCAGCAGAAGCATATGTGAGAACAAACATCCACTATAGGTGAAATATTAAAGCTCTTTGGGATGCTTGGGATGTAGCTTATCCCACATTAATGACTACCACTTAGAATATACTATCAGCATCTCAAATTGCCAGTAAGTTTTAATTGTTCTTAAACTTCTCATAGTATTTGTGAGTACTGTCTTTCCAACAATACCTACTGTTTCTGCATGCCAAAGGTACAGATAGGATTTCACAGAAGTATCAGAAAACTTTCACCTTGAAAGAGAGCTGAAGAATATGGTTGTGTTTAATTTCATGTCCTCTTCATCTCTGGGGGAGGGGCAGGTATTTCCCCTGTCAATATTTAAGTACATGTTTTAGAAAGTTTTCTTTTCCTGTGTGTCTAGTTAGAGCTTCAGGAATGACAGATCACCATTTTTCAAAGAGATAACTAGGGCCCTTTTCGCACGGCATTTTCGATGCGAAAGGGCCCCTCGAGTGTTGCGCACATGTGAGGAGTGGTCTGCACATGCACTCACATTTGCGTGATGCTCCAGGGGCTGGCAGGGACTGCTCAAGCATTTTTTCATTTTTGGCTTGAAGCCGAAAATGGTACGCAGTCACGCATCGCTCCGGGGCCCTGCACGCACTTACTTTGCGTGCGGAGCCTTGGGAGCTCGGCCAGTTGCACTTCCTGTCCAGTGCAGCCTGGGAAGATCCCAGGCTGCACTACGAAAGGAAGAGGCAGGGCTCTTGTGCTAGTGGGTGACAGCTGCGGAGCTGAAGGAACCAGGATGTGAGAGCCTCTCGTTGGAGGCTGCTTGTGCGAGCCCCGCACCCCAGCATAAGGTGTGAAAAGGGTCTATGTTAGCCTGTTTCAGTATATGAAGATGCATCAGCTGGGGCCAAGAAACCAGCCAGAGTTGTTGTGCGGCAAATGAGTTCAGTGACAGCACCACACACTTGGGGGTTATTAGCGGGACTGGCTTTGATAGTGATACTCTTGCAGGTGTACCAATCTGGCCTTGGAGTACACCATTAGACCAGAGTTGGGCTAGTGCTGTTGGTTCTGGGGAAGTTGCTGAAGATCCTAAGTAGGTGTAGGTGTACAGAGTCCATTAAGTTCACTATAGGTCCAACCACAGCCCCAACTGAATTTTATTATCCACAGATGGCACAAATGGTTTATCCATGTTCTTTTGGGCCACAATGGCTATCTGGCCTAATGGGTGTTGGGCAGCAGCCTTCTACTAGTGGTTTTAGTGGTGTGTCTTATGGACAATCCATTCAGCGGATCCCAAAATGCCTCTGGGAGACTATTTGTCACCAGCTAACTGGAGATTCTGAAAGGAAACTATGTTGATACGTTTGCTCTTTAAGGAGACAGAGAAAAAGAGCTGGGACAGCATGGATGAAAAAGAAAGAGATAAGGTCAGAAAGAAAAAGTTTGATAGAAATTAGCAAAATTGATTTTCATGTTTCTGTTTCTGCAGGCATCATTGCAAGAGCTCAGCCCTGAAGAGCGTATGTGCTAATCTATTACATGAATATAATGCATTGAGTTTATTGTGATTTTTGTAGGGTCTGCTTGGCTGATGATTGTTTCTGTATGATGGCTCTGATGAACCCCATGGTGAGGTGGGACCATGTTTATTCTCAACTGTGGGTCAGTTGGATGACCCCAGCTAGACCAATCCAGGGTGAGAGATCACATAGGGGACATATTGTCCACAAAGCTCTGGTTGAATCTGGTTTGAAGAATCAGAGTCAGCCAATTACAACAGGTCAGAGTAAGCTGTGTTGGGAGTCTGGTGTACATGGCTTTTGTAGCCATCACTCATGCAAATTCCAACATGAGTGCTCTATTTGTGGGTCTCATCCTTTTTGTAATTTCCCAACAAAAAGGGTCATGGGTGGTAGTAGAGCTCAACAAGTGGGTAAGAATTGATCCGGAGGTTCCTCTGCACCTGTGAAAGTGCATAGAGTTGTTTTTCCTTGAGTTCTTTTTGCATGTATATCCAGATCATGAGGCTGGGAATTATCTGAGGGATAGTTTTAGGGAAGGGTTTCTGATGCCATTTCAAGGATTCCAGAAGCCTTATTTTGCTAAGAATTGGCTGCTAAGAATTTTGCACTCTGTTATTGGTTTAGAACAGGTGGTTAGGAATAAGATTGCTAAGGAGGTAGCTGGAGGTATGCCAGTAAGACCTTTTTCTTGTCCTCCAGTTGTTAATTTGAGAATATCTCCATTAGGTAAATAAAGAGCAACCCATAGTTTCTCATGATCTCCACCATGAAAGGCTTTGCTATAATCAATGAAGCGCAGCCGATTTTCTTTCACTTTTTAAAACTGGAGGTTTGTCTTCATATGATTCTTCCTTGAATGCATCTGTCACCCTTTCATCTCTTTTATATAGTTCTTCTGTGTATTGTTTCCATCTTCTTTTTATATCTACTTGGTCATTTAATGTGTTTCCTTGCTGGTTGTAGAGCATCCTCACTCTTGGTTTAAATTTTCCTTTCATTTATTGGATCTTATAGAAGAGGACACTTGTTCTTCCTTTTTTGGTGTCATCTTCTATTTCCCTCCATTGATAGTTATAGTAGCTCTCTGTGTCCCTGTGCATGAACAGTTGCATTCAGGATTCTGACTCTATTTCTGTAAAATTTTACTTTTGCTTGTTGTCCGTCCTTAATTGATGGAAGATTTTCATCTGCCATCTAATGAGACTTTGTGATAATGGGGCTTCCCATTATCTAGGCTTATCAAAGGGGGATACTTCCCTCTTCAGGTAAACCAAGGGTTAATGAGGTGTTGGGATTACATCAAGGGTCACAGGGTGAGAGTTGACCAACCAAAAGGAAAGGGTCAGCATCACAGGTCACAAGGTGAGAACTGACCAACCAAAAGGAAAGAGGCGGGCATCTTGGAGATGCTTCCAGATCCTTCCAAGGAGGAAAATATAAAACTTCTGAGAGGCCATGTGGCCAGAGAGAGAGAGAAAGAGAGAGAGAGAAAGAGAAAAAGAGAGAGGGGAGAGCTGGCCCAGTTGAGCTGGCAGGCATGCTGTGTCTCCTGGACCCCCTCTCTCCTCCTTTAGACCATCTACGCCTATAACCTAATTGTGAGTAACTAGAAATAAGTAGTTAGTCGCGTTAGGGATGTTGTTATTTTGGGAATTGGCTGATCTTAAGAATGTATCTGTGCTGTTATATCTGTTTTGTAAATTCTTGTAACTAAGTGTACCTGGGAGAGGGGAGTTTCCCAAGTGTGATACTGTTTATTTGCATGTCTTGATTAAAACACTTCTATAAACCTCCGTTTCTCTCCATTTCCATGCCAGGGTTGGCACACGCTACATAGGACCTCTCTCACTCAGGGGAAAGAGGAGGGGGAAGATCCTTACACTTAGAGATTAGGCAGAGTCCCTCCTGTTCTGTCTAAGTAATTCATAATTCAGGGTGGTGGTGGCAGCATACTGATAGAGTTGGGGAGATTGCCAGTCGTTCCAAGCATGGGAATCAGTTTTGGGAGGCTGGCAAGAACTCTAGTAAAACACTGGGAGGGAATTTCCAGTTTTGCAAAGGTGGAAGTCCACTTAAGAGACTGGAAATAAACCTACAGTGTCACATGGTGGCAGCGGTTTTCGAACGGAGAGTGGGGGTTTGTAAAGTGCAGGTTCCCCTGTGTCTGTGGCGAGGAATTAAGCTCAGAAGAAGGGGGGAGGATCTGTGAGCGAGGAAGCCCTTCTTAAATAGCCTGTGGTTTAAAAGGGATGTTTTTTTTTCTCTCCTTCTCGTCCTCTCTTAGGTTTGAAAAGGGAGGGGGAGTTGGAGGCTGGGGGGGCGGAGTCGCTTCCTCATTGAGAGCACTCTTGCAAACGGGTGAGCTCTGGATTTTTTTTCTTTTTCTTTCTCTCCAAAGCTTGCAGTGAAGAGCTGCTGGCTCTGTCATTCAAAGCTTCTGTTGGGGGAGAGAAGTTTTTGGGGTTTTTTTTGGATTTTTAAAGCTGCTAAACTCTGGCATTGTGTTCTGAGTCAGCAGCTGGAATTTTTTTTTTTTCTTCAGTCTGCTTCTAGCAGCCAAGTTAGTAAATCTGCATACTAATTGCAGGTACTTAACTCAGGCAGAGTTGGCTTTTGTTTCCCTCAGGAGGGAGGAGGGGGGTGAAGAGCAGGGAAAGGAGAGAAGGCTTTGGGATTTTTTTCTACTTTTCTTGGTTTTTAGGATTTCTCCCTCTTTTCTGTGGCTTTTGGGGCTTCTAGCACTATATATATTCTTTGATCAGCCAATCAGATCTTTTCTGTGTTGTAGTTTTCGGTGCACAGAGGGAGTCAGGGGTTTTATGAACTTAAGATCCGGAAAAATCCTGGAATACACTATGGATCCTGTGGCGACCCCTAGTGGTACCAATGTCACACAGCAGGATCCTACAGAAGATAGCTCATCTGCTCAACCAGCTACCCCTAGTGGTAGTAATCTAGCTCAGCAAGGGGCTGCTATGCCAGTAACAGCCCTTGGTGACCATATGGATTCTCCTGCTGCTTTCTGGGAATCAATAAAGCTCCTGCATGAATCAATAAGGCTCCTACATGACAAGTTGCCCCCTGAGCAAATTGCAAGATTCCTAGATAAATCGATGGACATGATGCAAGCTTCCACTGCAAACCAGACAGCTGCTCAGCGGAACCCAGAGCAGCGACTTGCTCTTAACTGCATCAGACAGCTGCCAATTTACAGAGATTCAGATGATTTTGAGGCTTTTCTCATCTCATTCAAACGTGCAGCAGATGATTTTGGGATCCCTGAGGAGAATTATATGAGTGAACTTCGGCTTAATCTCTCAGGGACGTTACTGAAAGTGGCAAGCGACTTGCCAGCTGCGGACTGAAATGATTTCACCAAGTTTGTGGCCCTAGCCCGGAAGAGGCTTGGACTCACACCAGATAAATCTAGATCCCGATTTCGTGCCATTAGGAAAAAACCGGGTGAGACTTACAACGAAATGGCTTGTTCACTTGAGCGGGCACTGGACTCTTGGATGCAAGCAGCTAAAGCATCCACCAGAGAAGAGGTTTTATTTCAGTTTTTATTGGAGCAATTCTTGGAGCACATACCTCCACAGACTGCATCCTTCGTGTTGCAACGCGAGCCAAAGACGCTTGAGGAGGCCGCCAAGGCAGCAGATTGCTTTGTTGCCTTCAGGGGTGAAGAGGCATTCCAGCCTACTGTGGTAATGCCTCCTACAGACAAGCAGAAATACCAACAAGCACGCAAAGATCTCCAGAAGCACAACACTTCTACTCCTAGGTCATCACTAAATGACACTACCTCGAAGCCTCAGCTGCACAGCTCCACCACACCATCACAGCCTCGCTCCGGGCAGCAGTCTGTGGCAGGTGCTCAGGGTCAGCCAGGGAAAAAGGCTAGCCCTAAATGCTTTCTCTGTGGAGAGCTGGGACATATTAAAGCCAACTGTAAACAGAAGCCTAAGTTGGCCCAGTTAGTTGTTGCTTCGGCTTCCAGGGACACTCCCGCTGATCATTCAGTTGCTCCTGATCCGGACATGATCCCTACTCACAGAAGGCACACACTGTGGGTAGGAGGCAGGAAAGTTGTTGCTTACAGAGACACTGGAGCACAAGTTTCTGCTATTCATCGTTCATATCTGGATCCTGGTCTTGTTGATGACCACATCAAGATCACCATCAGAGGCTTTAGAGCTCCTCCGGCTCAACTGTCAACAGCACGCGTTCCTGTTCAGTACAAAGGCTGGGAAGGAATTTGGACTTTTGCTGTTTATGATGACTACGAATGTCCTGCTCTGTTGGTTGATGATCTCGTCTTCCATGCTAGTCAGGCCCGGAAAGAGTCCGGACAGCATGCAAAGACGGCAAGCAGCCTGAGCAGAGGTCAGTCTTCAGTGCAACTTGAGGACCAGCCTGAACTTGGACTGCAGTCACTGTCTCCTGCTACACCAGAAGGAGTCCTGTCTGAAGAGGTGGTGGAACCTAGGGCAGACTCCCACCACAGCATCGTAGGCCCAGAGGTCGGGACCATCCTTGCTGATACCGCGGATGTCGGAGCAGATGCTGGCGGAAGTCCAGGAAGAGCTTCTCCATGTCAAGAGGCTAGTCAGCATGGTCTCAAGTTGGTCCCTGTGGTCACTCCTGACTCAGCGCTGCCCAGGGGGGCGGAAGAGTCTCCGGTGGGCACCGAGCAGAGTCAGGTGCTGGACAATTTGTCTGAGATGCACGAGGCTGGTGCAGAGGAGGAGAATCCAACAACGCTGACTCCAAAGCCAGCAAAGGATTCAACAGCAGTGGAAACTCCAGAGAACACTCCAGCCAAGGGAGCAGAACCTGGAGAAGCTGCAATGCAACGAGAATCTGAGGCAAGTCTGCCACTCCAGGTGGAACAGCTGGTTCCTGTTCAGCGACAGTAGTTCCAGGAAAACCAGGAAGCAGACCATAGCCTTCAAGCTGCTTGGACCAGAGTGAAGGAAGAGGTGAAGTCTCCTCCAGCAATGAAGGGGCCCAGATTTGTAATCATGGGGGGCCTATTATATCGTGAGTCTGGCCCGAGAGGTAACAAGGGGGGCGTATGCACTCAGAGACAGTTGCTGGTGCCTTCTAAGTATAGAGCCAAACTCTTGAGTCTGGCTCATGATCATCCCAGTGGACATGCTGGGGTGAACCGAACCAAGGACAGATTGGGAAAGTCTTTCTACTGGGAGGGGATGGGCAAGGATGTGACTGATTATGTCCGATCCTGTGAAGTTTGCCAGAGAGTAGGGAAATCCCAGGATCAAGCCAAGGCCCCTCTCCAACCACTTCCTATCATTGATGTTCCATTCCAGAGAGTGGCTGTGGACATCATGGGACCTTTCCCTAGGAAGACTGCTAGGGGAAAGCGATATGTGCTCACCTTTCTGGACTTCTGCACTCGTTGGCCAGAAGCCATACCACTGGGTGGGATCTCAGCTAAGGCAGTTGCCCAAGCTTTGACAGACATCTTTGCTAGATTAGGTTGGCCTGCAGAGATTTTAACAGATGCAGCTTCCAATTTCAACTCCAAAGTCATGCAGTGCCTATTAGAGGCACATGGAGTACGCCATCTGACATCAGTGCCTTACCATCACCAAACTAATGGGTTGGTGGAACATTTTAAAGCAACTTTGGGGGCCATGATACGTAAGTTTGTGAATGAACATTCCAATGACTGGGACTTGGCGCTACAGCAGTTCTTGTTTGCTTACAGATCTGTTCCACACCCAAGCCTGGGTTATTCACCCTTTGAGCTGGTCTATGGCCATGATGTGAAAGGGCCATTACAGCTGGTTCAAAGTCAGTGGGAGGGAGCTATCCCTTCTTCAGAGACTAATGTGGTTGATTTTGTGACTAACTTGCAGAATACTCTCAGGGAAGCATGGGCAGATGCTCATGAGAATCTGCAACAGGCACAAGAGAAGCAGAAGACCTGGTATGATCAGTATGCCAGAGAACGTTGCTTTGAGAAAGGAGACCAAGTGATGGTTCTGAAGGTTCTCCAGTCTAACAAGATGGAAACTTCTTGGGAAGGTCCTGCCACAGTGCAAGAACGCATTGGGACAGTGAACTATCTCATACAGTTTCCAGACTCTAGGGTTAAGCCAAAAGTGTATCATGTGAATTCACTGAAACCCTTCTACGAGAGGCCCAGTCACCTTCTCACACTTTCAGTCCAGGAAGATGAGGAGGAGGAAGAGTGGCCTGAAGGTGCTTTCTATGATTGGGAGGGTGGTAGCTTGGAAGATGTGAAACCCTCCCCGAGACTCAATGTGAAACAACGCAAGCAGTTCTTTCACTTGACGGGTAAGTTCATCACCCTGTTTTCACCTATCCCAGGTCGCACCACAGATCCTCAACATGTGGTAGCTGCAGATGACAGCAGGCCATCAGCAGAACAGCCACGATGGGTGTCACCAAAAGGGAAAGAGGCGATAGAGAGGGAGGTGAAAGAGATGTTGGATATGGGGATCATTCGCCCATCACGCAGTCCATGGGCATCCCCAGTTATCCTAGTGCCCAAAAAGGGGGGGGCGGACATTCATTTTTGTGTGGATTATAGAAAACTGAACTCAGTGACACGCCCTGAACATTATCCAATGCCCAGAGTAGACGAACTGTTGGAGAAACTGGGGCATGCTAAGTACCTATCCAGCCTCGATTTGACTAAGGGCTATTGGCAAATCGCCCTAGCAGAAGAATCTAAGCATCAAACAGCATTCATCACTCACATGGGCCTGTTTGAGTTCAATGTCCTTCCCTTTGGGCTACGGAACGCACCTGCAACTTTCCAGAGGCTGGTGGACTGTTTGCTAAGAGGGTGCGGGGACTTTGCTGTTGCTTATTTAGATGACATTGCAATCTTCTCAGACTCCTGGGAAGACCACTTGAGACACTTGGAGATTGTCTTCCAACGCATTAGTGATGCTGGACTGACAGTCAAAGCAAAGAAGTGCCAGTTTGCACTAGACAGAGTGACCTACCTTGGCCATGAAGTGGGACAGGGGACTATCACTCCACTGCAAGTCAAAGTGGAAGCTATTAATAGCTGGCCAATTCCTCGTTCCAGGAAGCAGGTGCAGTCCTTCCTTGGCCTGGCTGGGTACTACCGGAGATTCGTGCCCAACTATAGCCAAATGGCAGCACCTCTAACAGACCTGACAGGTTCCAAGAAGCCTAAAGTAGTGAAATGGACAGCAGAGTGTCAAGAAGCCTTTGCAGCCTTGAAACAGGCCTTGATGGCAGATCCTGTGCTCCAGGCACCAGACTTTGACAAGCCGTTCATAGTGGCTACAGATGCTTCTGACAGAGGCATTGGAGCAGTATTACTACAGAAGGGTCCGGATGGCACCTTGCATCCCATCTTGTTCCTCAGCAAGAAGCTTTCTGCAAGGGAGTCCAATTGGTCCATACCAGAGAAGGAATGCTATGCTATTGTATATGCGTTAGAAAAGCTGAGACCATATGTCTGGGGACGTCGCTTCACCCTCCAGACTGATCATGCTGCCCTCCGATGGCTACATACAGTCCGGGGAACTAACAAGAAATTACTACGATGGAGCCTGTCCCTACAAGACTTTGACTTCGACATTCAGCACGTGGCTGGAAGTTCTAACGTGGTTGCAGATTCCTTGTCACGCAGAGGACTGGAGGGAGGTTAAGAGGGCTGAGTTTTACATGTCCGCATTGATAATATGGCTAACCTGTACTGTTGTGTGTGTTTGCATTTATTCTTTGACTTTTCCTTTCTTAGGTCCCAGGATGAAATCCCAGCCGGTGTGGTTCCAGCCTTCAGCTGTTCCCAGACCGTCTGAGATTTGGAGGGCGTGTGATAATGGGGCTTCCCATTATCTAGGCTTATCAAAGGGAGACACTTCTCTCTTCAGGTAAACCAAGGGTTAATGAGATGTTAGGATTACATCAAGGGTCACAGGGTCAGAGTTGACCAACCAAAAGGAAAGGGTCAGCATCACAGGTCACAAGGTGAGAATTGACCAACCAAAAGGAAAGAGGCGGGCATCTTGGAGATGCTTCCAGATCCTTCCAAGGAGGAAAATATAAAACTTCTGAGAGGCCATGTGGCCAGAGAGAGAGAAAGAGAGAAAAGAGAGAGGGGAGAGCTGGCCCAGTCGAGCTGGCAGGCATGCTGTGTCTCCTGGACCCCCCCCTCCTCCTTTAGACCATCTACGCCTATAACCTAATTGTGAGTAACTAGAAATAAGTAGTTAGTCGCGTTAGGGATGTTGTTATTTTGGGAATTGGCTGATCTTAAGAATGTATCTGTGCTGTTATATCTGTTTTGTAAATTCTTGTAACTAAGTGCACCTGGGAGAGGGGAGTCTCCCAAGTATATATTGTTTATTTGCATGTCTTGATTAAAACACTTCTATAAACCTCCGTTTCTCTCCATTTCCACGCCAGGGTTGGCACACGCTACATAGGACCTCTCTCACTCAGGGGAAAGAGGAGGGGGAAGATCCTTACGCTTAGAGATTAGGCAGAGTCCCTCCTGTTCTGTCTAAGTAATTCATAATTCAGGGTGGTGGTGGCAGCATACCGATAGAGTTGGGGAGATTGCCAGTCGTTCCAAGCGTGGGAATCAACTTTGGGATGCTGGCAAGAACCCTAGTAAAACTCTGGGAGGGAATTTCCAGTTTTGCAAAGGTGGAAGTCCACTTAAGAGACTGGAAATAAACCTACAGTGTCACAGACTTCTCTTTCTTTTGGGCCACAGATAGCATCTTTTTGCATTCCTCCTTGACAATGTCCCTGGCTTCAGTCCAAAGTTCTTCTGGCTCCCTGTCAATTAGGCTTAGTAGTACAGATCATTTTTCACATTATCTTTAAATTCTATGGGAATGTTCCTCAGCCTGTATTGCAGCATGATGGTTGGTTCAGTGGTCTTCTTTCGCTTTACTCTAAGTTTTGCTATTTGTAGTTCTTGACCTGTACCACAATCTGTTCTTGGCCTTGGTTGTTTTTTGTTTTTGTTTTTTGCTTGTTTGTTTGTTTTCAGAGAGAATGGATTTTCTCTATCTTCTGCTTCTGATTATGTAGTCTATTTGATTTCTATATTGGCTATCAGGTTATGTCCATGTATACAGTCAATTCTTGGGTTGCTTGAAGAATATGTTTGCAATGAACAATCTGTTGGCCTCACAAAATTCAGTCAGTTGGTCTCCTGCTCCATGTCTTGATCCTAGGCCAAATTTTTCTACAATCTTTGATTCTGCTTTGTTTCCTATTCTTGCATTTCAATTCCCTCTGATTAATAAGAAGTCCTGTTTTGGTGCATGATCAAATTCCTCCTGGATACCTGCATAGAATCTTTCAATTTCTTCTTCTTCGGCTTCTGTAGTTGCAGCATAAGCTTGCATTATGGTTATACTGGTGGGTTTTCCCTGAAATCTTATTGACATGATTCTGTCAAACTTTACATTGTACCTTTGACTGCTTTTGCTACCTCTCTCCTCAGTATAAATGCAACCCACTTCTTCTTAGATTTTCATTTCCTGATTAAAACACTGTTTAATTATCTGACTTAAAATGTCCTATTCCTGTCCACCTTAGCTCACTCACCCCAAGTATTGCCATGTTTATACATTCCATCTCTCCTTTTACTATGTATAACTTCCTCTGATTCATGCTTCTCATATTCCTCGTTCCTATAATATGTTTTGTGCAGCTTTGGGTTTTCCTTTTGCCTCTGAGCATTTTGGCAGCGAACATCCTTTCAGCTTGGGTCATTAGCCACAGCACTAATCGTACTCTTCCCCAGTAGCTCATTGAGTGCCTTCTGGCCTGAGAGTCATCTTTTCATTTTGGATTGTCACATTATAGGCTTATCATGGTAAAAGTCCTTCAAACTTATTATGTCTCCTTCTGTGCAGTATTAACAAGCATTAGCTATAGTGCCACTGCTGATGTCTCTGAGAGATCTTCCAGCAGTGTCAGCCCACACTGTTTGGCACATTTAGTCTGCCTGCTCAGCAAAAGCCTGTCTGACATGGGAGACCCTACCAGCAGCATTGCTGCCATCAGCATAGCCTTTTGCCTCACAGAACCATGTAATCCCCACATCATGGAAAGATAGTGCTGCCTATTCCATGCTGTGTCTGTAGGACTTGAATAATTAACTTGGGGTGGATTCATTAAATAAGCTATCATCTGGCAAGTAGCAGGGGGAGAATGTAAGTCTTTGGTGATCACCTTTGGCACCCTTTTGGTGTAGGGTAGGACTCTGAAACCTCCTCTTATAGGATTCTGGGGCCTGGGAGATTGGAGAAGGAGGCTACCCTTGAGTTAACCTGGGATCCAGAGTGTCATTTGAAGAATTCTGAGGCTTGTGTGGAAGTTCCCTGGGTTATCTTCCATTTACAGCCAGCCAAGGAGCAACTCAAATATTTGGATTGCCCTATGGGTTGCCATGTTTAACCCAAGGGAAGTCTGAGGAGGTTGTCAAGGGGTTGACAACTGGGCCTTAGCTGGACCTGTGTCAGGCTGCTCCCCACCTTGCTTCATTTCCAGGACAACATATCTTAAATAGGTTTAGTCACTTAAAGTGGCCCTCATTTATCCCAATTTTCCATGTCTCATTATTCCATGGTTGGTTATCAATATTAAGTTCTTAAAAGCCTATCAGAATAAAAAATGCACTGCCTGCAAATGAGAAGACAACAAAAAGGGGAGCATTCTAACTGCCATATATGCCTATGAAAGGGGTGGGACTGAGAAAATGGCCTCTACTGAGGATCTCAGGGCCCAAGTATGCTCATGGGGAAATAGGGTCTGTCAGATAGCCTGGGCCTAAGTCCTATGGACTTTATAGGTCATAATCAGCACTTTTTCCAGACGTTTTCATCATTCTTTTGTACCTGGTACCTGCTCCTTTTTTCTTTTTTTTTTTGATAAATGTTCACTTATCAAAATGTACTTCTAAACGCCCCCACAGAGTCCTACTCTGCCACTTCATTGTGGAGTAAAGGTAACTTGGAAGGTTCTACCAAACTGGCAAGGTTTTGCATATGGCCCCCCAATGTTGGCCTGGATGTCTGCTTTCCAAAGTCAAACTCAGCTAATCATGAAGGAGCGTGCTACCAAGGTCAACAAATTGCCCACAGCAATTATGAAGACAATAATACTGAGAAATAGTTGTGTTTTGCTACCAATGAAGGGACTAGCCAGATTTCTGCAAGCATGGATATCCAAGAAACTCCAATTTTTACCAAATAAACAAACATTCCTGAAAATCAGGAACAGCTGGCAAGCTGATTTGTCAAATAATTAGCAAAATCCTGTCCTTTCCTTTCCGTGTTTGTATGGATTGTCAAGTTTACTTCACCTTATGGCAACTACATATATAAGAGAACTCCAAGAGCCCTGGTCATCAACTACTTTCCTCAGATCCTGCAGTCTCTGGGCCATCGCTTCCTTGACTGAATCAATCCAGGTGTAAAATGCAGAAATCTAGCCACTCACTGGCCTCTGTATGGACTTTTTCACACTTTGGGAAGAAAACGGGGCATTCTGTTACTCACCAGACTGGCGTGCTCCCTCTGACGATCCACGCTGATCTGGAGCAGTGCGTGGCCACGCTACACACTGCTCCAGGGACAAAAATGCTGGCTTCTGGTTGGTGGAGGCTCTCCACCAACCGGAGAAGCTCGCCAGCCAGACGCCCGCCCCCGGAAGATCTGCAGTCTCGTGCTGGTGCGAGCCTGCAGATCTACACAGGAGAGCAGCGATGGAGTGGGGTGCGGCGGGCTATTGAAAGACTTGTTTTAAGCGGTCTTTCAATAGCACGGCAAACCACCAGTTCTGGTCATTCCGGAGCAGGCTGAACTCTGAAACTACAGAAAGTAGTCCGGACCCAGTCCGCCCCCAAGTGCAAACATCCTCACTGGAGGACGCGCTGCCCCGTTGTAAAAACAAAATGCGGAAAAGACCTATCTGTTTCTTGAGGGCTCTGTTTAGCTCTGTATATTAACTACTTAGTATCCTTGCCAAGAGTGTAGGAGCACATTACCTTTACACTGACAGAAAACTATTCCTGATTACATTTGCAGTTACCCATTTTCTGGGTTTGCCTGAGGTTGTGGCAGCAACCACTAGAGATTGCTCTGGTGCCTGACAGATGTATTAGGTATCTTGTATAGGCCTACTTGCACCCTTCACCTTCAGAGCTTATATAGACCACATTGTGCCACTAAACGTTAGAATGCTCATGAAGTAAAAGAATGGAAATTTAGTGTTTGCTAATCTTTAAAAAATAAAACAACAACAACAACTGTGGCCGCTGGCATGTTTAACTATTCCCTACTATTCCACTAACATGGCAACTATCACATTGTGGTAACAATCGTCACCATTACTTGTACCCCTTTTGCATCCACATCATCCTGAGCCAGCATAGACAGTGGTGAAGAATGATAGCAGTTGCAATCCAGTGACTTCTGAAGAGCCATATGTTCCCTGTCCATGACTTTCCTTGATGCATTCAGCAGCCTGTGTTTGTTACCTCACCCTTGTAATGCCACTCATCCATCTCCCATGACTGCTCAGCGTAATGTCATTTTGAAAGTACTGTTAATTAGGAAAAAGTGCAATGCTTGAGAAGCTATTGTGGCACTGAAAAGCCTCAGAAGCAAACAATGTAATGTAAAAAAAAAAAAAAAGGTAATGCAAAAAATGCTATTAGTGATGGCATTAAAAATTCTGAAAGGCTCCTGCAGTTCCAAAATTGATATGAACACCCTGCCCTTCAAGAGGTATCACTCTCATAACGAGATGTCCCTGTTCAATCACTGGCAATACACTTACAGTAATCAGACTGTCATGCGTTGACCAGACTACTTGCAAGATGAAAGGAATGGATTCACAATCTATCACCTTGACAATAAGAGAAGGCTTGATTTGCCCACGAACATTGTAGTAGATAGATCTATCCAGTTAGTGAAAGAATGGTGTATGCTGAAAAGGAAGTGAGATTAATTTTCTTGGCAATATAATTGCACACCCAGGCATTGGAGGCAGCCATGGTTCTTAATTTAACTTGCATTTTTCAAATGAGTGTGCTCATGACACAGTTCACAGATGGCAGAACTACATCGTACAGCACATCCTCCTCGCCTGCGACCTCTGCATGTATGAATTCATGTTTGCACAAGTGTGGTGTCAATGGCAGCAACGTGCACAAAGATGTATGGGTGCATGCACGCAGATGTCGCCACCATTGAATGTAATGAGAAGCAAGCAAACCCATTATTCACAGGGGTTCTTGTAACAGAACCCCTGCACATATGGAAGGCCCAATGTATAGACCCAAATTTCCACCAAACAGCTGTTAAATAGATGGAAGGAAGCAAGATGAAAAGCAATACATGGATGGAATGCTTTACTCATTCCTCTTACTCACTAGTTTTTCTTTGCAGCTTTCTGTCTCAGCTATTTTGACCAAGCTGAAATCTGTGATGCATGTTTGTCGTAGAGGAGGTTCAGTGGGAAAAAAGCAGGTGACAGGAGAGCTAAGCTACTTCATAGGGTTTTCTTAGATAAGGAATACTTGGATGTGTTTTTGCCAATTCCTTCCTCTGAAATATAGCTTACAGCACCTGGTACTTGTTGATGGTCTCCCATCCAAGTACCAACCAGAGCTGACCCTGATTACTAGCCTCAAGTATTTCCAAGAAAACATCCTGGCAGTATTGTCAGACAGAAGGATTAGTGGTCAATAGTTCTAGAAACACATAGAAGACGTATTCAATGGTTCTTAATGGTGATAAACATTTTAGGCACAAACAGCATAGACAGCTAAGAACGCTAATAAGGGAAAGCTCACAGCTCATCAGTTCCATCTTTTGCAAGAGCAAGTACACAAAACTTTACTTGCACATTCATTTTAATCTTGGATTAATGTGACCGTGGAAACATACTGGTCAGTCAGTTCAGAGAAGTTTGTAGACTCCCATCCAAGTACTAACCAGGGCTGACTCTGTTCAGCTTCCAAGATCAGATAGGATCTAGCGCCTTTAGAGTATTTAGACCATATAGGAATATATACTAAATGTTTTATAACTGCATGTTTTTCAGGAACTGTGATGATTTGTTGCATTTATAAAAAAATGAATTCATTGAATGAAAACTGATGAGTAGACAGAGTGCAAGTCAAGTCAAGAGATATATGTTTTTTATCGTACCTCTGGTCATAATGTGAATAAGGCTTTATTGTTTCCATAGAAGAAGGAGTCCACTGAACAAACCAAGGCTGTTCTACAGGAGGTAAGCAGCCTCACTGCCAAACTTAGAAGCAAAATTGAAGCTCTGTTTCAGGAATCCAGGATCCAGTGGTTGGGAGAAGGGAAGGAATGTGAGCTCATATGAAAGCTGGTGTTTAGAATCATTGGCCCTTTCCGCACATTACCTTTTTCCAGCGCTGGAATGCGAGGATCACGCAAGCAGCCTCTGGTGAGAGGGTCTCACATACGGGGTCCTTCGGCTCTGCACAAGCGGCCTGCTCGCGAAAAAGCCCCACCTCTTCCTTTCTTCCTTCCTGGGGCAGGAAGAGCAACCAGCATGGCTCCGGAGGTTCCGCACACCAGGTAAGTACGCGTGGGGCCCAGGAGCAATGCGCAATCACGTACCATTTTTGGCTTCTAGCTGAAAATGAAAAGGTGCACGATTGGTGCCTGCCGGCCCCTGGAGCATCGCGCGATTGTGAGTGCGTCGTGCAGATCACTCCTCACAATTGTGTGACGCTCCAGGCCCTCTTTCTCATGGAAAATGCAGTGCAAAAAGGGCCCTAGACAAAAGACTGTTTGGTGTTATTTGAAAATTTTATTAAAGTGAACTATAGATGTATGATAGAGGAAAGACTGGTACTGCTAGCATTGGCTACATGACATACATACAGAGAAAGAGAGAGAGAATGTTGTGAGGAAATGAAGCCTGAGAATATCAGTCTAGAGGTGAGAGAGCAACAAAGCAGACAAAACAAAAAAGAAACATACCATGGAACTCCATTTACCATTTGCCCCCACTCCTTCCCACTCTGAAGCTGTCAGCAGAGATTATCAAGGTCTCCATCCTTTGCAAGATTGTGCAAGGCAGGAAAAGCTGAGCTGGACAGATGAGGCTGCATGTAATGCAATTAAGCAAGTGGAAAGGGCTAGGCTGTCAGAGTCTTTCAAGAACAGATAGTAAGGTTTATGAAGTAAGCCTTCCTCCCCCCCCCACAAAACATACAACCCCCGTTTGTGATTCAATCCTTTTCCAGCATCCTAAGAACTGCCCACTCTTTCCTTGGGCCTCTCTCAGTCTTCTCAGAGCCTGCAGAGGAGACATACCACTTTTGCGCAGGGAGAGGGGGAAATAAAGGAACTTTTCAGACCACAGTTCTGCCAATTTTCTTTCAAACAGTATACCAACAAGAAAACTCAGTTCCTTTAATCTGGTCTGGTGATTTAGCTGGGGATCAAGCTATTTCTCTGCCTGTTGTTGCAAGCTGTTATGCTGAGACCCACTCCTGATTATTAGCTAGCACAATGTTTCATTGCAAACTAGACTTGGATCTCAGTTTTGCTTTTATAAGCATGTTTGTGCTGGTGGATGGAGTGAGTGGAATCACTTCCATTTCCCTGAAGGGAAACTATTTTTGCTGCTGTTGTTCTTGCCCATTACAGTGAACCTGACCCTTTTTTCTACTTTTGAGAGCAAACAGAGTGGTGGGATAAAGGAAGAGTCCACTCTAGAAAGCTATTTAAATCCCTTCTTCCTCTTCTCCTACAGTATCCAAACTTGTACATTTGATTTGTATGTCTTGGCTGTAGTATTTGCATGTGGGTGATAGAACAACCAAGAAAGTATGAAAGAAGAAAAATTGGGGTTAAAAAGTCATCTCGTAGTAAAGGAGTGGATATTTCTACTCCTCTGGATCAACCCCTCATAGCACTATTTGCTTCTTTCACTTGCTGCAGATATTGTAGTGGGGGGCACTTGGACAGTTTTGAGCTTATTTTCCAAATGAATTGAACTTGTGTAAGCAGAGTAGAAAATTTTTTAAAGGTGTGGATAGTGTAATATTGGGGCTTGGGAAGTGTGAGTTCAAGTCCTCATTCAGCTATAAAACTGACTGGATGGCTTTAAATCAATATCTCTCTGTCAGATTGAAGTACCTCACATTTCTGCACTACACTGTTATAGTGCCATTATTCCACTTTCAACACCCTATGGAATCCTGGGGTTTGAAGTTTAGGGAGGGCATTTAGAATTCTCAGCCAGACAGCTCTTTGGCCTCAGTAAACTACAAACCCCAGAATTCCACAGGATGTTGAAAGTGGAATAATAGCACTATAACAGTGTAGTGTGGAAATGGCCATAGAGTTGTTGGAAAGACAATGAAGAAGAGGAGAACTATGTAGACCACCTTGAACTCATGGGAGGGGAGGTAGGCTATACATGTAAATAATTTCCCACGCTGTCCAATTAGTTGTGATTTCTACTTTTAAATGGATGGCAGCCCTAGTAATTCAGTCCAAACCATTTTAACATCCCTTTTAAAAGTGAACATGCCAGCATACCTGCAGCAAAGTTAATTCCTATGCTGCATTTCATATACGTTTTTCACACAGAGCTGTAAACATTGAAGGAATCTTTTTTTTTTATTTAAATATTTTTATTGAATTTTTCTAGTGAGAAAAGGAAAAGAAAGGAAAAGGGGGGAAAACAGACTACACATATAAACAGATCCATATGAAATAAATACTATAGGGTATCCATGCATATATACAATAAGTCAAAGGGACACATGCCACTTAATATTCTAACTCTAACCTAAAAAAGTCCCACATAGGTTTAATCCACCGTATGTTACAATCTAATAAAAAAAAGGAAATTTAACAAATATCACTGGACATACAAACAAAAGATGCAAAAAGAACTCCCCCCACTGGATAGAACCAGCATCTGAAATATAAATCCTTATTACCCCTCTGTAATTCATCATTTTCCTTTAAACTAGTACATAACCTTATGATATTAAATTATAATAAAATAGAATAACTTATAATAAGAGCCCCTAAACAACTATTTTCCTTAACGAGTCTCTTTCCCTTTCCCCAAAGAAGATAACAATTTCTTTCTGCCAAGGGATTAACTACCTTTACCTTTTAAAGGGGCTTTTAGAGTTATCCAATATACTAGATCCAAATTTTAAATATTTGAAAAAGGAAAAGGGGAAAAAATACAAATGCTGTCATGGTATCTGTATCCTCCTTAACGCCTTCATTTTGTTTAATTCCTATGACAGAAGAAAGTGAGTTTTTAAAGTATTCTAGTGAATATGACAAAGGACGCCTCCTAAAGAGAGACTTTTTAGCTTGGGTTGTTACCATCCTAGTATTTAAATCCATTAACATTGCCCATTTCATATTATGTAAAATCTATCAGTGGTTTCCAACTTGAAAGAAATTTAGTATTCTTTTCATTTTCTAGCATACGGGTGAGTTTGTCCATTTCTGCTAATTCTATTAATTTAGCTAACCATTCCTCGTCTGTTGGAAGAGGTTTTCTTCCAGTGCCTTGCAAACACAATTCTTGCTGCCACTAACATGTGCCATATCAGTCTGCTATGGATATTTTCCTGTTTTT